>OX243817.1:1070471-1090471 GCA_945859605.1 Lumbricus rubellus
ATGTAACTAATAAAAGATCATAACATTGGACAGAATATATCTTTTTCGCAGGAATTCCCTCACTTGTCAATTACCGCTAAAATGTTCATAAAAATAGATAATTAGCAATCACTGATGACAAAAACATTGTAGAATATACCTTTAAGCTGTGCCTAAGTAAAAATCATAAAGTATTTCTGTCAGAAAACTATAATTCTAAGACTTTGAAGTAAATAATACTTATGCTCAAAATTACGACAATTATTTGTAAAATACTAAACTTCAACGACGTTGCGCAAGTCCTAAATATTTTTCAATTCAGATAATTTTTGGGCTACATAGGTTTTAGACCAAGTGGCACGGAAGGCCGGGTTGGAGAAATATGAGATATTAAGTTGAAAATTTTCTATTAGAGATGCAACCACCCTAATGTATATATATTTATTTATATAATATATGTATATATCACTGCTGTATATATATATATATACATATGCATACATATATATATATGTACATATAGGCTAATAGATTTAGGCCAATATTATGTAGTATTACACTGCCGACGCGTTGTACCTTATGATGACTCAAAATTATGAACGCACAAGCAAAAAAAACCGCGCAGACCAACGGGTAGAGAGAGACTGTTAGGGTGATTAGTTTAATGGCAACACTCTGACACAAAGAGTAGGCTAGGGGGAAAACGTATGAACGTGGGTTCGATTCCCCATACCTCACCCCACAAAAAAGGTTCACTCGGCCTTACATTCGCTAGGAGACGATGGCAGGAAAACGAACTGCAGTAGGAAGAAATTAATTTTCGTTTTGCAAGTAGTTTAATGTGACTTAAACTGAAAATATTACGGTGATCTATAAATGGCAGAAAATCGAATAAATTCTACCAACTTAGGACGGACAAACAACCAATCGCATTTGCATAGCATGCATGTAGGCCTATCATGGAGAAAACGTGTTATAGGCCTACTTATAATATAATTATTTTAAAATCACAAACTTCTAATATAAACGGTGCTCTAGCCTTCGGATAATTATAATTATTATTTCAATGATATTGAAGAAAACGCAACAATTATGTTGGCGCATGACCGGAGAAGAGTCTCAAGACTTGAGAGTACATGTTTCTCACGAGGTTTAACAGGAACTTAATCGTTATGCAAGCAAAATAGTTTGTGGCGAGTCAGTCGGAACTCTGAGAAAAGTCAACTCATTCGATCGTGATTCTAAGGCTAAAGAAGAGCCTGAATAGATATTTTACCTACATGTAGGCCTACCTATAGACCTATGTAGATGAATACAATACAATACAATACAATTCACTTTATTGCAACCAGAAAACAAGAAAACAATAAAAGTACAAAACATGCATGCATTGGCTACAAAGGGGGGCCCAAAAGGGATGGACATCCCGCTGGGAAGGGTCACCCAAGTAAAAAAGTCCCAAGAAAAATTAATCAAGATAGCTTAAAAGAAAGAGACTAAAACAAATTAGGTGATGACAGATTGCAGAAAAGCTTATATTGTCAAGAGCATATAGAGAAACAAACTTAACTAAGTACTTAACTAAAATCTTAACTACACATGGTCATGTGCACTTCAAGTAGCATTAGTGGAGGAGAGTAGAAGAACACGAAGTTTCTTTTTAAATACCTGCAGACTACTCGATTGACGAATGTCAATTGGTATTGTGTTCCATACTTTAGTGCCATAAGATTTAATAGTAAACCGCCTAGTATTAGATTGAGCTTTGACAGGGCGAAAAGCAGAAGAATTCCTAGTGAAATGCGAATGAATGTCAGAGGCGTGAGGGAGGTAACCTTGGAATACCGAAGGAAGGAGACCGTGTTCGAGTCGAAAAAAGAACTCGCTAATTTGGAGATCCTTTATCTGGTCAATTTTCAGGAGATGAAGTTCATTAAAGGAAGGGCCAGTGTGTTCCCGTTTACGAATACCCGCAATTATACGAACAGCCCTCTTCTGTAAGATTACAAGTTTATGAAGCCTGGATTCGTATGTCGATGCCCAAACAAGGTTGCAATATGTGAGGTAGGGGTAGACAAGGGTATAATACAAATTCATTCTAATTGTCTTTGGCAAGATATAAGCAACGCGGGAAATAATACCAATATTTTAGCAATTTTAGTTGCAATTTGATTAATATGAACTTTCCAGGTCAAATGTTGATCTATATGCACACCTAAGAATTTTGTAGATTCAACTTGATTGATGGAAATATCATCAATAAGCAAACAGAGATTGTCATTTGGCTTTATTTTCCGGTGGGATTTAAATAAAATAAAGTTGGTTTTATCTAAATTAAGGGTGAGTTTATTTGCATGGAACCAAACAGCTATGCTAGATAGTTCAACGTTCACAGTTTGAAACAACGTCTGCCATGAACCATTGGAGTAAAAAACGTTGGTGTCATCGGCAAATAGAATAAAAAACATTGTTGGAGAGACATTGGCCAAGTCATTAATATAAAGCAGGAAAAGGAGTGGTCCGAGGTTGGAGCCTTGAGGAACTCCATATTTGATCAACCCTAGCTCAGAAAGGACACCATTACAGAGAACTCTTTGTGTACGGCTCTCAAAATAGCTGGCAAACCATCTGAGCTGAGTCCCCCTAATTCCATAGTTGTCTAATTTTTTAAGCAAAATATTATGGTCTACCGTATCAAACGCTTTAGCTAGATCAAAGAAGATTCCCACTGAGTATTCATTATTTTCAATAGCCTTTGAAATCATGTCCTGCATATTTAATAAGGCCATATAGGGGGAATGACCAGGTTGAAATCCATGCTGAGATGGATAAATAGGTAAGAAAAGAACCGTATAATTATATATATATATACATAAATATATATATATATATATATATTTAGTCTTTTGTCGTTGGTCTGCTTGATATAATATTATGTTTCATTATCATATCGAGATGAGCATGTGTGCACGAATTAAACTAAGACGATTACGAACGTTAGTAGAGGAAGAGCACGTCTGACAGAACAAAGGAAGGATTATCGCTAATGAGCCACGCCCCTGCCACGCCCCCTGCCACGCCCCCTTACTAATGGGCCACGCCCCCATTGACTAATGAGCCACGCCCCCTTACTAATGGGCCACGCCCCCATTGACTAATGAGCCACGCCCCCTTACTAATGACCCATTAAGGGACTATTAACGGTATTATCTATTATACTAATTGCTCATTAATTAATTATCATACTAATCCATAGTACTAATGACCTGCTAATTATCTATTACCTTATAGTGCTAATGACTTGCTAATTATCTATTATCCTAATCCACCGCTATAATACAGGTCTATTACCCTAATCCGCAGGGCCGCCGCACTAATCCGCCGCGCTTCCGGTCTTATCCGCCGCGGGTCCGGCCTTATCCGCCGCGCTTCCGGTCTTATCCGCCGCGCTTCCGGTCTTATCCGCCGCGATGCCAGTCTTATCCGCCGCGGGTCCGGACTTATCTGCCGGGCCACCTGTCTTATCAGCACAACTATGACGTCAGCCCAACCGCTGTGGTATGTATTAATCGGTGCTAAGCAGTATGCCAAGGACCTGGCAATCATGTGAGAAACCCCAAAAAGCTGCGACCAATCAGCGTGCGTGAACTTTGCTAGCCCAGGAAGTGTCACCCAATCAGCGTACGAGAATTCCATCAACCCAGGAATATGTGACCAATCAGAGAGCGAGAAACATAATATGAAAATTTCTAAGTATGAAATAACAAACACAATAGTTTGACATATTTTTTTTTCCAACACAATCTTTATTTCTTCAACATATACGATTATTCAATACTTTTATTTCACAATGTTCAACGAATATACGAATGACCATTAGAATAGCGTCCTTTTCGACAGAATATGCAATTGCGCAATACTTTGCGTCATTATGCAATACCTTTATTTACAATGTTCGACAGTTATACGAATGTTCGTTAGAATAGTGTCATTTCACCATGCGATTGCGCAACACCTTGCGCCATTATGCAATGCTTTTATTTACAGTATTCATTTTCACATAGAAAACAGTCGTAGAATATATACATTATACAAGGGAAGCAATTTTGACATGTCCATAAGACAAAGATTCAGAGGAATTTAGTAGAAAGCGCTTGTCATCATATGGGGAAAGTGCAACTTTCCTTATTTCTAAAGTGTGCAATTCGTGCTTTGTGCTTCGAATAGCACAAAATTTGGAACTTGTTGTACTTTCGTTAAAAATGCATGCACGATACTCTGCATGTCGAATATTCTTCTTCACAAAGCCACGCTGAATCCCCTTAGCAGTCTTTTTCTCCTTGTTGTTAGGCAACAACAGACTATACATTTTTGATCTTAATCCACAAAACTCTAAAACCGCATCCCCATTGCATTCATCCTTGAACTTGCCTATGACCTTAGCATTTGCACGGCTGTGTAGAAAGTGCTCACAGGGATAGTCTGAGGTGTCATATTCGCCAATGTTAAGCTGCATGTCCCTGTACACGTCTGGTGTAAAGATATGGTAACAAAGGCTATCGGTGTCTGTGAACAGGAGTTTGCAAGCATTTCCGTAAAGGGGTATTATGTGCTCGTAATGGAACTCGTACATCTTTAGTTTCGAAATGTCCAAAATGCACATGCCTGCATAGAGTGGTTTGTTCATGAAGACATTTGAATTGATCAATTTTATCACGGTCAAATCTTCATTTATTATCGTATAGGACTCGAAATTTGGACGAGCTATGAATCTTTTAGCACGAGTTGCATTCATTACAAGTTTAACGGACAGATGTTTTCTATTATTCTGCATGGTTTTTCCATAGATAGAGTTGTTCATTAGCTTATAAAAATCTTTTTCAAACGAAGATTTTGCTGCCTGACGTTTGGATGTGTTGAAGTCGATATATTTTTTCAGCCATCGACTTTGTTGGAATTCAAGAATTTTGTGTATTTTGGTCAATTTCATGCCCATTTTGAGGTAGAATTTTAGGTTACGGTAATGAACAACATACCGGGTCTTTGGCATGAGGTTGGGTACCAACTTTTCGGTGCCAGAACCAATTTTAGTCGAAATTTTGCGAGAAACGGACTGTGCGTAAGGCGATATCATGTCAGGTCTTATGTTCAGTCTCTCAGGTGCAAGGGGGTAATCGTTGTGTTCGTCATGGAGATGCGAAGGATAGTCCAAGTCCACTTCCAACAAATAGCCCATGTCATCGTCTGTCGATTTAGTGTCCAAGTCGAATTTAGTAATTTCGTCAGTGTCTAAAAATCGAAATTTTCCAGTCGGGAGAGGCTCGGACATGGCATAACCGTACAGATTATTACAATCCAAGTACATTATGTAGCTGATGGGGTCATTTGGATCGTATCCTTGGGCAAGATACGGATTATTTGCCTTTGCGAATCTGTTGGAGATCATAGAGACACCGCCTCTCATGCCTCTTTCGACAAAGAGGTAAATGTCTGGGTCTGTTATTAATTCCAAATTTACTTTTGTCATGCGTAAACACGCGTCGAAACTAAGGCCAGGGCTACTGTAATAGTGAAGAGGATCCAATTTGTAAAAGTCCAGCGACATGCTACGAAAGGATTCAAACACGTCAGCTAGCAAAATAACGTCAGTCTTCAGATAGAGATCGTGGTAGTCCTGCATGGTCTGCATGTCGAAAGTCTGCCAAATTTGTTGCGCATATTCATAGTCTGCCTGTGTGATGTCTTCGTCTGTCAATTTACTAAAGAAGCAGCCTTTGGGTGGCAGAGTCCTTTCGGTCATTCTGCAGGCCGACGTCATGTATTCGTAAGGGAATACCCCCTTACGCAGCAGTAATTTGTAATTGTCCGGAAAAAGCCGCCGCAAATGCAAGAATTTAGAATCATCTTCTTTTGATAAATTTTTGACCAACACATCCAAACTGCAGGACAGAAATTGAAGGGCATCCAAAAATCTGATGTTATTGACTTCAAAAGAAAGGTATTTTTCCATGTTTGTTGCAATTACATTAATTTCGTGGCTTGCAAATTCCTTTGTCATGTGTTTCAAGATGAGGTGAGAGTCGTAACCCTTAAGATTGTGAAACACGACAGGTAGAAGATAGTTGGATGTTTGCTGCTTCTTGCTCTTTGTAGGTTTTCGGAATTTCATTTTGAGATTGCATGGTGAACACAGTGCAGAAATAAAGTTGCCAGTCATGTGGCAATGGTGTCTGACTTTATTCTGAGAATTCAAAGCGACAGAGCAAAAAGGACATGCAGCACAATTTTCAAACTACAACTTCTGCTGTTGTGAGAGTGGCTTCATGGGCATGTTGGTAGACAAGATTTTATTAATTCGAGTCTGCTCGGATTTTATATGTGAAAAGAAATGAGGCATGACGTCAGGTCCCGAATAAACGTATGGAAGAGCATCATTCAAGTGTGGAAAGGATGAAATGGTAAAGCAACAAAAGCCGCTAGGAGTATGAGTGTCCAGAATTTTGGTTGCCTTGTCCTTGGCAGCAGATTCATTTGGTGCCAGGTAACTTTCAAAGTCGGCGTATATTACATATGGCAGCGCCATCTCATGTTGCGTGTTTGTAAATTTAAGGTTGCAATTTTCGGGGGTGGGGTAACGCACGGACTGAAGGCCATGTTTGCCACAGTCTTCCATATGTGAGTTTTTGCCTGCAGCGGTGGTGAAGCAGTAGAGACAGTATGGGCAAGGGAAACTTCTGTTTCCATAAGAATTTCGAGTGCTTAAAAGAGCAGAAAGATTTCGCACTACAATGTAGTGTCGTCTTTCGCCATCAGCAAGAAGAAGCATATTTACAATATATTTCCTGCCCCTGTGAGCACTTGCATACAGCGGGGTAAAATGCTTATCATCTGCATTAAAGCACATGACATTTACAGAATAGTCAGGATTCAGACCTTCGAAAAGCGAAATTTGCTCAATTTTCATGGGAAATTTTAAACCTTCTGTAACAAGCTCATCCAGATATGGCTTGTAGTGATTGACTCTGTGTGGGTTTGCAGTTTGAAAATGAGAAACAGAGAGCGCACTATACAGAAAGCATTTCTCATCATCGTTCTGTATGTTCAAAGTGGCACGCTTATTTGCAATGTATTGTGGGGTAGGTATGTAGCTGGTGCCACCTACTGGATCGTATACAGCATTGCACAATTTAAAATCAGCTACACCATTTACCGTCCAACCAGAACTTTCCGCGGTAAAGGCATCTACCAATTCATCAATTCGCTCGACAGTTTCTTGTAGTTGATCGGAAATTTGTGATGGATGTGTGAGTGTTGCCGGAATCGACTTGAAGTAGCCGACAGTCTGAGCTTCTCCTTCTGGCGTCGTGCGTTTGAAGTCCACATCGACCGCTACATACCATTTCACCGGCATAAAGAAGAGATGGTAAAAATTTGTGAGCACTTTGCACTTTCAAGAATTGCAGGTTTTCAAATGCAAGGGTGTGTGTGTGTGTGTGTAATTGAGAATTGTCTAAGACTGAATGTATTAGAGCTGCTGACTAAGTCCGAACGGTGTTTCAAGCTTCTGTCTATATATCTGAATAAGTCAGTATTATAGAGCAAAATTTTCTAAGTACAAACAGATTACAATATCAAAATTTTCTTAGTACAAACAGATTACAATATCAAAATTTTCTTAGTACAAACAGAATGCAAGATGAATTTTTTTAAATACAAGGAGGCATGCCAATACAACATTTTCTAAGTCCAAGAATTTATAAATTTGTGCAAAGTACAAACTCACCCTTCGTCTCTGAAAGTGTCCTCCAGAGTGTTGATCATTCGCGGCGCTTCTTCCTGCAACATGGCGTGAACATCGGTTGTTTGAACAACTGGAAACGATATGTCGTGAAAACAGTTGTTTGTCGACGTGCGAATGGCCGGATTTTTCTGCTTCTTGAGACAGGTGATGCAGGCGTCCTGTCCGGTCCTGAAGAATCGTGAAGCTCGTCTATTCTTACATTGGCTGCACTCTTTCTGTACCAAACACGTGAGGCATAGGCCTTCCGTATGGTTGCTCGTCTTGTAATTTCGGCAAGAATCGCATCTACCTACAGAACAGCAAAAATAAAAATGCCCATTAAAGACTTGCAGTATACTCACTATAATAAAGTCAAAGACTGCTAAAGTTCGCATGCTGTATATTCACTATGATAAAGTCAAAGATTGCTAAAATTCGCATGATGTATGCAGAAAACATATCGTTGAAAGTTGGTAGAATGTATACGTGCGCATATGCTGTATACACAAAATTGTGAAAGCGACAAGTTTGTAGGGACTTACTTGATGGCCCGGATTCTGCCGATGTCACGCCGGCTCCGCTGGAGCCGGATGTCGCCGCCGCCGCCGGGACAGGGCCCGACTCGACAGTGACCAAGTTAGTGCGCTTTGCCACACGGTCGGTATCTGCGTCTGCCTTTCGCTTCAGTCCTACAACATGCATTATTTGACATGAATAAAATGCTCCAAAATAATTTTAAATAGTGGAAGTATTTTTATAAAGCACAATTTTTTCTTTAATTTTAACAAAATTATTTTAAAATATTTTAAAATTGTGTAATTGAAGTAGAAACTTACTCATTTCTCGAATTCTCGCCTTCAGTTGAGCTTCTTCCCGGAGCAGTTGCTCGAGGTCTGCATCGTGCTTGCTCGCTAGTAACAGAAATACATATGGTTTGAGAGCTAGGAAAATACATGACGGCTATTACAGAATATAAAGAATAAGAAATTTATTTACCCATTTGTTGTATTCGAGCTGCAAAGACTGTCTTAAGTTGTTCAAAAATTTTCTATATGCCTTTCTATACGTGCTTATTTTTCACATAGGTGCACTACTTTTACAAAGTGTGCTAAATTTCAAATGGCCTGTAGAATGCTCTGTGTCCGACAAGCAATATGTTTCGAATGCGCTGTAACACATGTAGATATAATAATGGAACTACTTTTTCACAAATTCCTACGCGAAAGTAGTTCTTTATGTCAATGTTGCGCGGAAGGATATGTTATGGGTGTGATGCGGTTCATACAGCACAGAAAATGTGTGTGTGTGTGTGTGTATAACACACAGGACGGTAAAAAAAAATTACAAGTGCATAACTTACTTGTTTGAGTGTCCTCTGACGACCGCCCGACGCGGCCCTCCGACGAAATATGATGCGGGCGACTCTCTGCTGCTTCGGGCAAAGTGGGCCTAGGGTGGGCGCCCATAGGCCGGGTTCCTGGTCCTGACGCCGAAGTGTCGTCCCAACAGCATTTTCCCTCTACTGTCGAAGAATTTTGGATTCGGACCTCCTTCGCTACTGTTGGCGCTACAGCTGTAGGAATTTCTGCTGCGTTGGAGCTGCCATTGCTTTCATCTCGTTCTGCAAAGGAAAAACGTTCCGTGCTCACTATATGAGCTACTCATAGGCTAGTGAGCATCATACGTGTGAGAAAAAATAGTTGAGCATCTAATTGGCGTTGTAAGTCCAATAATTATAATACACGAATTTTCTGTACAAAACAACAGCGCATTAGCCTGCATGCCGCGTTCTACAGGAGTGCCAGACCCAAGTCAGTAAAAAGGAGGAGGGCGAAGCTAAAAAGCCTTGCCGCAGCACTGCTAAGAATATACATACTCAAATTTTTAAGACTTTCAAGAAGCCTCGCTTCCAGCCTCTCAATGTCCTCGATTTGTGCCTGCATTTCAGCAACTAGACAAAATAATATTCGTGCATAAGATAGGTTTATGACCACAATATTATAGGGCTACATAAAATTGCGCTTGCAAAGAAATTTAATTTCTACATGTCAGCGAAAATAATGCATCGCCTGAAATTTAGAAGATAAATGTAGTACACTCACCAGACATGACGACTGAAGGAAGATCCAGCGTGTTGCCCACCAGAATGGTCTGTAGTTCGAAATTCCCGATAGTCGTAGACGCCTGTTGATTCCGGAAAAGATCTCTGAAGATCTGTTGAGACTTATGCCAGTTTTTATAGCGCTATGTTGGTGGCTGACGCAATGGGACAGGGGTATTGCGAAATATTTTGCGTGGTTGTGTGTGTGGTTGTATGCGTGGTTGTCTGTGTCCACATGCTTGGTTGTATGTCTTAATATGTGTCAATAGCACTGATTCCGTGAGGTTTTGCGTGTATTACCTTCTAGGTGTCCTGCCTTCTTGGGAATTTTATCAAAACCATGGATTTACATTAGCGTGGGTATACATTAGTTGGAATTGGACGTCTTTTGAAGTGGATTGTAGGCTTTGATGGTCAAAGGGAGTATTTACGATGAAAAAGAATTAATAGCATTCGATAAATTGCAAATATGCCTTGAGGAAAAGAGAATAATGAGAAGGCGGGTGAGGAGATGAAGGAGGCTGATGGGTGTAAGAATAGGTTTGGGGAGGGAGGAGACTGAGAAGGAGAAGGATGTGCTGGGGGAGAGAATGGGGATAGATGGTGTGGCGGAATAGATTGAGGAGGAAGAGAGTAAGACTATGAGGAGGAGGAGGTGTGGGAGGAGTAGGAAGTGGGTAAGGATATGAGGAGAAGGAGGAAATGGAGGAAAGACTAGAAGAGGAGGAGACAGAGGAGTAAGAATAGGAGGAGGAGGAGGAGGACGAGGAGGAGGAGGAGGAAGAGGAGAAGGAGGAGAAGGAGGAGAAGGAGGAGGAGAAGGAGGAGGAGGAGAAAGATGAGGAGGAGGATGAGGAGGAGTCCGCGTCTGAGGAATGTCGTCGGTTATTGCCTGTGGGTGTCTACTAATGGTTCCAACACACAATTACATACTAATAATTGGACCTCTTTGAAGACAGCTGGTCTATTGAGGGTTCGTCTGTCGCTGCTTCGGTGGAAGCGTTGTAACCTGGGGCGTATGCGTGGCGACTGAATGCAAAAATTGTATGTACATAATTTGGCTTCTTTCAAATTGGTATGGTTGCACGATTGCCAATGACACGGCTGACTGGTCTCAATAGAAGGAGCTCGATCGGTGACCACCTCGGGCGATGCACCTGCGATAAAGGGAGCAATAATGTCTAACTGGTCTTTCCAATTGTGATGACGGTGCGATTGCCAATCACACGGTTGACTGGGTTTGATAGATCTGCCGACCGACGGTCGACTTTATGCCCGCGGGACATGCACACCTGTCATGAAAGGGTCCAATTTGGCAATAAAGAATAGCGGGTCTTTGTAATTGTGATGTCGGCACGATTTCCAATTACACGGTTGAGTGGGTTTGATAGAGCTGCCGACCGATGGTCGGTCTTGGGCCCGCGGGCTATGCACCTGCCATGAAAGGGACCAATTTGGCAATAAAGACTAGCGGTCTTTGTAATTGTGATGACGGCACGGCGATTTCCAATTACACGGTTGAGTGGGTTTGATAGAGCTGCCGATCGATGGTCGGTCTTGGGCCCGCGGGCTATGCACCTGTCATGAAAGGGACCAATTTGGCAATAAAGACTAGCGGTCTTTGTAATTGTGATGCCGGCACGGCGATTTCCAATTACACGGTTGAGTGGGTTTGATAGAGATGTTGACTGACGGTTATAGACAGACAGAGAGATGGACAGACAGGCAGACAGACAGGCAGACAGACAGGCAGACAGGCAGACAGAGTGGAATGCAGCTACATGTAAAGGCATAGAAGTACAATAGCGCTGCGGATAAGGCCGGAAGCGCGGCGGATAAGACTGGCACGGCGGCGGATAAGACCGGAAGCGCGGCGGATTAGTACAATAGCGCTGCGGATAAGTCCGGTACCGCGGCGGATTAGTGCGGCGGCCCTGCGGATTAGGGTAATAGACCTGTATTATAGCGGTGGATTAGGATAATAGATAATTAGCAAGTCATTAGCACTATAAGGTAATAGATAATTAGCAGGTCATTAGTACTATGGATTAGTATGATAATTAATTAATGAGCAATTAGTATAATAGATAATACCGTTAATAGTCCCTTAATGGGTCATTAGTAAGGGGGCGTGGCTCATTAGTCAATGGGGGCGTGGCCCATTAGTAAGGGGCGTGGCTCATTAGTCAATGGGGGCGTGGCCCATTAGTAAGGGGGCGTGGCAGGGGGCGTGGCAGGGGCGTGGCTCATTAGCGATAATCCTTCCTTTGTTCTGTCAGACGTGCTCTTCCTCTACTAACGTTGGCTATATATATATATATATAATATTATATTATATATATGCACAACGTTGCATGAAAAGGCAAACAATGCAGGGACAAATACGCGAGAGCAACCTCCCCTACAAGTTAAGTGGACCACAAGATATGATATTATCATAATTATACGATAGCATGCAACTCTAGATAAAAGGTCAGAGATAGCCTAAAATCAACTGATTGTCAAACAGAAAAGCAGAATATAGGAGACAAACACGCAATTCGATTAGATAGATAAAGACAAATCTGGACCATCTGAGAGAGAGAGAGAGAGAGAGAGAGAGAGAGAGAGAGAGAGAGAGAGAGAGACAGACAGACAGACAGACAGACAGACAGACAGACAGACAGACGGACAGACAGACAGAGACAGGGTCAGGGACAAGGACAGAGACAGAGACAGAGACAGACAATTAGACAGTCAGGCAGACAGACAGACAGACATGGATAGAGAAGTGAGCAAAGTCACTTTGGACCGTGCTATAATAGATCATATTCAGGAAGTACATGTACATGTAAATAGCAGTGAACAATGGGTAATTAATTTTCACTGTTGATGAGATTTATGCCTGCAGGCGACAACAATAATTATTATTCTGTTTAATTAATGACAACAATTATACAATGTTTAATATTCCGGATGGCAAACAAAGAGAAGAGCCAGACATTCTGTTCTCAGCGCAACACCCCTCCGCATCCACCCGCTTAGTATGCGTGATGCGTTCAGCACACCAAACCTACACGCTACATACATACATACACAACAGCACATATAGGCCTACAATTATACGTGTAGGCATATGCACGGGGGGCGTAGCCAGGACAAAATTTCGGGGTTTCATTAATTTCGCCCTAACTTTCAACCCATCCATCCATTCAACTATCTACCCA
The DNA here is from genome assembly GCA_945859605.1 of Lumbricus rubellus. Lineage (NCBI taxonomy): Eukaryota > Metazoa > Annelida > Clitellata > Crassiclitellata > Lumbricidae > Lumbricus > Lumbricus rubellus. Next base: position 1,083,538 of record OX243817.1, read on the forward strand.
GATTCATAATTTGCATCTACACCTGTCTTCTTTTACTGCTGCTGTTAATTTGTGAACCTTTATCAAGTTTCTTCCCTCTTCGCTCCCCCTGTGTCTGTATGTCTGCCTGTCTGGTCGTCCGTCTGTCTGTATGTATGTCTGTATGTATGTCTGTCTGTCTGGGCCTAAGGGCCTTAAAATATACCTGTAGGCCTACAGTGTATAACCGTAGGTCTGTAGGATTTTTATACAATTATTATCAGGAAAATGCATACACACACCTGCAAAATGTTGTGTAGTTATTATATTTTAATATGAGCGTATTATAGTTGTAACAGGTCATTGTAAGTACACATGCATACATAATATATATATATATATATATATATATATATATTATACATGCATGTATATATCTAATATAATAAATATACGATATATAATGATTATACATGCATGAATGCGTGTGTGCTTGAGTGTGTGCTTATGAAACTATTTTTCCGTTGAGTAATCGCTCAAATAGTTGTGAGGCAAGCAGATCAGAGATCATGGATAGATTATGTATACCATGATTGTCAAAGTAATATGCAGAGGTCAATGATGGGCGTCGACTCATGCATTGCGTCATACATCAACGAATCTCTTGCTCAATATGAATCATTCATTTTTCAATCCCTCGAGTATTACAGCAGTAGTATGTCGTTAGATCAATTAGCATAACGTAGCATGGCATGACAAGAGTCTCAAGTGCTTACGAATACGTCGTGTAGTCTGTGTTAGAGTCACTGCAAGTTCACCTGTCATGCTGAATGGGGCGCGGTGGTGTACATGTAGTTGGTATGTTCATTGTCTTGCAGACAGAGGGCTTCATGCAGGTTCGAGTCCCAAATGCTCTTTTTAACTTCCTAAATTTCATTTATGCCTGTTTCTTCAAGTTGCATTGTTTGTTGCTAGTTCATAAACCTATTTAACTGCACTGCTTCCTTTCCAGTGATAGGCCTAAATTAAATCTTGTAAGCTTCGTTTAGATCTCCATCTTTTCAGTGTTGTTAGTTCGCGTCCTTTATCAATCTTTCTTCATTTGCTCAAATCCTTGTAGCTCCAAATAATTTTGCTCGGCTTTCTTTGCAATTTCTCCGGTTCTTTTTATGTCCTGTTTCATTTATGAACACATTCCCGTAGGATGCAATATTTAAACTTTAAAATAACGAGTGATACGCATACAACCTTAATTACATGCTTATTCGAACTCAATGTGTCTTTTAAAAGCTGTGGGAGGCCTAAAGCTAAGCACAAAATCCTGATAAGAAACGATTTTACGACCCACAAAAATACAATAGAATAAATAGAAATAGGCCTACAATAGAATAGAATACAATAGAATAGAGTATACAATAGAATAGAGTATACAATAGAATACAATACAACAGAATAGAATACAGTACGACAGAATGCAATAGTGTACAATGTGAATGAGGCTAAGAAGCGTGCTCGTTCTATGCTAAGACTCACAGTCACGCACTGCTAAGAATTAATGGTATGTACAAATATTATTGTACAGAATAGTTGTGATTGGATACAGGCCAACAACACATGCAGCGTACATATACTTAAAGTCTTGCACTGGATATGTTTATCACTGCACCCGTCTGCACGCATTCACTACAACGTCGTCTCTCTCTCTCATATAGATCTATAAAAAAACACAGCTGGGCATATTGCCCCTAAATAATACCTCTCAAACAATAACATGCAAATGGTCTTATCCGCTTCTTCATCTCTCTCAATGCACTTTGCTTATCGTCTTGATATTTTTCTTCTCATGATTAATTGTTAGGATTACTCTTGCTCTTGCATCGGGCGTTTCCTGCACTGTTTGGTCCCTCCATTATTTTTGGAATGACCTCACTACCGCACTGCATGAGGACTAAACTGTAGGCCTAGTGACTCGTTTTTCCTCACTAGTCTCTTATTATACAGTTGCCGCGCTGAGAGCGTCTCTGAAGGGTCATTATACAAGAGGCGCCATGTAATTCTATAGGCTATACACCGTGATTCGTTGATTACATTTCATTGAATCTAACAGAAAATTGCTTGTAAACTGAAATTTCCGCATATGAAGTTTAAAGATTCATATCTTTTTATCCGTCCAACTTTATCTCATGAAATTTTGGAATCATATTCTTGGTCCAATTAATTATCTAAATATTTGGAAACTGGTAGTGTGATGTGTTATCAGACATTAGAGATATATGGAAAACAGATTGGCTTACTTTTTGAATCATGGTGTACAATACACTGTAATACCTGTATAGTGTATACATAGGCCTACATGTATTTCTCTGTCTCGTGATCTGTCTGTCTGTGTGTCTGTCTCTTTCTCTGTTTCTTTATAGACTTGTATAAATATAACACACAATATTGTTTGTTTATATGACTAAACCGGACTTAGACCTATGTAATTACAACAGCCCCTACTGCCACATAATTATACGGCATAAGATCTATTTGGTTACGGATGTCTAAGCCAGCTTCATGTTGGGCCCATCAACCATAAATTCTGTCGTGTATATAATAATTGAAATATCGCGTATCAAATGCATCTGCACTATGCATTAGCTGTCATCAATTCTCCTGCGTAACCACAGTTACAGTATAGACCACAGAATATTATTTTGGGTGCAGTTGTTTTTTGTGTGCGGTTCATGACACGTAGATCTATAATTATAGCCTATAATTATAATTATCATGGACGCCAGAGGTTGAGTTGGAAGTGATTGCTCTACTGTCAAGATTTGGATCGGTTGTTGTTTTTGCGTTTCAATGCAATCTATCTGTCTGTCTGTTTGTCTATCTGTCTGTCTGTCAGTCTATCTGCCTCTCTATCTGTCTGTCTGTCTGTCTGTCTGTTTGTCTATCTGTCTTGTCTTGTCTATCTGTCTGTCTGTCTGTCTGCCTCTTTGTCTGTCTGTGTCTTTCTACTTTTGCATTCGCATTAGCGTTGACGTCAAAATGAATTGGCATAAACAAACATCTCTCTATCTGTCTCAATCTTCATTAGCTGTACTCAGAACTTTTGGGTACTGCTCTGGGTAGTGGGTACGGTATAGGTAAGGTATAGGTACGGCCCACATGGGTAAATTCAGGCAATAGACAGTCGAGTTGCTCTGACTTTTTGTGACAGTGTGTTCGTTATGAAATAACCTTGGCTATTTCTTGTTGTACCATACTCTAATGTTTGCGGAGCAAACATCTCTAGCCAAACTATACTTCAGATTACATTTCCTTGCCCCATGTTCTTCTGTCTTGTCTTGCCTTATCATAACTTGCTCGAAATAAAACAAATTGGGTTAGTGGGTATGTTCGTCGCCTTGCAGCCGAAGGGTTGCAGGTTCGAATCCACCTCAAGTCGCCACGTATAATAACCTTGGGCAAGTCCTTCACTCGCAATTGCCCAGCGTTTAGGCGTGAAACTCCGATGCAGCGTCCGCTATGTAGTCGGGAGCGCCTCTGAGTAGTGAACTTGAAGGGGCGCTATAAGAAGTGCACATACAAACAAAACAAACAAAAAAGAGCAGAGGATTATAGATACGTCTGACAAACTCGGCAATTTTCATTACCATTAGAGATTACGATGACGCTACGATTATCAATACGATTATTAATACGATTATTAATACGATTATCATTACGATTATCAATACGATTATCAATACGATTATCAATACGATTATCATTACGATTATCAATACGATTACGAATACGATTACGATTACGATTACGATACATAGCGTAAAATATATTGCGATTATATTTCCAAACATTTCTGAGCTACTGGTTAGCGTCAGTCATGAAAATGGCATTTAATGTTATGATAATTATGAGAGTTGTTATCATATCGAAAGATAATGATGCTATTATTGGGGCAATGATATTTCATCCGAAACAAGCTAATTAATTATCTAGTGTTCATCGTTTTCGTTCTTATCAGTGTTTTGACCTTGCAAAACTGTTGCAGGCTCGCGTGACATCGCAATGCAAATTTAACTTTTAAATATAGCCTAAGCTTATATAGGCTAAACGTCACAGGCAGGCAGACAGGCAGGCAGAGACAGAGGGAGACAGAGACAAAGAGAGAGATTGAGACAGAGAGACTGATACCCAGAGCTGTACTCAACAGTTCTGAGTAGCCTACACTCTGACCTTGTAACCGTACCATGAATAATATTAACAACTGTAATAATACATTTAAAGTCGCAATTAAAGATGTTTTCACATGTGGACTTACATTCAAATTTACACATTCTCAATCAAAGCTATAGATTTACGATGCGATAAAATAGTTATGGGCAATGTATCCTAATTGTTAGTTAACCCTTTAAAGGGTAGAGGCAATATAGTGTACTTCTACTGGTCGATCTACTTAGAAGGCACTGGAGACGTTCCTGCAAGCATATTATTATGTTTTAATTCACCAGATGTCACTATGGTAGACTCTCTAAGAAATTCAGAACTAAAAATAGATGTAGGCCTCTACGTCCTACTCAGAGGCGCTCCCGACTACAGCATTGATACTGCGTCAGAGTTTTCACGCCGAAGTGCCACGTTATGTCATAGGAAATACAAGGAGGTGTCTTCTCACCCATCCCCTTCATTCCCGCTAGAATTGTTCTTACAGAACACTGCACTGGCTTGTTCTTTTGGTATAGATGTCCACGTCCAACAAGCGTTTATACAAGTCAACGTCTGCTGTTTTGCTCTATGCACATACCAATGTTTCGCGGATTTTCATAAGTGAACTGCACTTGAAACACAACTATAGACCTGCCACTTAGTACGAAACCGTACTCTGTCATTTCCTATTGTTTTCACTAATGTTTCTTACATGATTGACAACAACACTGCTTTTTGGTTTCACTTTTTTCAAATTCGTTCATTTGGGCTTAGTGGGCAGTGGCGACAATGTTGCCACTACAAGTTTCGGCTTCACGGGCAGTGGCAACAATGTTGCCACTACAAGTTTCGGCTTCATGGATATAGGACACAATATTGCCATTTTTTTAAGTCAACTTTTCCACATGACGAATATATTCCCTCTATATGGTTAGTTAGTAGGCATATAATATGTAATTATTATTGTGGTAACTGTTCAGGGCCATTATGCCCTTTAAAGGGTTAAGTTAGTTAAGCTTGCTATTTTACTCTTGGGTTTTCTATAACAGCTTTCGTTGCCACTAATGTTTGTGTTCCCAAGGTCTATCGTTCTGACAACCTATGCCATCCTTAATTTTCAATGCTACCTAGCTAAATAGGCTCCATCTTAGCGGGAATTTTTTCCTTTGGTGGGCATATTGTTCCCAATTCTTTGCTGTGATTGCTATATGTTGATAAATCTGTTGGCTCACATGATTTAATTTCCAAGCAATTTTTGCATTGCATCACTGTGTAAGCCATGTAGGCCTACGTTACTTTATTATACTATGTAATCATAATTTCTTGTACGTTGTAGGCTACGCGCTAAGCGCTTCTGAAAGGCTCTTGCCGCAAGAGGCGCTTTATAAATGGTCAGATACAATACAGTACAATACGTTGATGATAGGATCAATAAACTAAGCTAAAACTAAAAATACTTAGGGGCCTATATGCGAAACGATAATACGAAACGTAGCCTACCTGAAGGTTTGTTGTCGACAAACAGCAGCAGCTGCTATGGAAAGACTAATATTGATGAAGTCTCCGCCCTTCACGACGTATCTCCTGTACGTCTCTCGATCTGTCTGTCTTTCTCTCTCTCTCTGCGTTTCTCTCTCTATATCTCTCTCTGTGTGTCTCTGTCAGTCAGTCGTTCATTGATTTGCTTTAAATGTGACAACAATAAGGTTAACAATAATATTTCAAAACGATCTGTTTGTTCACTTTTCAACTCATCGCGCAACTCTCCCAATCGCAAATCTATCCAATCGATAATAATATTATCACCGGTCGTTCACAATGATGACGACGACGACAACGGCGATGATTAGGCCTAAGCCCTACAACAACGACGACGACAACGACAATTGGACGTGATGATGTGACAGATTTTAATCCTGAATATATCTTGCGAATGCGAAGTCTATTAGGTGAGCGAACGGTTGGTCGATTAAAAATCCTTTTGGTTCATCGTGGATGATGTCGTGCAGCGCATCCAACCAGCAGCTGCAGTAAGCTTAACAAAATATATTATCATAATTATTATGCGGCGCGATCAATGTCAACACGCGGCGATTAACAGACCCACGGCTTACCACTATTATAATTATAATACACTGTCACCGCCTCATGATGTGGCTGATGACAACAGCCGCGAGAGACTTATGTGGTCTCACACTCAACACTGACCTAGTTGTTGAAAAGACAACCTTTTGCAGATAATCATGATCTCGCTTTATTTGGCAGATTACATGTATATAGATGTGTGCACCGATGGACGAATAGGTAGACAGATAGGTAGGCAGGTAGCCAGATAGGTGGATAGTTAGGTAGACAGGTGAGTAGGCTGGCAGACAGGTGATGAATGGATGGATGGATGGATGGGTGGATAGATGGATAGGTGGATAGTTAGGTAGACAGGTGAGTAGGCTGGCAGACAGGTGATGGATGGATGGACGGACGGACGGACGGACGGATAGAAAGATGGATAGATTATATAGATCATATTCAGGTACCTAGGTGGGACAAGGAGACGAATAGATACGTGAGAGAGAGGCAGGAAGGAAGGCAGGGAGGGCCGCATGGATGAAGGAGAGACGAATGTAAGTGAACGAGAATGAAATGATAAAATGTAAAAGTGAATCGAGCAAGAGAGACGTAGACAGTGGAAGAGAGAGAGAGAGAGAGAGAGAGAGAGAGAGAGAGAGAGAGAGAGAGAGAGAGAGAGAGAGAGAGAGAGAGAGACGGAGGGAGACACCAGCAC
>OX243817.1:1095471-1152971 GCA_945859605.1 Lumbricus rubellus
AAGATGTGTGGCTCCATATATACCATGCCCGGAATCGGTGGAGAATGACACATTTGAGGTGCCCTCCACTAAAAAAGTCTACCATCGTCGTAAATTCACAGCAACACAATAACTTCCAGTTGTCCAATAATTATGTGGAGTGATGAAAAACGTCCCTGCATACGATCTTTGCCAATAAACGATAATTGTCAAAGAAGCTTGACAAAAATCGTTTTTTTAATAAACGCGGCGGATGCATAGAATATGACATTCAGAAACAAGTTACTTTTTTATGAGAAAAATATTAATCATATAAATAATTTTCATTGAACGCTACGTGCATACGCATGTGTATGTATGTACGAATGTTTTTTTGTAAAGTTATTCGCTGGTAGCAAAAACCTGGCTATAATATGCTCATCGACATAAGCTGTCTGGTAACATGGAAGCGAAACCGTTGTGTGCTGACAGACATTTCGTGTGGCTTGTAGCTAGATGGTCAGTGTTGTCTTTAATCTGGCAATCATCATCGAAAATGTCTCATGGCAGGCCCCAGTAGCTACGTTGTGTGGGTAATGAGTGACAGAGGTCTGGCAAGAACAGTGGCTGCAAAACTAGACCTGACGCCAAATTATTAGTGTATTCTGCTGGCGATATTAGGGAAACGCATTTTTTGGATGTCACCAGACGTTTAGCCACATTAAACCACGGTTTTTTAGCTAGGTAATTGTCTGCCACTATACCAGACACTAAACCACTTTAATCCCTGCTGCTACCGGACATAATGCCGCTATATTCTCAGATTGCTGTCTAATCTAGTGAATGATATACATGTAGTGTCAATACAAATACTCAGGAATATAAAACAGCATTATACCATGGCTGTCAGACAATTATAAGCCACACCATTCTCTGAAAAATATCAGACATTAGCCACACCATTTTCTGACATATATTAGACATGAAGCCACGCCATTCTCTGTAAATATCAGACACCAAGCCACAACGATGTCTAACGAAAAAAATACAAAACGCCTTTCATACGAAGTCAAACTATAGCGACGTCATCTCAGGAAATCATCCTCTGACGTCATTTCCGGTTTTCTTGAGACACGGACACGTCATGACGCTGTCGATGACGTGCATGACGCCGTTGACGCCTTGGACGTCACTGACCGTGACGATGACGTGTTCATTGATCCGGATCGGGTCCAATTCCTTCGCCTGCTTCATCCGGATCCAATCCTTCGTCGCCGTCTGAAACCGGAAGCTGAGTCGCGGTCGGACTGCGCATGACAGGAAGACGGCTCTCTCGAGGATGTGGTAGTTCAGGAACTGCGTGGAGAAAGATGCAATGAAGCACCAATAATATTAATGGAAAATATTATTGGGTTTGGTTATACATTCGGACATTTATACAGCGTCCTTCAGAAAACTACTCAGAGGCGCTCCCGACTCCAGTGCGCTCTAAAAGAATAGTTTTAAGTTTGGTAAGAAAGGCTCCTGGCAGAGTCCCAGGGTGTAAGCGCAGCTCAAAAGGAAGGCCATTCCAGACCACTGGGCTAACCACAGAAAATGCTCGATTCTTCATGGTAGCAGTCTTGGATACCCAACGTAATCTAGTCAATGATAATTATGGTGTTAGGTGTGGATTTTACCCTGCCATACCTCATTATACCATGCCTCGCTGTATCTTACCTCTGTTTACCAACCATTCAAGAGCTGACCATACCATACCTTACCTCATGCAATATACGCTACCATACCCCAAGTTAAATTTCTTACCCTGCAATACCGTACCTTGCCATATATAATCATCACCTAACTCAATTCTTCCTACCTCTCCTCGCACCGCAGCCGCTACAAATGCGCAATCTACAAACCTTCCATTTACTGTATAACTTCTATGTCGCCTTGTCCCTAGTTATAGGCCTACAATACTCGCCTTGATGAGTTCTGACTGGTTACCCATGAGACGGGCCAGCTGTCGGTCATCCATGCGATCGAAAGCGGCGTTGGTTGGCGCGAAGATGGTCCACGTAGTTTGCTGATCGTCGCTTGCCTCCAGAACAGAGTCCAAGCCAGACAGCTCGAGAAGGTCATAGAGGTTGCTGTGAAAGAAAAATTCAGAGAGAGAAGAGAGGGAAGCAGGGCTTTTAAAGGGTGCAGTTGTACACAAAATGTGCAGTTCTAAATGGATTTGTGCAGTTGTAGAAGTACTTCTGTACAGTTAAAACCAGAAAAAACGGTCATTGTCCTCCATTTTTGGAGTGATTTACCATAGAGAATGGGAAAGGAAAGAAGGGATCGCACAGTTCTAAAAATTCCTTAAAAACATCCCTGGAGGGAAGATTAGCCTACATTCTTTATACTGCTATTGCCGCTGCCCATTCCCCTGCTACCGAATGGGAGGGAGAGGTGTTTGGGAAGGGGAAGCGAATAAGCTTTTGAATTTCCACATTGCAATGACAGCATTTTGGACTGTCATCATAAAAAATTAAATTGCTCTACTATTTCAGTGCTGATGACAGTTTCTAAACGTTCTAAAGCGTCAATAAATCTGATTATATAGGCTATGTACAATTATAGACCTAATAGCAGTTTCTTTTTTGAGTATTCACATTGTACAAAATTAATATCAGCAGTAAATTACACTCATAATAATATGATAGTATCATAATATTATTATTATAATAGTAGATAATGACATTAAAAATCATATAATAGTAAATAAGATAATGGTAAGCCTATATTATAACAGTTTATTTAAAACAAATTAACAATAGAGTAAACAGCGAGCAAAAACTAACATCATTTGTCAAATTTTCTGGGGAAGGAATTCCTTTCTGGGGGAGACTTCCCTCTGGAGATGATTAGATTAAACACTAGACAACAGATATGATCAATCTGAATGATTACGGAAGTTAATCATTTGGAATCACTTAGTGTAATAGAGCTATAAAAATTGAAGATACCTCAGTTGTGGATTCTCTTTGATTTTATCGATGATGCTGCCATCTGGTGGTTGGAGAACGCGATCTATGACGTGTACGACGCCATTTGCAACCACGTGATCACCGCTGATTATTCGAGCGTTGTTGATACTGAACTCCTGTGCGAAAGTACAATTATAAATTTATAATTATAATGAAACACATTATTACAGAACATAATCATAGGCGTAGCCACATGAAGGCAGGAGGAGGCAGTTGCCTCCTCTTGGATTTTCCCGTATTTGCCTCCTCTTGCCCGAACTGCAGCTGCTACTATCTCTGCCAGTGGGTTCTTGCTGCTGTGAAAGATCCTTCAGTGCACTGCGAAGGCTAAAGACTTTTCTCAGAACAACAACGTCCGAAGAACGGCTGAACGGATTGGCACTTGCCTACATACACAGAGACATTGATGTAGATTTAGACAGAGTGCTTCAGAAGTGGGACGGATCTGGGCATAGAAGAATTCATTTGGCTTTTTCGTCAACCGACAGCTGCTGAACATGGTTGTGACACCTATAGCACAGAAGTCGAGCATAAGTTACGTACTAAAATTAACATCTTTAATAGTCAGTAGATACAGAACTTGTCAAAATTACTGCAATGAAAGACAAGTTGAACTCATAACTTATGTGAACTTCTCACAATTTCATGCTCGTAAAATTTTTACGTTCACATACTGATGTTCTCTATACTTAAAATAATGGCGGCAGAAGCTTTGCAACTGTTAGTTTCAGACATGCTTAAAAAGTAATTGCTGTGAATTATACTACCCCTAAAAAAAAGGTCGTCAGGAAAAAAAAGTCTACGATTTTCGTCTATTGCTCCATGGATAAATTTTGCCTCCTCTTGTTTGCTCCATGGGTACATTTTGCCTCCTCTTGTGCCTCCTCTTGAAAAGAGGTCTGGCTACGCCACTGAACATAATGAGAACTGTCAATAACAACAATAATATTTTTAAATATAATGATGATGATGATGATGACGACGATGACGTTAGTCGCGATGATGATGATGACGATGATGCTGACGATAACATCTAAATTGTCACCTGTCGAATAATAAAGTTATTATTTCTGAAACTTGCCAATTTAAAATCCCGTTGGATAGAATAACATTGACGCACGATAAACTGAAGCTCCATCCAGTTAAGTCTTATGAACTTTTGGAAATGCTAAAAGAGGTGTCTAAAAGCATAATGCAATGCATGCATGACACAAACGCCGGGCCACATACTGTATACATTCAAAATTACAAACATAGGCCTACTTCCAAATTTATAAATGCAAACGTGCATGTATACATATATGTATATACAAATATATACATAAATTATTACAAACGCGCGTGTATTTACAAAAGTGCGAACATACATTAGCACAAACAAGCATATAAATAATTTAATTTTTTTTAAATGCAAACATATAGGTCTACATGGATGCAAACATACATAAATACTATACAAAGCATACAAGCATACAAGCATACAACACATACCTCGACATTGATATTGAGAAAGAGCACCCTTCCCTCTCTGTTTTCCTCATCCTCTTGCGTTGTTCTTGTGGTAAGTACTTCCGTTCCAACCATCTGTTTCGTCGTCACCTTACCGGAAACCGTGTGGTATTCCAATACCTTTCGGACTTCCGCATCACTTGATCGCAGGTGCTTACGCTGCGTGTCATTCAGTTCTGCAGCAGTTGCAAGAACACCGTGACTGTACCTTTAATGCAAACTTCACTTTAACTTTATGATCTCTATTGCTATCTTTACCGTCAAAGGTAACTTTACCTCTATTGCTATCTTCACCGTCAAAGGTAACTTTACCTCTATTGCTATCTTCACCGTCAAAAGTAACTTTACCTCTATTGCTATCTTCACCGTCAAAAGTAACTTTACCTCTATTGCCAACTTTACCGTCAAAGGTAACTTTATCTCTATTGTTATCTTTGCCGTCAAAGGTAACTTTATCTCTATTGCTATCTTATCTTTACCGTCAATTTACCTTTGACAACAACTCTGCTATAACTTTAATCTTAATCAATCTTTACCTTAATTCTAATTTATACCCAAACTTTAACTCAAATGCTAACTATGCATTCACCGTATCTTCAATGATAACACTGGACAACAAATTTTAACTTTTTTTGATTTCCGAAAAAACTTTGACGGTTTTATATAGAACTTGACGTGCTGAACACGATGGTGTGCTCAGAATTGTTGTATCACGTAAGGTTTTTGAGAAAAACAATATGCAAGATTTAACTTAAATACTCATATAATTGCATATATTTAAATATACTATAAATTCTTATTTTTTATTTCTGAAAAAACTTTGACGGTTTTATATAGAACTTGACATGCTGAACACGATGGTGTGCTCAGAATTGTTGTATCACGTAAGGTTTTTGAGAAAAACAATATGCAAGATTTTAATTTAAATACTTTTATATTGCATATATTTAAATATACTATAAATAAATTTTTTTGGATTTCCGAAAAAACTTTGATTGTTTTTTATACAAGTTGACGTGCTGAACACGCTGGTGTTCTCAGAATTTTTGTATCACGTAAGGTTTTTGAGTAAAACGGCATGCAAGAGTTTAACTGAAATGCTCGTTTATTGCATACATTTGCAATATACTATAATTTAGTTTCATTGGAAAACAAATCTTTAGAACAGTTATTCCTCATAATATTGGGTGCTGATGATGACTGTGTCACTTAGAAATGTTGAGAAACATGAAATTAAAGTTTTTCATAGTTATTCTCTGTTCAGTTGCACATGTACAATGTATTATAAGATGCTGCTAAAGTTCCATAGGTCTAAAATGATTTGATGCTTATTTACGTTTGTATTCTTTGTCCGCACATCTCGCTGCAGTGTCAAACAATTGTCAGACAACACTGCTGGATTCCTGTTTCCCTTATACTGTTTTTGCACTGTGGCAATTTCCTCGTGTTCATCGCTAGATTTGTGGGGAACTTGGGAAGAAGTTCAAGTGGAAATGCAAGATGTGAATCTTAAGTGATATGCTGCATTTCATGCCAGTATACTGTAAGATTTTGTTGCCCAGTTTCGTGGAATTTGGAGTTCTATTGTTACCAAGAAAATTCCCCACAACATCCTTCAGTGCTTCCAGGCGATTGTCTCATATATCATAGCCTACTCTCTACAAATGTGGCAAAACGTACATGTGTCACGTTTGATGCAACACTGGTGAGATATTTCTGCTGTCAAAAAATATATTATAGTTTAAAGCTTATCTGAAAATAAGCTGGCTAACTTGTTATGCATCTTGCATACATGTAGACAAAACTAAACTTTGGAAATGCGACATCAAACTACAAACTGATGTCAACTTCCTCAGTGAGATATGCATTTATAGGGTCTACCTATGCAGAGAAGCGGCTTTAGTAGTGCTTAAAACGTTTGCAGACAGATTCTAACCAGCATTAATGCATAAGCAGACCCAATTTTATTTATTATGCAAGACAAACATTTATGTAAACTCTCATAAGTGCATGCCTGGAGTTACCTCAGTTACACGAAGCTTAGTATAACGTTATATCTGAAAAATGTGAAAATAAACATAAAAATTGAAGATTTCTCAAAAACGTTACGTGATGGAACAATTTCAAGGTGATTTTCGTGATCAGCAGCAGAAACTGCATAAGAAACAACTGAAAGTGTTCAGGAAACCAAATCACTGTTGTCCAGTGTAATTAATCTCACCTTGACTTTCACTGATAACCCAAACTCTACTGCAACTTTATATCTTCAATGACAACTTTGCGTTCATTCATTCATTTCGAGAACTTATATAGCTCCTCTTCAAGAAAACTACTCAGAGGCGCTCCCAGTCCAGCCACAGCTAAAGTTGACTTAACCTTTGATGCTAACTTTACCTGGAGTTTATTTTACTGCCATCTCTACCACAGCCTTCACCGCTACCTCTATACATTGGGCACCGCAGGCCCTCCCCCCTCTTGGTGGTGCAGACGTACTTTTGAATGCGAGGTCGTTGGGCGCGAATATCGTCAAGTGCTCCGTTCCCAGCCTCGCTTCGAGAATGTCTTCCATCCCGGCGTCCCTCGCATACTCGAGGAACATCCAGAGTCCCAGCTGGTCCAGTATCTGACCGACGGTCTTGACGGAATCCGGAACGAGGACCTTGTCGATGACGTGTATGACGCCGTTTGACGCCATGACGTCAACGTCGGAGCAGACGACGTCATTGACCGTCAGACGATTGATGACGTCACACGTCAGGTTGACCTTTTGACCTTCGAGGGTTCGAACGGACGTTGGACCCAAGATGGCCGCCGAGCAGATGCAACAGTCGATGATGTGGTAGTAGATCAGTTCTAGATTGAAGAAAAAGAATAACACCAAAGGATGGTCCAATGAAGACTATATAACAGCGTGGATATTGAGATGACAACTAGATAACGCAAAAATATAATATTCAGATGACAGCTAAATAACACCAAATGATGCTCAATAAACCAAATTTAATGACACCAAAAGATGCTCAAATGACAAAAATATAACACCAAAGGATATTAACATGACAACTAAATACCACACCAAATAATGTTCTAATAACAGTTAAATTATGCCAAAGGATACTCAGATGATAATTTAATAGCACCAAAGGATGCTCAATCAACCAACTGACGCCAAAGGATGGTCAAATGACAACCAAATAGCACCAAAAGATAATCAAATGATAACCAAATATTGCCAAATAGCTAAAAAAAAATAACGACCAACAAAAATTACAACAAAACACAACCCAAACAACGCCGGGAAGAACAAAAATAAACCCCCTCCCAAATCGAGTCACATCTTGGATGGCATCTTACTTTTGAGCAGTTCAACGTCAGCCATGATACGGTTGAGTGACGTTCGGTCAAATGATCGGAACGCAGCATCCGTCGGAGCAAAGACAGTGTAGTGGTCAGCTGTCTTCAGTTCTGTCGAGATGGATGTCAAGACAAGCGCCGTCACGAACTCACCGAATCGGTTGTCACGCGTCAAGACGTCATGCAGTGTCATGTGACTTTCCACTGGACGCACGACCTCGAAAAAGAGAAGATGTCAAAGCGTCATCATTGGCGTCATTGGCGTCATGATATGCAGGAGAGAGAGAGACAGAGAGAGAGACAGAGAGAGAGAGAGACAGGCAGACAGAGAGAGAGAGAGAGAGAGAGAAAGAGAGAGAGAGAGAGAGAGAGAGAGAGAGAGAGAGAGAGAGAGAGAGAGAGAGAGAGAGAGAGAGAGAGAGAGAGAGAGACTCACACGCAACCGCAAGAGTGAAAGATGAAGGAGAAGGCAGACAGACAGACAGACAGACAGGCTGACTGACTGACTGACTGACTGACTGACTGACTGACTGACTGAATGAACGAAAGAATGAGTGAGTGACACAGACGTGCAACAGACTGCAGGCGGACGATATAAATGTAGACGAAAGAAAGGCAGATAGATAAACACGCACACACACACATACCCACACCGACACACACAAACATACACATTATAAAATTATAGAACAGAACACAAAGACTGCCATTGCAGACAGACACACAAAATGTCTGGTATACCTGTTCAGTGACGTGTATTATTCCGTTGGTGGCTGGTTGGTTTGGAAGAATGATTCGAACGCAATTTACAGTAATTATCTAAAACATAATCAACCAAAGCATTCATTAAATAATAGCTCGCACACAAAAAACCGTTGATTAATTAATTAATTAATTAATTCGATCATTCGTTCTTTCGTTCGATGATCATCTCACTCAAAACCATTCATTCGTTCACTGCAGAATTAATTAATTAATTAATTAATTATTTAATTAATTAATTAATTCGTTCATTCGTTCATTCATTCATTCATTCATTCATTCATTCATTCATTCATTCATTCATTCATTCATTCATTCATTCATTCATTCATTCATTCATTCATTCATTCATTCATTCATTCATTCATTCATTCATTCATTGACTTTATTTATTCCGAATGATGTATTATAATCTTACCCTGTTCGTGTATCTGTGGACGATGAGTGACTGGTTCCCTTTGTAGAGCGTCGGGATTTCGATGGCATTTCGTAGATCGGTGGACTGCAATCGATTTGCGACGATGTGATGGAGGAGGAGATTGCGATTAGATGGAGACTTAATCGATAATTGATCCCTACGACGAAAAGACAATGCACAGAAGAAATGGATGAATCCATGGATCGCTCAATGGATCGATGATGGATCGATATATGGATTGAATTGGTCTTTGATTTTATCCTATAGAAGTTAAGGCTCAACCTTGGACCCTCTGGTCTCGGTCCAAACTCCATCCTTCACTCGAACCCCTCGATCATGACCTCAATGTTCATTCATTCACTCATTTCAGAAATCTAAATAGCGCCCCTTGAAGATTCTGTAGGCCTACTCAGAAGCGCTCCCGACCAAACTCCCGGCTAAAGAGAAATGTAGGCTAATGCAAAAAATTGAGAACAAGATTTTTTCATATACAGATCTCGAAGTGTAAATTTCTCAGTTTCACTTTGTGTATCATTAGCAACGTTAACGCTTTTGAGCGAAGAAATATAATAACATAAAATTATTATGTCACAAAAAGTAGGCCTAGTAGGCTAGTTAAAAAAAAGCCTAGACAGGAATGTCAATTTTCCAGAGTGGACGGGCAAATAAATATCCTCTCTTGCCTCTTTGCTTGGGTGGCCATATCGACATTGTCGACATTGGCCTCATTGGCGGCGACCTTGATCTCGTCCTTGACCTATATTTAGAACTTGACCTAGATCTCGACCTTGCCTTTGACTTTGTTCGCCTCGTCCTTGGCATCGACCTTGACCTAGACAGGGCCGGATTAAGGCATGCTCAACATGTTCGGCCGAACAGGGGCCCCACACTTTAGGGGGCCCCCACACACTAGAAAAGAAATTTTTATAGGAAAACAATTGGTATATTTTTACGAATTTTCGACCAGGCGACTAAAAAGGTCGTCAGCTGTTTCGGACGGAAAAATCGGTAAGCCTATATTGTAAAAAAATTTCGACCAAACGACTAAAAAGTCATCAGATTTTTCCATCGAAGATCCTCCCAAAAGTTTTCCGAACAGGGGCCGCACATTTCTTAATCCGGCCCTGGACCTAGACCTTGCCTTTACCTTGATCTCGGCATAGGCCTAAACCTTCGTTTGAATTTTTTTAATACGCACTTGATATCTTGAGGCAGGTCGTTGAAGGCCTTGTTCTGAGGCGCGAACACCGTATAGGTGGCGCTCATGTCGCGCAGGTGATCGGCGAAACCGGAAGTCCTCATGTACTTCCGGAAGTCGGTGAGGAATAGATGGTGAGCAGTCTCTAGTAGATTGTCGACTGGTTTCACTGAACAGACATTTTTGCATCTCGATTTTAGATTCAGATTAATCTCATCTAATCTAATCAATTATAATTTGTAATCTAATCTTATCAATGATTATAATTCCGATATGTTCTAATCTGTTCCCATCTTCACCTCTCGCTATCTCCACACATTGCATTTCCATAAATCCTATCCTGATCCTTCTTCTTCTCTTCAACTCCTTCGTAACTTCAGCTGTAGGCCTAAACATCACCCACCTCAAAGGCTCAAACGTCCGTCTTTCTGTCTTTCTGAATCCTTCATGACTACCGGATTTTGACCCGTTGTCTATCGATTTTACTTGGATTAGGCTAAGCGCCTGTGAATAACATGGTTCCCGTAACTTCGCTTTTATGGACGCTGTTGAAATCTCGAGATTACGATAGTTTAACTGCATCTCATGCTGTTTCTCAATATTTTACAACCAATATTAAATGAGCACCTCGACTGATGAAAGTTACATTATTTATAGCGCTTGCAATATCGATTTAAAGGTGTTCAAAGGAAGCGAAATAATTGCGACTAATTTCGCGTTTTTGTGTGTCATCTATCAACTACCCGTTCCCTTAGCGTTCCCGCAACTTCGCTTTTATGGGCGCTGCAGAAATTTCGAGATTACGATTACGATCACGAATATGCTCTAATCTAATCTAATCTAATCTAATTTGTTCTAATCTAAGTTAATTTTTTATAATCTAATCTGAATTAATCTATTCTAATGTGATTTGATCTGTCCCAATCTGTTTCAATCTGTTCTAAACTGTTCTAATCTAATCTAATTAATCTTACCCTATTCTAATATCATCTTATATATTATTCTAACGTGTTCTATAATAGAATAACATCCTAGGAACGGCGATAGTATAGTCACTGTACGGTAGTGATTAGAGTGCCGGACTGTTAACCGAAGAGTCGAGGGTTCAAATTATTCTCATCTCATGTCTTGACCTGACCTAAAACAACTTGACCTGACCTTACTTAACCTGTTTTGACCCAACCCGAATCAACCAGACCTCTCTTGATTCAACCTGACCTGAGCTCACAGTTGATCGTGCGTTAAACAGCTGATGAAAATAATTGGCAAACAGGTGTGTGTCATTTTACCTGCCTGACAACCAGTTGTTTTTCCGTTGTCTTCTTTCTCGTATCCCGTGCAACAGTGATATCGAATGAAACTGCAAAAAAGTACATTCAATTGTGACAGCGAACAATAAATACATCGATGCTGGTGACGACGATAAAATAATAATTGAAGAGGATTGAAATTCTCATTAGACACAAAAAATGCTCTTTCGAACTCTCAGCGAATAAAAGAAGAAACTAGACGATAAACTAAAGGAAAAAATGAAATGTTCAGGGCTTAACGACACTGTTTCATATCGAAGATGATTAGTGTCGGAGGCAGAGAACAACCTCACACTCCACGTTTATATTGCGACCGAGCCACCCGCTGTAAAGATCCCCGCCCGGGAATTGAACCCGGGCCGCCGGCGCGGCGAGCGGGCTACAACCCACTCGACCACGCAGGATCTTCATAAACTAAGGGAGCTTATTTAAAATTGATATAGAGTTGAATTTCCTAATAAAAAAGGTGTTTCTCCCAACTATCGAATTCATTGGAAATGATTAATTACTGATCATTTGCCTCCATCAAATGATCAGTAGCATACTTTGCTCCTGACCGTTTCAAGACTTCTTTAAAGCACACAGAAATGATACAAACGGTTGTTTTATAAGCATGAACGA
Organism: Lumbricus rubellus; assembly: GCA_945859605.1. Classification (NCBI taxonomy): domain Eukaryota; kingdom Metazoa; phylum Annelida; class Clitellata; order Crassiclitellata; family Lumbricidae; genus Lumbricus; species Lumbricus rubellus. The sequence goes on from OX243817.1 coordinate 1,107,619, forward strand.
ATGAATGAATGAATGAATGAATGAATGAATGAATGAATGAATGAATGAACGAATGAACGAACGAACGAACGAACGAACGAACGAACGAACGAACGAACGAACGAACGAACGAATGAATGAATGAATGAATGAATGAATGAATGAATGAATGAATGAATGAATGAATGAATGAATGAATGAATGAATGAATGAATGTGATGGAGTGATGTACTTAGCCTTAGACATGAAAAAATTTAGTGTCATTTCGAACTCTCAGCGGATAAAAGTGAGGGTGTTAACCGAACGATTGAGGCGACTAAATTTAAAATTAATATAGGGTTGAATCTCTTCATTAAAAAGGTGTCTCTCCAACCTATCAAATTCATATGTTATAGATAATAATCATTTGCCTCTATCAAATGATCAGCTACATCCTTTGCTCCTTTGACAATGGCAAGACTTCTTTAAAGCACACAAAAATGATACGAACGGTTTGTACGCATGAATGAACAAATGAATGAATGAATGAACAAATGGATGAATGAACGAGTGAATGGATGAATGGATGGTTGAATGAATTAATGAACAAATGGATGAATGAATGAATAAACAAATGGATGAATGAATGAATGAACGAATGAACAAATGGATGGATGGATGAATGAATAAACGAATGAGTAAGTGAATAAGTGAATGAATGAATGAATGAATGAATGAATTAATTGTTTAATTAATGAACGAATGATTGAACAGCTGGTGAATGGATGAATGAGACATGATTGAATGGATGAAAGAACGAATGAGTGGTTTATCTATCCAGTCATCAATCCATAAATCATTTATTCAATCAATTGATAGCTATTTAACTAAACAGTATATTAAAGTAAGGTGTCATGCACTTACGTTGGTTTCTCGCAGATGCGTCTTGGTATGAAGGCCATGCAATCGGCATAGTATCTCCTCCTCGACCCTCCATTCACTTCTTCCATTGCACAGACATTTGGCCTGCAATGAATGTCACCAGCGTAACTATTCTTATCCCCATACTAGCTTTACCCAGCCACGCGTTGCTGTGGCAGAAAAGACCTCCCCCTCCCCCTCCCCCTCCCCCTCCCCTCCCCTCCCCTCCCCCTCCCCTCCCCCTCCCCCTCCCCCTCACACCGTCCTTTACTGACAGCGGATATAGCCCAAGAATGTTATAAGGCCGCTTTCGTAATATTCGACTCGCTTATGACGTCACGGGACGCAACCTCATTGATGTATCGTCACTGTGTTTTACGGGTGAAGACAATTCTGAAATTTTGCAAGCGCGTGGTTTGGTTGAAGTTGCAAATGGCGGACGAACGGATTGCAAAGTTCACTTTTTGTGGAAAAGGTTGGGTTTTTTCGTGGAAAAGAAATCCTTTAAGACACGGTGCTATTAGAATGGAAGGTTTTGGTAAATTTTCACAAAAATCGGTGCGTGAGTTTCGGCGTGATTGCGTGATAAACTATTGGAAAGTTTCATTTTTATTTATATAGATTAGGCCCTGTATATATATATATATATATATATATATATATATATATATATATATAATTATATATATATATATAATATAGGCCTACACTCATTGAGGAGACTCAACAGCGAGAATGGTTAACGAAGAGAAAACGAATAAGAGGAAAATCAAGACAGATGAGCTGAGATGATGTTGGATTGGGATGATGATGATGACAGTTTGATATGGAAAGTTTTGAGGAGAAGTCCAGCAGCGAGAGAACTGTCTACGCCGGACATTCTGACCTGCCCAAGAGGCAAAGAACCAGAAAAAATCATTTCTCTGCTTCAGTGGCGTAACTAGGAACTCGGGGGCCCCTAGACAAAATATGAAGGTGGGGCCCTCTCCCTACGGCACTTATTGAAATGTATTATTACTTATTAATTTACTGAAATGCTGATGTATATGAACATGATATACAAGTGCAAATTCCAGTAAGGCCTAAAAAAATTGTGTTTCCGGTAACCCGATCGACCCTCTTTTATTGCCGCGACTCAAATAATTTTGTAAAAAGATTTCTTTAAAAAAGTTTAATAAAAAATATTTTGAAAAGAAATTAATTTTTTTTAAAAATTTGCATTTGTATTGACATAACAGAAAAGACGTCAACAAAATAAAATTAATAGGACTGTTTGTTTTCTAGAGCAGTTTTAGGTGCAGACAGTCGGGAAGTAGGCAGTTTATACTTGCTTAGAACACGTATACTTTGTTGCAGCGTAGGCTATACCTTTGTGCAAAAAAGACTAGTCGGGTAAACTTTTTCGGATAGTCACTGCATAAAAATATTTTACCAAAATAAAAATATTTTTCGACCTACCTACCCAATTTTTTAGCTCTGTTACCGGAAACACAGCATTTTTTAGGCCTAAAAACTGTAAGTTCCTAACATTTCTCAAACAATGAGATGCGCAATTTATTACGTTTCTTTAAAATAATGTCAAAACCATGACGTCTCTTCCGGGACCGGAAAGTTATCGCTATAATTAAACTTTAGTGCTGTGCACTGCTGGAGCTGGGCGTCTCCGAGTCCGACGGAACTTGACGGGTTCTCGGGTAACCGTACTGAACACTGAGAGTCTGACACAGTATCGTCTACTTAGTCTACTACAATATTTATTTAACATGTGTTTTCTGAGTCTTGCAAACTCGGGGGCCCCTCTGGGGCCTCTACACTCGGGGCCCCCTAGACTTTGTCTACCCAGTCTACCCTATTGTTACGCCACTGCTCTGCTTGTTTCTATAAAGAGATCCGAGCATCCATCGTGCCATTCTCATTTCCATTCTCTCCAGAAGCTCCTCCTCTCTTCTTCTCACGTCAAAACTGCTCCATAAATCACTTCAGGTCTCATTACTGTCTCATGTAATAGGCCTAATTATCTTTCCCTGAGAAGCACAGTGAGTTTCGTGATCGCACGGCCCACCAGACAGACTCATCTACGTCTGCCAAACTCTTTTTATCTTCTGATTGACATTCTGCTCGCATCACCTTCAACATTTATTATTGACCCCAGATATTTTTAATTTTCCACCGGTCTCATACAGTAGGTTCCCTCACCATCGGTTCTTAAGGATACTGATAAAGGTAAAGACAGTAAAATAAAGGCTTGTATAGAGGTATTGTTGATACAGGTAAGGCTGATAAAGGTAAGGGCGATCGGGCTGATAAAGAATACGTTGATAATCATGGTTGATAAGAGTAAATATTCATAAAGGCAAGATTTGCAAGTGTAAGACTGGTGGATAGTGGTGGCAAAGATAAGCCTGATAAGGGTAAGGCTCATAAAGGTTGTCGTCAGGCTCAACTAACCTAGATAGAACTGATAAAATCAAGGCTAATAAAGTTGAAACTCATAAAAGTATTGCTGATAAGGGTAAGAATGATACAGGCAACAAAGGTAGAGGAAAAAATTATGAAGGAAAGGTTGATAAAGGTAATGCTGATAAAGATAAGATTGGCAAAGGTATGGACGATAATGCAACTAGCTTTCCGCAAGATCAAAACGTTTTGGCTGCACTGGTGATTATGGTGAAGTAAATTGGACGTGTATACTGCTTTGAATTGAATTATATTGTAATTGTAGGTCTATTATATTACTGAGCTTATAACCTTGGTGAGGGTCTTGAAGCCGTGAGACCGAGGTAAAAAATTTATGTTTAATTTGAGATGACAGGAGCAGACTCGACCGTTTGCTCGTCAGAACGCAGGGGATGGGATAGGCCTACATATACTGGATGAAGCTCCCATGTATCGGAGTTGGCTAAGGAAGCCGACGATAGTCTATTAGAGTCTGTAGGCAAAAATCCATTTCACGTGATGATGAGCTTGCTACCTCCAGTATTAAGCGTCGATAATGCCTTCGACCACATGACTTGAATTACCACAGAAGGACGAGAAAGACTTAATTCCAAGAGCCATCTATTTGTGCATTCTTCTCAACAAGCGCCCGTCACGTGGCCCGTGTAACCCGTAGAACTTCCCCCTCTTTGTCACTGAGTTGCGGCCTAGCTTGTGAACCTGTTTTTTCTCATTGAACGAGTAGGCCTATATTATATTATATTCGTTTAATGAGAAAAAACAGGCTGACAAGATCGCAATATACATGTAGGCTATAATAATTTTTATATTCAATATATACATGTATAATTCGGTCTTGTCAACCTGTTTTTCTCATTTTAAATTTGAGTGATAATTCAAAGTATGGTCTAGTGTAAGCTTATTATTTTTATTTCAATTTTTAAATAAACATAAAAAAGTCTCGCGCTTTTTAGTCGCTTCATTTCTTTTAAAAATAAAGAAACAAGAGTTTACTTGAAACTATTAAAGTCACATGACCTTCCCAAACGTGAATTAATTCATTACTAAAATCATTTTCTTCATTTTCCGACTAAAAACTTGTTGCTATTATAGGCGGGTTCACGTATTTCGAATTCAGCATTAGTCGAAAAGTCTATGTTTACATTTATGCGACTTTTATTGATAATTAATCTTCAATTCATGATGGCTTGTAGTCGAATGAAACCTTAAACAGTCTGATCATATTACATGTACGTCGCCCTGTAAGCCATGCCATATTATTATTTTTATCCAGATCTCTATGACTATAATGCACAGACGCGTGGCTGCCTTACCCCATCCCCCATCCCCCATCCCCCGGCACCGGTCGCCTGTAGGACCCCGGATAAGAGATCAAATCTATGTTTATATCCATCAGAGAAGAATCTCTTTCGAAGTGGAATCTCATTTCGAATGAATAAACAAATATTACTGCTATAATTGCTGTAGCTCTTATTTTTTTCATTACCCCGAGGTACACAATTTATGATCTTCGTGGACTTAAACTGTTAAGCATCGACTAATAAAAGAAGAAGAAAAACATCTGGAACGGCACCTGCTGCTGTTCATCGCTGACATGCAGTGCAGGAAAAGAACCGTGGAATGCCACCGCATTAAATCGTAAGAACAACAAGTCACTGGAAATAAGAGAGAAGTGTCGCGAGCATATCTATCAACACTTCACCCAAGGTCTTAAAAAGTGCATGCATCTGAAACAGTTGTCCTTCATCCATGTCAATTAGAGACTTAATGAAAGAGCCGGTGAAAGACAGTGTTAAAGCGTTGTATATACACCGTGAGTCAAAAAAGTAAGCCAAATTGTTTTTCATATATCTCTAATGCCTGATAACATATCACGCTAAAATTTTCCAAATATTTAGAGAATTGGACGAAGAATATGATTCCAAAATTTCATGGGATAAAGTTGAACGGATAAAAAGATATGAATCTTTAAACTTCATATGCCGAAATTGCCGTTTACAAGCAATTTTTTTGTCAGATTCAATAAAAAAGTAAGCTAAACTGTTTTTATTATATCTCCAATGCCTGATAATTAATCATACTAAAAGTTTCCAGATATTTAGAGAATTGAACCTAGAATAGGATTTCAAAATATCGTGTAATAAATTTGAACGGATAGAAAGATATGAATATTTAAACTTCATCTCCGGAAATTTCAGTTTTCAGCAAATCTGTTATGGTGTTCGCTGCAGTTTTGATGCCTGATAGTTCCCAAGTTTGGTCTTCAGTGATCCTGGAGTAAAATTTTACGGAATATAAAGTGTGGAGCGTGCATAATTAAAGACCGAGTCTACCAGACAACAATCCATGATATAAACGATCTGAAGCAACGCTTGTTGGAAGTGTGGGATGGCCAGAGGATAATCGACGATGCTGTTGCCTAATGGCGCCAGCGCCTCAAGGCTTGCGTGCAAGCTGGAGGATGACATTTTGAGCATCTTATTTAATTAAATAATCAAATCATACTGTTGGGGTCATATTGCTAGTTTAATTATCTACATATCTGGAAAATTTTAGAATGCTTGATCATCAGGCATTAGAGATATGAGAAAAAGTTCGACTTACATTTTACTGAATCTGACAGAAAATTGCTTGTAAACGGCAATTTCGGCATATGAAGTTTAAAGATTCATATCTTTTTACCCGTTGAACTTTATCTCATGAAATTTTGGAATCATATTCTTGGTCCAATTCTCTAAATATTTGGAAAATTTTAGCATGATATGTTATCAGGCATTAGAGATATATGAAAAACAATTTGGCTTACTTTTTTTGACTCACGGTGTAGTAATGGATATGTAGGCTAGGCCTATACAGTATAGTTGTAGCCTATAGGCTACGCTGAAATAAAAAAAAGCTTGATTCTCGGGTTCCCGGTTGCTTGTTTTAGACGTCGGCCTAAATCTAAGACAAATCCAGGCTTTATTATTATTATTATTATTATTATTATTATTATTACTATTATTGTTACTATTATTGTTACTATTATTATTACTACTAGTTTACTATTATTACTATTACTATTATTATCATCATCATCATCATCATCATCGTCGTCGTCGTCGTCGTCATCATCATCATCATCGTCATCATCATTATTATTATCGCTACTATTACTAATATTAAAATTACTATCATTATAATAATCATCATAATCATCATCAGCTGCACTGGAAATAAGAGAGAAGCAGAGAGCAGTAATATGTGAATCATCACAGTATCGCATTGTATTATTTTTATTATCGTTCTCATCACTTTTTAAAATTTATTTCAAGAATGCACTCGTCCAATATAAATAAAATCCATTTAACTTTTATCTTTAATGAATCGTCGAATCATGATGTCCTGAAGTCGAATGAAACCTTAAACAGTTTGATCTTAAAAATTATGTCGCCCTGAAAGCCACGTACAAACGGGTGACTGTCCCCAGCACCCCACCCCACCCAGACTCGGCCCCGGTCGCCTAGGACCATGGGGTAAGAGATGAAATCTATGGGAATGTACTCCACCAACCGTTGCAGTACAATGCAAAGAAAAAATGACGTATCGCAACATCAAAGGCTGTATTGTAACTAGAGACACCGCTTTTTCTGATACGCTGTTTACCCATCGTCTCCGATACAAGTCAGGAAACGTATTTTGTAATGCAGTGCGTACTATGTGGAACTTGTGGGTAAGGTAAGGTAAGTTATGGTATGGTAAGGTATGGCAAGGTAAGGTATGGTATGGTAAGGTATGGTAAGGTAAGGCAAGGCAAGGTAAGATAATGTAAGGTAATGTAAGGTAAGGTATGGTAAGGTATGGCAAGGTAAGGTAAGATAAGTTAGGACAGGCAAGGTAAGATACGGCAAGGCAAGGTAAGGTAGGCCTATAATGTAAGATAAAGCAAGGAAAGAAAAGGTAGGGTAAGATAAGGCAAGACGAGTCAAGGCATATAGTAAGATGAAGCAAGTGAGACAGGATAAGGTAATACAATAAAAGGTAAGAAAAGGAAGGCTATATCGTAATCGTAATTGTAATCTCGAGACTTCTACAGCGCCCACAAAAGCGAAGTCGCGGGAACCAGCTTATTCGCAACAAATAAGCTTAATCAAAACAAAATCGATAGGTAGCGGGTCGAGTCCGGAGAGTCAGGCAGGCAGACACAATGTCATATAAGGAGGTTATAAGATTAGGTAGGCCTAAGGTATGGTGAGACGTGGAGAGGTAAGATAAGGTAAGAAAATGTGAGAAGATGGTCAGGTAAGGTAAGTTTGTTTATAGACCTACATCTTTTCGAAGTGACATATGATTCTAGTGTGATGCTTTAAGCTGGTCTTCCCTATCTGACTTTTGCAAAAGGTTGTGAATTTTTAAAGATTTACATCAAGACATGGTATGAGGTGAGGTAAGGTGTGCTTCTGTAAAGAAAGCTAAGGCGAGCTATGGGCTAAGGTACAGTAGGGTTATAAAAGTTAGGTTAAGGTTATTCGTTTATGAATAGCGGGGCAACTACACGTGTGCTGTAGGCAAATGTATGTTGAATAGAGCAAGATGTTGAACCCACATGTGAACCGAGCACCTGTATTATAAACGTGCGTGTGTCTTCATTTATGGGGTCATAAAAACCGGCTTGCATATGCCTTCGAGGAATCATTATAGGTGAGGCGTGCATGGGGGATTTTTGAGAGAAATGTTTGCAAAAGAGATCAGCAAAATTCGCATCGACTGTCGAAAATATCTGCGGAAAGCGAAGGCCATCGATATAGCCCCAACCATTTATACACACATATATATATGTATAATGTGTATATATATATATATATTTATATAATGTGTGTATATATATATATATTTGGTGAATATATATATAACATCTATTATAGAAAACAGCAGAACGTCATTATCCATAGGAGTTTATCCATGGGAACTATTTATCATTTCGTGTACGCTGAAAGGTATTATACGGTAGGCCTAGTACAATAAAATCTGAGTTGTGTGTATACCCTAAATCACAAAACCCAGAAATATACATAATATATAAGCACACATAAATATACAGAGCACGAAAATATATAGCGTATATGATTATATTAATTATATAATATTATGCTGCATTATGGAATGGTTAAAAGCTGATATTCTAATCTAAAGTCAGCAGTTATAATAATCATTCTGAAACGTGGCAGGTTTAGTTGCTATCAGCGTTCCTATTCAAACCGTGACTGTATAGTGTATAGCCAGAAGGTGTGTACCTATATAATATGTACGTGTACCGAAGATACCGCAGGGCATGCGTTAAAAATCTGATATTTAAATGGCCACCGGTTTTCTGGTACACAGCATAATACTTGCACCTTGATGGAAGTCAAATGTATTCCGACGTTTTGTCACAGCTAATCGCTTAACCATGTCAAATGAATTCCAGATCAGGTGGGCAAAAACACAAATAAGCAGATTACCACACGAAAACACACGCACATACACACACGTATACACACGCCTACACGGGCAGACATACACACATACATGCACTGTATAATACATAAATAAATATAAGCTTATTATATATACATATACATATATATATATATATATATCGACGCCATGATGTTTACGTTCAGGTAAGATTAGACAGCTACCTGCAATCTTACTTAGATGGCTAATAATAATATTGTATACTATGTACTGCCATTCTTCCACCATTGCTTTTCCAGATCTCCTCATGGAAATCACTTAAACAGACGCAGATTCGCTTCAACGAAGAAAGACGTCGCTATTTGCGATCAGTTGCCCTCCCTCCCACCCTCCCTCCATGACAGGCCCGGCCCTAGGGTTTGCGGGGCCCAAGGCAGCATCGGGTCCTCAAGCATAAATTTACGCAGTTGATTTCCTGTCAATACTGCACTGGTGGGGGAGAGTCACCTAAGATGATACACTTATCGTCGTTTTCCAACTTCCTTTTTTTAGCTAATAGCACTATTTTATAATAAGCCCCACTGATGTGGCCTATTTACTTTCTAATTATGCGTGTAAAAGAATAGCAGTTCTCCAAAAAGCGATATTATTGCCATTCAAAACAATTACTAATAATGTCTCAACTTAGGCAACTGTATCCGTAAGATAGGACAATAATTTATATAATGTTATATTGGGAAAATTTTTAATACTGTGAAATAATATCGCGGTAGCAATAGGTGTGGGTCCCATCTTATGAAGCGTCCATTCTTAGGTGGCTTTCCCTACTACCTTATGTAGGTCTATCTACATGTAAGTAATGCAAAATCAGCGCCCGCACTTAGGAGCAAAAGAGGCCCCGCCCAGAAAATTGAGAATTGTTTAGCAACTGAGGCCTACGTTTTGTTTTTTGACAAATTTCTTTGCGCCAGAGCACTAATGAAATCTACATTATTTTAGACACCTCTCTGAAAATATCCATGTTCTAAATGTCATGCTTTGCATTTTTAAACTCTCGCTAAAAATGTCACCCAATCATTGTGTTTTGCTCTCTCCTGCAGAAATATAGGCCTATGCGGACGTCCTTTTGCACAGGTGGAGCAAACTGAGTTAGCTTAACTAGTGTTTCCTGGGAGAATTCTACATGCAGAACTAGGCTAAAGAAGTATAGGCTAGCTGTGAGGAAGTTTCGTTCTTTCAAAATCTATCACATTCACGTGGCAAATTGACTGCAAGCATAGTTTTTATGAGACGAAACCACGGTCAATCTCAACAAGGAAAAAATTATAGCCAGCTGCGCGGGGCCCTCGAAACGCGGGGCCCAAGGCGGCTGCCTCGCTCGCCTTGCCCTAAGGCCGGGCCTGCCTCCATCCCTCCCTCTCTTCCCCTCTACCCCTCCCTCCTTTCCTTCCTTTCTTTGTTTGTATGTATGCATGTATAATTATGTTGGTTATACATAATTATAGTAAACTTTGTACCCGGTAAACCTTTGTTCTGCAGAAACAATTTTCTTTTCTGTGTATTCAAACCTAATAACCTTTCAGTTACATCCCGATCACCTTTTTAATAATAATATCACTTGAAAAATTCAATGCTTATTCCAGGGTGACCCTTGTTAGCAGGACTTGGGTCGTCTTAGGACTCTTCCTTTGAACCAAACATTGTATTTGTAACCTTTTGCATCTGCAAAACTCCTTTACTTTTGGTTTCAATAAAAAAAGATGTGGTTGTGGTTATGGTTATCATTATGTATTACATGGATACAGGCAAAAATTAAATATTCATAAATCAGTCAATCAAAGTTTTTACCGAAGTCATTTCAATGCAATTCGCTCTTAATGAAAGGCACTCGTGGACAGATCCTATCTGTCGTCGCCATTTTATTCGAATCTGATCTCCGTAGGGGAGGGTGCCCCAAGACGGGACGATTCACAGTATTTGCTCCAAATCACCTTTGCTGATGACAATACGTATTTGCAACTTCTTCCATCCTTTAAACTAATCCTTTAAGCACTATCTGGCGTATCATATGCAAGAAAACAATGAATGGTTTAGACGAGACAGCGAACTTTTGTTGACCTACAAATCGTCCCATCTTGGGCACAGGGGTGCCCAAGATGAGACACAGGAGTGCCCATGATGGGACATTAATTATATCAACTTCTCCCATGTTTAACATATTTATTCATCTAATCAACTCAACAAGAATGATGATGCATGCATACATACCCACATACATATATTCATACATAGTTTACATACGTACGTACATACATACATACAATGTCATACATACTTACATGCATGCATAATTGTATGTATGTATACAAATTATGTGTAGGCCTATGCATGCATGTATGTAGGCTGTGTACGTATACGTAATACGTATGTATGTATTGTATGTATGTATGTATGTATGTATGTATGTATGTATGTATGTATGTATGTATGTATGTATACATGCATGCATACATACAATACATACATACATACATGCATGCATGTATGTATGTATGTATGTATGTATGTATGTATGTATGTATGTATGTATGTATGTATGTATGTATGTATGTATGTATGTATGTATGTATGTATGTATGTATGTATGTATGTATGTATGTATGTATGTATGTATGTATGTATGTATGTATGTATGTATGTATGTATGTATGTATGTATGTATGTATGTATGTATGTATGTATGTATGTATGTATGTATGTATGTATGTATGTATGTATGTATGTATGTATGTATGTATGTATGTATGTATGTATGTATGTATGTATGTATGTATGTATGTATGTATGTATGTATGTATGTATGTATGTATGTATGTATGTATGTATGTATGTATGTATGTATGTATGTATGTATGTATGTATGTATGTATGTATGTATGTATGTATGTATGTATGTATGTATGTATGTATACATGCATGCATACATACAATACATACATACATGCATGTATGTGTGTATGTGTGTATGCATGTATGTATGTATGTATAAATATATGTATGTATGTATGTATGCATGTATATATGTATGTATGTATGCATGTATGTTTGTATGTATGTCCTTATTAAGAAGTTGCTTTTACAGCATACAACTGGTATGCGACGTGTGCCCAAGACGGGACGTGTAGTTGTTACACAGTTTACCATTGGAATATGACGTGTGCCCAAGACGGGACGCGTCCCGTCTTGGGCACACAAAGCATGTCTCATCTTGTGCACTCTATGCGTGATGTGTGTACGCATCAATTTTTAATGTAACGACGACATATTATCGCCCATCTCAAAATACATGCGTTAGATGACATATTTTACTGTGTTTAGCCACCAAACACGTTTCGAAATGTCTACGTAAAGTGATGACTTTGCGCGATTGTTTAAAATCGCAAAATCGTAAGCTAACTAGCACAAAACGAAAAATGCTTATCTGCAAGTCGGATATGGTTAGCATAGAGACTGAAACTCGTACATACATAGACTAGGTAATCGTCGATGCATTGAATGCTAAAAAGAAATAAACGCGCAAAACGACTGCGAGAAAACTGCATCGTCTCATCTTGTGCACCGTCCCGTCTTGGGGCACCCTCCCCTACATCTTCGCTTAATATGTCGGCATTGGATCTTTGGCCGAATACGAGACTTATAAATGGGTAGAGACTTATAAATGGGTAGAGACGACAAATCTGGGAGGGGCAACATGATAGGGTACTGCGCGACAACAGTTTAAAAGCATCGTCTGGTCGGGGGGAGGGGCGGAGACCGTGTTGGACTTGATCTATTTGCACTTGAGCATTAAGGTTTTTAAAGAGTTCATAGATCTATCTCTCTGCAAGCAAGGATGTTTAACAGCTTGGGTCTTTCTACTTGGACATGATGCCAAGTTGGTCAAGGCGCTATCACCTTGGACGGGTTCGAACAATCCTCTCTTAAGACGGATATTTCGTAGCCACCTTGGCCAAGTTTTTCACTTACAGTAACTCACCCCCATCGATTGATTGGCGTGCCTGCCTGTTTCTCCGTCCGTCCGTCCGTCCGTCTGTCTGTATGTCTGTCTGTCTGTATGTATGTCTGTATGTCTGTCCGTCCGTCTGTCTGGCCGTCCGTCCGTCTGTCTGTCTGTCTGTCTGTCTGTCTGTCTGTCTGTCTCTGTCTCTCTCTCTCCCAATAAATGCATGATTTTGATTACGTAGTGGATAATTAATTGGTTGCCACATCAGGTCCGTGGCTGAACAATAATTATGATTCTGCTTCTGATTAGCTGACGAGAAGGTGTACTCCTCCACGAGAGAATAATAAATTATTGACACATATTTTTAACATCTTCTTTCCACTCAGACTAGAATTAGAGAGGTCAGCCACTCGGATCATTCTCCTCCACTCGTCTCTGTTTCCAATATTTTCTTTCTCAATTTGAGCAGCTTCAGATCTTGTTGTAAAAATGTAAACATCGTCGTCGTCGTCGGTGTCTTTAATATTCGTAATTTCGAATTTTCGAACTTGAGTAAGTCCTTCACTTGCAATTATTGATCATATGCGCTTTGGCGTGAAACTCAGATTCAGTGTCCGCTCTGTAATTTGGAGCATTTTTAAAAAGTAGAAATCGTTAACTGGCGCTATAACTAGAGCTCGTAATAGGCCTAGGCTACATATATTATAGGCTAATAGCTACCTTACCCAAAGGTAATATATTGCCTACCTTACCTTCGCCAAAGGTATAATTAAGAATCTGGTATTACCCTCTCGTCCACGGCATGACGTAATCGGTTCGATGACCCACCCAGTTGAACTTCGACCCTGTTGACACGGGACTCGGGTCAACCTCATCGATAAACGCAGCAGAAGTAAAGCCAAATTTATGTAGCGCCAGAACAACAAAAAGAACAACGGCGAACAAACGTAGCGCCATCGTGCGGTTGAAACGAACCAAACGGTAGCGCGTTACAGCACTCCAACCTCCAGAGGCGACGTCGATTTAAACGAACTTAGCCTATATACCGCATGAACAACTGAATGCCACAAACGTGTTGCACATAATATTATATCACTAACGAATGTGGCAGAACTTCACAGTCGACGATGCAATATGTGAGTTTATAGGCAACACTGTTAGCAAACACCGGGCTTTATAGGATGGCATGCGCGCTCTCTGTGCCTCTCTGTATGTCTGTCTGTCTCTGTTTGTCTCTGCCTCTCGCTCTGTCTCACTCTCTTTCCGTCCGTCTGTCTCTCTTTCTGTCTGTCTGTCTGTCTGTCTCTCTCTCTCTGTGTGGATATTTCTGTCTCTGTTGATGTCTGTCTCTTTCTCTCTCTCACTCTCTGGGTATCTGTGTCTATATCTGTTTCTTTCTCGGTCTCTCTGCTTCTGTCTCTGTCTTTGTCTCTGTCCGTCTGTCTCTCTGTCTATTTTGTCTGCATCACTGTGTCTTTTCCTGTATTTCTATCTGTCTGCCTCTCTGTATCTCTCTATCTTTATCTGTCTGTCTGTCTCTCTTTGTCTGTCTCTGTATGTCTGTATCTCTTTCTTTCTGTCTGTGTGTGTGGGTCTCCATCCCTGGGACCCTCTATGTGTATCTATTTCTCTCCACCATAAAACATAAGTAGCCTATATAATAATACGTAAGCTTCGATTACGCGTTAGGTCCTAAGACCCATTAGGCTATTATACAAAGGGGTGGAATTCCTTATTAAACGTCTTTCTATAAAGCTTATATGACGATAATTGGGGTAATAAATATTTAACTTCCTGTGTACATACAGGGACGTAACTAGCGTTGGGCTTGGGGGAGCTTAAGCCCCCCCACCAAACGAAGCTGAAGCCCCCCCCCCCCAATAAATCAAGCCGTTGTATATTTATGGCTAAATATATAGAATAATGCTACCGCACTCGTCATGGTCAAGGCTTAAGCCTCCTCCACCCCCAAAAATCCTAGTTACGTCCCAGTGTACATAACAAACGCATTCAATTAATAATTTATTATACTTGTAAAGTAAAGACATTGTTTTAAACAACATCATGTTTATGTTGTAAATAAAATTTGAAGTGGGGGGCATATGTATTGTATTGTATCTATAAATTTATAAAGCGCCTCTCACAGTGCACACCAATCAGAGGTGCTCCCAGTAGCCTATGTGCTTGAGAGTGAAAAGACGTAGGCCTACACATTATTTTCACTAGTAGGCCTAACCCGTCCTCTAATTGTGAATTCCTTGGCGTAGACCTATGCGTGGCAAATTTGCTTTAAAAATATGCAATAGGCCTACATCTATATATGTAGGGCATTGTAGGCCTCTGCACGGTTGTTGCACATTTCACGGTATGATGCGCGTTTATTAAAAATTTTGTGTAAGCCAACAGTCAGCCATTTAGACCAAAAAACAGTTAGAACATATAATTATATATATATATACATATATATATATATTATATACATACGCTAGGCTGCATTTATGCATATAATATATAATGTATAATATATATAATTATATACATATTATATATATATAGAGTTATATATGCTAGGCTGTGAGTGGGTGGCATATAATTTTATATGAGTTGGATTTTTGCATAGTGTTGGCATATTGATAAGGCGGCGGCACACTGCTACAAGGTAACAAGGTAACGGGACAACAATTGCCCAGTTCTCACGGGAAAGCCTCAAGCCATTGGCTCGTGTTAACACACATGAACCAACACAATTACAGGCTTTGGAGGCTTAAAGTACATACAGGTAGCCAGAGTTGCCAAAATGTTGATATATATATATATATAATATATTATATAAGCTTATATAATGTGGGCGCGGTGGTGTAGCCGGTATGTTGGTTGCCTTGCAGCTGGAAGGTTGCAGGTTCGAATCCACCTCAAGCCACCTCGTAGGGACTTTGGGAAAGTCCTTCACGCCTGCGGTCGGGAGCGCTTCTGAGTAGGCCTAGTAACCTTGAAGGCGTGTTGTAACAAGACTTAGTGCACATGGGTCCCACATACATATGTAGGGATTTTACTTTTAGTTCGTCTTCCCTCTCATTCACTCTGCTGTTGACCTCCTCCATATCTGCTACTTCCTCCCTCGCTCCCTTCATATCCGTATTTCCATAAAATTTATAGTTATCATTAAGCATTGGATTTACATTGAAAATTCCAGCCATTCATACCACCTGCAGGACGAGATTATTGAAACTTGCCACTAGATGTCGTGATGCTTCGCAACCGACAATAAATTATTACTCCGCAGGGATCTGTACTCCTTGCGTACACGTTGCCCTGGTTGCACATTCCGTTTGTTTGTCTATGTCTGCCTACTTCTGAAGTTCTGATGCCCCGTGGTTCTTTCGAATATGGCTTTAGGTTGTATGTTTCACTAATGGCCACTTTATATAAAAATTACCCGAATTATTGGGCTCGTGTCAAATAAATTTACAATGCTACCAATTCAATGGCGTCTGCCCACAAGCAAAGACAGTATATTTTTGGATGCACATTGTAGGCCTACAGCTGTTTGTACAAGACATGACTATCCCCCCCCCCTAGCTGCCGCTAGAATCATCATCCAGCTTCAAGTCACCATTCACCTTTCTAGTCAACGCCCGGTTCGACCAAAAACGTCCTTTCAGGCTCAGTAGCGCAGTCGAATTAGTCTTAATCTAACAATTCTTGTCCGAAGGATAATAATTTTTATTATTATTTATTCTGATGAAAATGAATAGCGAAGTTGTTGTGAATTTATGCCAATGACTTCACTCCTTGGAATTCTTTCTCAAGATCTTGACATTTGGTGGATCGACTTTGGAATTTTGCATAGCAATAAGACTAGTTTTTTTCAGAATTTCTAACAGTAACTGCGAATCCGATTATAAGACCCGATCAGTAGCTGTGTCTAAATGCAGCATATTATCACTGTCAACTTTGTAATTTGTTAATTCAATGTCATGCTCCAGTTTCTACATGCAGTGGTGAAAATAATTTGCATACCCATTTCACACTTGAACACAGATATGTCAACTCAGTTTTTTTTTATATTGATGCGATGCTTTAAATCTCCACATGCATTTTTTACTTTGAAAAACAATGTTACTCCTATTTGTTTTCATGAATATAATTAACCACACGTAGCCTATGCACTTGTGATGCAAATAATATGCAACATTTTCTGACATCGGCTATCGCTCAAAAGCTGGTCACAGGACGTTGCACAAGGTTTCCAGTTCTGTGCAGAAATCCGGAAAATTTGCCCCTCCCTGCAATTCTTTTTTTACATGTCCGCCACTTGACTACCAACAATGCAGTTTAGCAGTAATAGGAATCAGAAGTAACGTGGTATGCAGCTCAACCTGAAAGTTGCACCTAAGCACGGTCCTAATTCTACTTTTAGTACCTGTACAACAGCTTCCAGTGGCTCATTTGAATGCCAATAACACGCAAATTAACATCCAGATCCCCACCCCGTTTTATGGGCGTATAGGCTATAGGCTTACATTAATTATCAGTGGAGCCCACGTATGCAAGCATGCATTTGTATGTATGTATGTATGTG
The DNA here is from genome assembly GCA_945859605.1 of Lumbricus rubellus. NCBI lineage: Eukaryota > Metazoa > Annelida > Clitellata > Crassiclitellata > Lumbricidae > Lumbricus > Lumbricus rubellus. Next base: position 1,124,976 of record OX243817.1, read on the forward strand.
CACTTGTTATAGCGCCCCTTCAAGCTCTCTACTCAGAGGCGCTCCCGATGCAGAGCGGACACTGCATCAGAGTTTCACGCCGAAGCGCTGAGCAATTGTGAGTGAAGGACTTGCCCAAGGTCCTTACGCGGTTTGAGGGTGGATTCGAACCTCGAACCTTCCGGCTTCAAGGCAACGACGCCACCACTACACCACCGCGCCCCACATTTTGGGCTAATCCCTCCTCCTCCTCCATGCATACATGTTAAATAGATGACCCACCTCTATCTGGAATAAACAGCAGATTTGAATTGTACAAACCCCTTTGAAGCAAAGATACCTTTAGTACCCGTATAACGTAATCACCGAATGTCAATAATAACAAACAAAGGCAAAGTGTTTAAAAGCTGTATTTTGAGAGGCTCCTAAGATCTGCTTTACAAACGTTCAGATAATACATGCATACAAATTGCAACCAGTAGCACCTCAGTTGCATGTAAGCACCTGTCCAATACTCCAATTCCATACGGATTTTAGAAAACCAAAAGAGCAAGTCTCTTAACATTCATTCTGAGGATTTAAAAAAATATAGCACTCCTTCAAGATGCCTACTCAGATCCTGTCCAGCCATGACTAAAAAACAGACTGGAATGACTTTAAGAAAAACAATTGTGTTGGTCAGCTTCAGCATTCCAAATTGAGTGGCCCACGACTGAAAATAACCAGTATTGTCTAGTACACAAGCAAGCCAGTTGCGACCAAAATCTGCCCTCATCATAGAGCACTGCAATGTTGGACACTGGGCGACAGAGATCACGCAAGTCTGGAACCCGCTTCTGCCTTGGGCCCCGCACAACCTAAGGCCAGGCCTGATGCAAGAAGAATGGAGCATATAAAAAGAGCCCAATATGAGACAAACAACTCAAACTAAACATATTTTACATATAATTACAATCATAATTAAGTCATAAAGTGAAGCACTCAGTTTTTTCAATTTTCCATGCAACTATAATTTACATTTAACGAAGTATATTTCAATTTCACTAGTATTAAAAATTATCATTAACCGAATTCGCAACCATAATAATAATAATTATAATAACAATAATAATAATTAATCCATGAGGGATCCTGTATACCTCGAGGCATAAAACATAATAATAATAATGACAACAATTTCTATGGCACCATAACACAGCACATGCCATTACAAGGGCACCTCCACAAACAAGAATGAAATCAGTCAAAGATATACCCTGTAACCATACACCATCGCATTCTCCTTCACATCCTTCAAAGCATAACATCCTTCCCTCATTGTCGACCCAGCTATCCTCACCACACCCTCAACATATCTGCAATTTTTTACAACCCATGGTATCAATCACAGCTACTAGTTAAAACACTTACGGTTTATCAATACCAAACAGAAAAGTATGTACACCAGAAACTGTTTAAAATGCTGTCCTTTGCAACAAAATCTATCACATATGTCTAGTAGATCAGAAATTAAGTGAATTAAATATTCTACTCCAACTCCTTGGCTGTGATGTCCACATTTTCCCAAAAACATATTGTAAAGGGTCACTGATGTACAGGTGACTTCAATATGGCACATCTACATGTGTGTAGTTAACACAGTGTACACCTCAGTATAATGAATAGATACACCTATATAGTGGATACAACTGTATAAATGGATAATACACCTGCATAACGTATACCTGTATAATAATGGATACGCCTACATTACAATGTAGGGGTACGTTTGCGTACAAGCTTTGTGTTTTTGTACATCAGTCGGTGAACTTGTGTACACGATACGTCATAATTCATTACGTCTTGCCGGGGTCAGTTTTGGACCTCTCTGCTTCTTCTTCTCTGCACGTACTTTCTTCTTTGCTTCCCTCATCTTCTCCTTCAGTAACTCCTCTGCCTCCTCCTCCAGAATCTTCTCCTTTACACAAAAACGTACAACCACATTGCATTGTATTGTATCCATAAATTTATATAGCGCCTCTCACCAATTGACGATTCAGAAGTGCTCTCAGCACGAAAACTCCTGGGGGAAGAATTTAAGCTTTTTAAAAAGTGAGACACTGATGAGGCAAAACGAGTCATTAGATTAACCCTAGTGCATGAGGAAGGTCGTTCCAAATGGAGGGACCAACCAGAATGTCTGACTGAATGAATGAATGAACATATGCTCCCATGAACTAGAAACACCACATAATGTATCCCTATATACCAGATACACCCAGATACTGAAGCATACACACATACAATCGACAATAAAAAAACAAATAAAATACTTCTACTTGTCTTACTGCTTTATAACAGATGTTGTGTTTGAGCAACTACCTGCCACGTTACCATAACAAACGAACAGATCATAGACAGAACTTACAAGTTTTGCGTCTTGACGATATGGATTCACGAAATCTTCGCTCTTCTCATTAATTCCCAATTCCTGAGCCATCTGAAAATATACACAACAATCTTCAAGTCACTTCACATTAGGTACCAACAAGTTTTTAATTAACAAACTCAGAGCTTTTACACCTTTAGACGTAAAGCTATTACCGGTTAAAGTTTGCTGCACAGCCAACTTTCTGGCACTAACATTTCTGACATTTCACTCATACTGTGATTTAATTAACATCTTTTAATATCAATTATTGCTTCAATTTATTATAATGAAGTTGTATGTCTAATTGCACGTTTTGCACACAGTAATGGTAGCATTTTAAGATGTCATCATGTGGACTATGTCACTACAGTGGATAACACTGTAGAAATTTATAATGCCATTCATGAAACATTTACAAAATATAGGGATATAAGCAGCTCCGTCTCCCTACCACAAATTTCGGGAGCTGTCTCCTCTACCCCCCCCCCCAATCTCCGCCCAAGGTAAAATGTCATTGGATAAACAATGGATAACACTAAAACTTTATAATATTTATGAAACATCTATAAAATATTGGGGGCAACATAAGCAGCTCCGTCCCTCCACAACCACAAATTTCAAAGTCTCCACCCACAGTAGGTAGGAGGAGTGTGGCTGAGCAACTACGGATTCTTACGAGATTGAGTAGCTGCTCCTCATTTCCGCTCAGGATTCTCGTGTCGTTGCTGAACTCAACCGCCCAGCGAATCGTCGAATTCCAATCCGTATTATTGCGCATGAGAGCGTGCGCAACGTCGGGCATTCGAAGAACGATCTCGCCGAGAAAGACGGTGTTTTCCAGAACGCTCGACAACGCTGGAAAATTGCACAGATTCGATATCAAAGATACTGTGGTTCATGGTATTTCAATGCAACCCAAGTACTCATAGTTGAAATCAAAGTACTTGAACAGTTGACTCAAGTATTTGCAATTCAAAACTATGTAATAATAATAATAATAAGACGATTTATATATCGCTGTAGCTCAACCGAGGCCGAAGGAAAGAGCGCTGTACAAGAGTTCAAAAGTTACTGTCAATTATACAATTGTTTAAATAGATACGTCTTGAGTCTGGATTTAAATCCCTCTAGAGTCTCTAGATGCATTTCACACTTAGTCAGGAAGACCGTTCCATGCAGTGGGTCCAGACACAGAGAAAGAGCTCTTACTTATGTACTTATACTAGTACTGAAGACTTTAAATAGTACTTGAATTTATCACAGCAATTTGAAATAGCACCTCTTCAAGATTTCCTGCCTACTCAGGAGTGTGTCCAGTGTATGTGAAGTCTTAAAACTTGAACTTGGTTCTCAAGTACCTGAACCTATAATTGAGACCTAAGTACTTCTACTAATACTTGTACAGCTCTAACAACTAAGTACTTGATACATCTCTACAATACACTACACTATTTCCTTACACCAGCACTTTTAATACCTCACCAAAATGCTACCAGCGAAAGGCTGTTGGCATTATTCTGCTACAAACAACAAAAACCAGAAAAGCTTCCATGGTGGACAACAGAGAACATACTAACTCCTCGTCCGTCCACAGCAGACAAATATGCTGGTATTTCTGCCTGGAAAATACTACATGAAAATAAATGACTTTACCATCACGAACGGTCTCGACGGTTGGGAAAGGATCACCAGGAGTGAATCCGCCTTCCATCAGCTTGATCCGCGAATTCAAGAAGACCTGGACAAACCAGAGCAACCATATCAGCAAACAAACAGTGGAAAACACATTGCAACCCAAGTATGAGGCATAGCAATGCAATTGATCGATCTAGAAAAAATCTTTTTCTCAGCCTCAGCACGCAAGCGTGGAAGACCATCCCTCTCCCTCGCTGTCTGTTCTTCCCACCGACAGCGTACAGCAAATGCGCTCATTCTGTAATTGTAACTTGCCATTTATGTAGCACCACTTCAAGAAAAAATCCATCAGTGGCACTCGTCTCCCAAACCATTGAAATTACTGTCGAACAGTAGAAGACTTCGGGCATTTGTAAAACTACGAACGCGATAAACAGAGGCAGCACTAGAGGCGAGGCGCGGTGGTGTAGTGGGTATGTTCGTCGCCTTGCAGCCGAAGGGTTGCAGGTTCGAATCCACCTCAGGTCGCCGCGTAAGGTCCTTGGGCAAGTCCTTCACTTGCAATTGCTCAGCGCTTCAGCATCAAACTCCGATGCAGTTTCCACTCTGCACTCGGGAGCGCCTCTGAGTAAAGAGAGCTTGAAGGAGCACTATAACAAGTGCACATACAAACAAACAAACAAACAAGATAGTTTCATAGGAACACAGGTGGATGCAAATCTCTCAACAGCTCTCTGCATTAGCACGTAGGGATGCAGAAGTCTACGGAAAAAACCCACTGGCATTCTTCTTTCAAGGGAAGATTAAGGACATGTTCTGTCGAGTCGATGTTTCCATTATATACTTGAAACTGAACTGTTGTAACGCATACACATACCTCAATCAACTTGGTCAGGATGAGTTTAATCATTTTGAATTGCTTCTCGTAAGAACCGAGTTGCAGCAGTTTTCGAACCGCCTCCAAGTGTGAAGCTCGTATTTGTTTGAACAGCTTTCGATCTGATCATGAAATTGTTAAGAGAAAACAGTAGCAATGAAAATTAAATTTAATAGGTAATATTATTTATGCTCAGAATTAGCATGACTGGAGAGTGGAGTTGGAGTGATGGAAAAGAAACAGATACAGCATCCTACATGGAAAGTATCGTATCGCATCTACAAAATTTATAGAGTGCATCACGCAGCATAAGACTATTCAAAGGCACTTTCGACACAGAAGCCCCACGGAAAAAGATATTGTCTTGAGAAAGCAAGACAATACAGGGAAGAGTAAAGACATGAGCTTAGTCCTTAGAAGAGGGGAAGGCCCATGGAGAGACCTATCACAGAAAATGTCCGGCTATGACTTTTATTCTGGCATGAATCCTTATAATCAATCCAGCTTCCATTTAGGTAAGTATTTGTTTAATCAATTCAGCTTCTCTTTGAGAAACAATTATTTTTTTCATCAATCCAACTTCAATTTAAATATCACTTATTTTTCACCAACTCAACTCCAATTTAAGCAAGAACCTGTTCATCAATCCCACTTCTGTGTAAGCAAAAATTATTTCCATCAATCCCAATTCTATTTAGAACGTATAATTTTTCATCAATCTAAATTGCCTTCAACCAACTCTAAAACCCATGCAGTGGCAAATAATTTAGAACACTAAAGCGATAGATAACCTATTTTCAAATAATTACATCCTAATTTCATTTTAATTCTAATGAATTCTATTAATGAGCCTCGTTTTAGTTCCATCGATTTTAATCTGCAGACAAGTTATTCTAAATGCTTATATTGATCACTGTGTTTCCGTGATACCCTTTGTGCTATCAAGTACGAATCAGGAAACCTCGACTTGATCGAAAATTTGCGATTCGCAGGTCACTACTTTAACAAGTGTAGCAAACAGGGCCATATGCTCTGACATCTTTACGTTGCTAAAGCTTTCATATCATAATTATGCACCAAAAAGATACACAATTTAACAGCGTTCGCCTGCGTTTCATCTTTTTCCGACGATGTGTGACTTTCTGCGGGCGATCTCGTATTATCTTCAGCAGAATGTTCGGGATCGTCCAGAACCTCGGGAGGGTCTGTTGGTACATGGCCTCCGTTCCCATTCTGCTCGGGGTGGTCTTCTTCGGCAGCAGTCAACGGTAAAATAATAACTGAAAAAGCTACCAACAGCAACATGCCATACATTGCGCTGCAAAATCGTATACGAGATAGAAGTTCTACATTTTCGCCAAAAGGGCGAAACAGAGAAATTAGAAGCATATTTCGTTAGAATAAGTTTTATTCTTTAAAACACATGTTTTGAGAATTCAGCCAATCGCAACGAGGCAAGTAGCCGGCCATGAGCATCAATCGATGTAGAGTTCCTATCTGATTACGTCATATTATAAACATAAATAGAGTTTAAACTAGCGCCATCTTGAAAGATTTCAATGTCAAATTTATTTTATTATATTTTTATCTATTGTTCCAATAAAATATATATATATAATTATATATATATATTTATATATATTCGTTTAATAGAGAAGCAGTCTGAAAATAACGCAGAAATGTTAACATGAGTGATAATTAATAATTAAAGTTCAGTTAGGCCTAGATAGTGTTAGAACAAGGACTGGAGAACAACCCCAATACCAAAGATATTGCCAAGACCACTCAGTACTATGAAAAGGATATAGGGGAGCCTATTCCAATGCAGATAGGCCTACAGGAACAATTCATAAGACTCACACGAGTAGACCCAAGGCTAAGAACGAAACAGCGAAACACTCGATCCGCTGTTTCGTTCTTAGCCTTGGGTCTACTCGTGTGAGTCTTATGAATTGTTCCTGTAGGCCTATCTGCATTGGAATAGGCTCCCCTATATCCTTTTCATAGTACTGAGTGGTCTTGGCAATATCTTTGGTATTGGGGTTGTTCTCCAGTCCTTGTTCTAACACTATCTAGGCCTAACTGAACTTTAATTATTAATTATCACTCATGTTAACATTTCTGCGTTATTTTCAGACTGCTTCTCTATTAAACGAATATATATTCTTTTATTGCAGTTATTCGGCGCAGTCGCTAGATGGCAAAGTGATAGCTGCCCAGCGATCGAGGGTCTAGACGATTTTTAAGCTATTTGGGGCCGTCCATAAAGTACGTCACGCTCCAGGGGGGGCGGAGGTCTAAGAAAGTGTGACAGTTTGTGACAGAGGGACGGGGTCAGGCCATGTGTGACGTCACACATTTATTTTATAAATTTTTTGTTTCTAATTCTTTTATACATTTTTTAGTAGGATTTAATAGCTTTAAAAATAATTTTAAAATTTTTTGTAAAACATTTGAATTAGGCCCAGTTTTATGTCAAAATAGCATGAAATGCGTATCCCTGAATGTGTTGTTCACGATTCCTCTCGCTCGAAGCGCTAGTAATGCTGTTGCGCAGCCTTGTTTTAGGCCCTATGTAGGCTATATAGGCTATATAGCCTTGCGGTGTTAATTGTAAAAAAATTCGAAAGTGTGACGTACTTTAGGGGGGGTCCGAGATTTGTGACAGTTTGTGACAGGGGATGGGATAAAAAAAATGGTCAAAAATAGCGTGACGTACTTTATGGACGGCCCCTTTTGTAAGTTCATCGGGCTACAATCAGGGACTCAATATTATTATATTAAAATGTACATGGGTTAGGCTACAGGTGTGATATCCATTGCAACGACCTCTAATATGAAATAAGTACGTCCTAGAAATTAATGTCTTTCCGGTAGGTCAATATTATTACCCTGCAATCATAAGAAAGCTTGAACCAGCATAGGCCTACACATGACTACATGTAGGCCTAGGCCTATATGGTTTTCTATGATGTCCTCAGCTCCTTGAGACATAGGCTACAGACAATTTATAAGGGCTATAATAGCCTAGTGAGAGCAAATATCCTTTGTGTTATTTGTTATATAGGCCTAACCCTGGGCGTCTCTGCACATTTTAAAAATTTAGGCCTTTAAAAACGGATGTCTATAAAAATTATGAGCTCCACATTACATTTTTATCAGAGCAAATTTAAGAATGCATAGGCCTAATAGCCTACTATAGCCTATGGGTTGTTTAGATGTATAAACATGCATGGGCGGATAGCACCTGATAAACTCTGCTTATCTGTATAAACGCATAAAAACTTTTGTCAGTTTTGCTTTTGAAATTAACTTTCAGATACATTCGAAAAGGAGTTCCACTGTTCCAGAGCGCTAACCAGTAGGCTAGGCCTAATTAAATTATTAAAGTAGTCACCAACATTTTCAGGAATGGGTTCCAATTTGCGGCGATGGGGGGGGGGTTCCGATGAAAATGGTCACAAAATACACAGCATTAGGCTAGGTCCTAGATTTTTTGGAAATATTATTCTAAAACTATTCATCGGCAGCGCTCCGAGACTCCGAGCGGGGTTAACCAGGAACCTCCTACAGGGTGGTCCAAAATAAACTGCACAGTGACAGTTTTCTTGATATAATGTATAACAATTCAATGTTTAATGCCATTTTTCTTGCGTATGATGAAAGAATTTCCAAATAAGACATGGAAACGTCGTACTATCCTCATTAAAAAAATTGATACCGAAGGTACCACAGCTAGGAAGCCGGGTTGCGGACGTCCGAAATCAGCTCGAACAGATGCAAATATCAAGTTGGTAAGCGACCTTATCTGTAGCCAGGAAGACAAACCGCTAAGCCATAAGAGCCCACGGGAGATCGCACGTGAAACCGGAATTTCACGTTCAACTGTTAAACGTATTGTAAAGAAAGATCTCGGACTTAACCAGTAGGCCTACAGGCGCAAAGTTGGACAGCAGTTGAACAGCGATTGCGTTTCATTGACCGCGCAATTGATCAATGGCGTCGTTGGCTTCAATGCGTGGTCGAGCAGCAAGGAGGACACATTGAACATTTTATGTAACGAAATCCATCCATGTAATGTTACAGTAAAAATAATTGCTGTGTTTTTGTGAATTTTCACGGTTATATTTGAATTGGTCTGAATAAAGTACTATCAATTTATCATTGTGCAGTTTATTTTGGACCACCCTGTATAGGCCTAAATACGCCCATATGACGCTAACGACAGGCCCGTACACAACAGTTACTATAGCCTAGCTACATCATGCAACCTGCTTCCAAAATGCGGCTGTTGGGACTTGGGACCCGCGCTTGACCCCCCCCCCCCCCCACTCCATAATTATTGTGGGAGCGAGCGCCGAGCGTGACGCCTATAATTATTATGCGTATTTTGATACCATGTTCGTTGGAAACTCTCGATCTAGAACCCCCGAAAAAATTTCCTGGCTGCGCCCCAACTCGTAATTAACTTAGGCCTAAGTGTCCGCCTGCGAGCAAGTCAAAATGTTGCCCCCTCCTAAAAGATTCCTGGGGCACCCATTTAGTCTACATAGCGGTTATCCCCTCGCTTTGGAATTGACTCTCTTTGTCGCTGTGCTTGTTCCCCAAGGTTCACTCTGATGCGTAGGCTATACGCCTACTGGCGTCGATGGGGAGTGCTTCTGAGTAGTCGCCTTTGAGGGGTGCTATATAAAATCAGTGAATGAATGAATAAATAAATGAATGAATGAACGAACGAATGAATGTCCATAGCGAGACTTAACCAGCATAATAATGCGGAGGGCAGTTACGCAAACAGTGGTTACAGGTTGAACGGCCTAGAGTCTAGTTATGTGTAGACCTATGATGTCTAGCCTAGGTCAGTTCCTACCAGCAGCGCACTTGAATGAGAAGAGTGGCTAGACATTATCAGGCCATATACTACGCTAGCACTCCCCTACGCTAGCACTCCCCTACGCTCACCCATCCTACTCTTCTAAGAAGTAAGAACACGCGAGACAACTCAACGCTATGGCTTAATCGCGTATTGAATGGCTCTTTATAATGGGGCACTGGTGACTGGCCTCAGCAGACTGTAGAAAAGTGTAGATCAATTCAACTAATAAAGAACAGCTTACATGTCACTTGCAGTTTTTTTAAACAGTCAGTCAACCATTGAGTCAGTGAGTCAGTGAGCCGGCCAACCAGTCAGTCAGTCAGCCAGCCGGTCAGCCAGTCAGTCAGTCAGTCAGTCAGTCAGTCAGTCAGCCAGCCAGTCAGTCAGTCAGTCAGCCGGTCAGCCAGCCAGTCAGTCAGCCAGCCAGTCATTTAATCAGCCATTTATTTATTTATTCAATCACTCGCTCAACCAATCGGCTAGCCAGAGAGCGATCATTTCGGAAGAGTAGGGGGAAACGCGACCAAAGCCCATCGATCAATCATCCGAGATTAATATAACACATCAATTTTCTCACAATTCAACACCCGACTATAGGATCGGATCGGAAGCAGTGGTGTAGTGTGGGGGGGGGGACGCGGGGGAAACGCCGTTCCCCCACTTTTTCCTGGGATAATGGAATATTAATAATAATACTACTAATAAAAATATTATTCTAATTAGCGTTCTCCCACTTCATTTTTTAGGACTACACTACTGATCGGAAGTCACAGCTAACACATATGCATCACCAATAATTTTTATCAGTTATTATCTACTGCAATCAACACCAATGATAATATGCGTCGGATAATTATAATCTAGGCCTACAATGCAAACAGTTCTCTTCCAATAATTGAGCCAGAGTAGACACGGGTATTTTCCACAGTAGCCTATAGGGAAAAAGAAAGAGCAGTTCCATTAAGCTATCAATAGACACAGTGTTTTAGTTGTCCAAAATTAACTGGGGGGGTCAGTAATTTTGTACAGATTACCAAAGTACACAAATACATGTCAAATCCCTGCCGTTACAGAAATTAAAAACGGTGATTTGTAACTTTCTTTTTCCGCTCTCCAACACGTCATGTAATTATACTCGCCTTTATTCATGAAATAGGCCTACAGTTGTATTCACTTTAATTACAGTAGGCCTACTTGCCAAATGTTTCAACTGTAAATGATCAGAGTCAAAATGAAGATTTTATGCTGCCAATATGACATTCACATCTTTGTATTATTAGACTGGCAAGCTTAGATAATTATTTCACTTCTCAATCTCGACATTGCGTGACTACTACACACTTGTTCATGTAAATGGCTAAAACCATGATTTAGCTAACATGCCACAGAATTCTAAAGTTTTTAAATAAGAGTTACTATTCACACAAAAATAATGTCGAGCTGTGTTTAGTAACTTCCTTTTTCTTAGGAAGTCCGGTGGCTTTGTCCAAAGCACCATGTCTGCCAGCCTTAAGCCATGAAATAACATATTTATCAACATTCCATGCCGTAAGAGGCGGACCGTTGATGCCAATCATCAACAGATCATTGACTGAATTCACCAGGAGCCTGTTTCTTCCACTGGTGTGGTAGAGATTCATCTGACTGAATCCTCTCTCACACTCAGCAGAAGAAACAGGTAAAACTTCCAACAAATCGACAAGTGTCTGTAATTTCTGACCCACAAGTACACCATCACTGTTTTTAAACATAGCATAATCAAGCACAATATCAGCTGCCTCCGAATTACTCATTCCAAACGACTTGCACAACAATGCAACTTGTTTTTCCACAAACAGCGCCCGTTTCAGAGGATCCTTTGGCCACGATGTTTTGATTAAAGAATTAGCAGCCTCTAGGAATTCAGTGGATGGAAATCTCTGCTGCAAATTATCATACAAAGACTGAAAGAACTGGTTTTTCAAATTATCAAATTTCTCCACGTCGTCGGCACCCTGAACAATCTCAACACCTTTATAGCATTTGTCACTATCAAAAGATGCCCAAAATTTTCCTAATGTTCTTCCATTCTCCTGTTTTAAAGCTAGTAGCTTTAACTTAATGTCATCAATGTGGCAAAAAGCAGTAACAACAGTAGCCGAATTGCTCTGCAAAAACAAAGACAGCTGCTTAAGGCATTTCTCTGCAACTTTTCAAGAGGAACTGGACGATTTAACATGCAATCAGTAGCTGACAAACAGGAAAAGGAAATACGTAATACGTTGAAGAACATGAACATTACTAATAGCCTATTTATTTGAGAATGGTAGGGACCCGCGTCATAAATCATAGGCTGGTGTCTGGTTCCCTACTCTCAGTCACGCATTGTATCGATAAGTATTGCAGCCAATTAATTTGAGACACGAATCAAGAATCATACGAATATGGACGAAGGGGCCAAGGAACTGGGGGGGTCAGAAGCTGACCCCCTCAACACATTTTTAGTCACTTAACTGAGGGGGTCAGACAACGAACTGAGGGGGTCCAACCCCCCCAACCCCCCCGACAACTAAATCACTGAATAGACATAAAGTGCTATTGCAACTTCTTTTTCTTAGCCTCGGCATATGAGGACGGGTGGCCAGTCCTCTCCCTCACCGTCTCATCCTCCCACCGATAGTGTACGGTCGGTGTACTCATTACCTGCTCATAATATCCTCAAAATAAATAATTCCCAATTGTTAAAAACTAACAGTGTGTATAGCCTAGACTTTGCATCCATAATTATTCATCGAGAACACCTCAAAATGAAAAAACTCTCCCAGAGATAATATTATAATCCAGTGACCCCACAGGCCCTAACCCCTCCCTGCATACATATGATTATGTGGAAAATTATTATATTTATATTATTATCAATTTATTATAACAATTAAAATTATTATATGGCCCACTCCTGTTCAATACAGTCGAGTTGACTTGGGACCAGCAGAAATCCAGAACTACAAGGGCCCGTCTATATTATTACGATTGCAAAAAATCGTATTTTCGACCCCCTCCCCTGGTGCACTCTGTGGACCCCCACGGATACGGATACAAACAAATAAGCTTATCTAACCCCTTACAAAAGTTAAATGGCTAAGGTCATCTAGGCTAAAAAATATTTATTTAAAATTAGGTTATAGCCTACTATTATTTTTTGTTATACATCATATTTGCTGTTGCTGAAATTTGCTATTATGTTGTACCGTTTAGATATGAACAGGAGTTTATGTAATGTAGTCGAATGCAGGACAATACAGAGTTAGGCCTATAAATTGGCTAATTAGACATTTTATTTGCATAGGCCTACGTGCATTTTGACCCCTTTCTCCCCCCCCCCCGACGTACTCCCACGCAAAATCGCCTAGATTCAGCTACGCCTCAGGCCCTTGCCGCCCTTACCCCTCCCTGCATACGTAATAATTATTATATGGAAAGCCCCTAAGTTTCTGCCCTGGTGGGATTTGACCCACTGAACTCCAGCACACTACACAAATTAATTATCATAATTACAATAATTATTACAAAGTTCTTTGATGATGGCAACCATTTGAATCATTCAGGATGTTATAGGCCTATTTAGATCACGCCAAATCAAAACCAACGAATTGGAGCCAAGAGCAGAAAACTATCAACATTTTTAATTCGCAGAACAAATTTACATTCGAAGAACCGTAGGCACGTGAAGTAAAGTAAATGCAAAGCCATAATTCACTCTTCAAATTTACATTTAGTGGTACAATCAAAAACTGCAGTATACATCATGATCAGAATAAGACCACAAAACCTGATTATAATATCTTCCCAAATCCATAACTCTTTACTGTATTTCGATATTTTACACATTAAGTGAAATTATTATCCCGTGTATATTCGTGAGCAACTACATGACCAAATATCTCAATCTTTTTTAAGCGTGAAAGTGCAAAACAAAGACAATTATTAAATCACTTAATTACTAAATCATTGCACATTATATGATTAGCATACAGATTACGGCTGTAGATTTGTATACATGCATGCATGTATACAAAAGTAAATGCAATTGTGCATGCATGCTTGTTTGAACACACATGTAAGTATGCACGCAAGTGTGTATGCAAGCATGTACGCATGTGTACAACTGCAAAATGTGGTACATATGTGTGAATGTACATATGCATACATGTCCGTGTACAAGTGTACACTGTACATACATGCATGCATAATGAATATGCATCTGATATAAAATTATTATGCAGTATATTTTAACCCTTTAACGGCCAGCGTGAACTAAAATGCACTGAAAACATATGTAGCTGGTCGTTAAAGGGTTAAGAGTCTCATCAAGCTGCCAAGAACTTGACAAAGGTTTGAAGAACTACACAAAGGTGCTATGAGCTAGACAACATAAGTGCTAAGAACTTGACAACAGTGCTAAGAACTTGACAACAGTGCTAAGAACTAAACAAAGTGCTGATAACACGATAATGATGCCAAGAACCTCTACAACGGTGCTATCACAAAACATAAGGCATCAATCAAATCTACAGTCAAATACAATAATATATTACACAGGTAACTGTGAAAGCTGCAAAGTATCTGAACTCTGTGATTTCAATCAAATTTAAAAAGCACCACCTTAAACTATACACTCCCCAGTCATGCTTTAAACCAACAACACAAAACTACACATGTATACTTTTATATGCTCAGATAGATTTTCAAGTGTTTACGGAGAAAGAAAGTAAATGCAAATGGGTTTGGGTGACAATGCGCTGCTACCCAAGAAGCACAATGCAGCTTCTGTGGGAGTTGTTCCAGTAGGACAATGTGCAGTAGAGGGAGTACTGAGGCCCATATAAAAATCCATGTACAGACCACAAAACTCCCAGCACAATACATTCTGGAAGAAGATCCATATACAGTCCAGTAGAAGTGTGTACACGTGTTTTTCTACGACTCCCCCCATCCCTACTCATTTTTTCAATGAATTTTATCAGATCGTATCCATGGCGACCAATGCCCATCTAAACGAGTTGCACTACAGTTGAGGCCCCATTAGACTGAAGTGACTGCAACTCTATAATGCGTTCCTATCTCAATGACTTTATCAGGTAAACACCGATATCGCGCTACTCCATGTCTCAATGGGTTCTGTGTAAAGTACCTTAGCATGAAACGTGCCAGGCCGTGATACCGATCTATAACATAAGCAATGATCCGGTAGGTACGATACCAAGACACACCTACAGCTATTTCAGATATCGTGAAACACTGTGCCTACTGCGCAATCAAACACACCAGCATAAGATCTTAAACTCATTGTATTCTGCACAGGTAAGAAGTGTCTGGCCAACAGTCTCTCGCGGTCACGCAAGGTGTAAGTGTGCGATAGTGCCAAAAACTCACGCCACTTGAAATTCATTGTTATCTATATATTATAAATTGCTGAAAAGCAATTGACAATACCAAGTCATTATTAGTCATCCAAGCAACAAGTGCCATCCAATTTATCAATGCCAAAAAAATACGATGTACGTATATCAAGTGCGAAAAAATATTCAATATCTCCGGGAGTTTCACGAATCTGGTGAAATATCGGCTCTGCATTTTTATAAAGTTATGATATTAAAAATGTTCAAAATATTACAATAGGTTTCTTATTGAGAATGTAGCATGTACTAAGAAGTATCTTGATGCAAATACCGAGCGAAAAGCTAAAACAGTTAACCTCATCATACGGGCAGGGGAAATAGCCAGTTCTCTCTCTAGCCACCTGAGCCTCCCACCAACAGCATTTGGTCAAGGTACTCATACGCCAGTGCAAGAGGAACATATACTCATATGGGTGCAAGTGGAACATGTACTCATAGGGGCATGAGTAGAACAGGTACTCATAGAGGTGCAATTAGAACAGATATTCATAGAGGCATGAGTGGAACAGGTATTCATAGGGGAACAAGTGGTACAGGTGCTCACAGGGGTGCAAATGGAACAGGTACTAATAAAAGTGCAAGTGGAACATGTACTTATAGGGGTGCAAGTGGAACAGACACTCTTAGGAGCATGAGTGGAACAAGTACTCACAGGATAACAAGTGGAACAGGTACTCATGGAAGTGCAAGTTAAACAGGTACTCACAGGGGTGCAATTGGAACAGCAATTTCAATTAATGTATTTCTGCCCTGGTTAGGATTTCAACTCCAGCATCTATTGGCTGATTGTCCAGCATTCAACCAAAAGACATTTGCACATTTCCTTCAAGCCTTTTAAAATAGTACTGCAAGTCACAAACTTGCACTGAATTTGGAATTGATGCACAGGATAATGTTCCAGATGCACATCTGACCCAAATACCATCTGGTAGCAGTGTTTCAACACCCTTGAAGGTTATGGACTCCCGCTATATATAAGTGTGAACACACAAATGTACAAACAGAATAACCAGGAACGCAAAGAAAACCGAGACAAAAAATAGAATACCGGTCTCCAACACCAATAAATCATCTCATGCACACAAAAATCAAGATAACCAATTTCATGCATTGCAGAAAACACATAAATAAATTGTTTTATCCAAGAAATGCAAACCAAAAGATACCCTAAGATGAGCCACTTATGTACAAATTTCTTTTTAAAAATAATTAAACTTTAAAGAATACCACAGGAAATTCTGAAGTTGCAGCATAAAGCATTTTCAGAATTCAGTAAAACAAATGTCTGTTGAAATGAAAATCCTTGCATCACAATCGAAAGCGCTACTGTACAGTCTACACAAGCCTGCAATCACAATTCAATGGAAGCCATAGTCTTAACTCCATTCAAACACTAAGGCGTTTCTATAATAATTGGCAAAAACTACAGCAAGTCCAACAGCCAAACTGGTCCCAGTTATTTGAAGAAACTATTGAGCACGGCAAAAACTGCTGTCTCATCATGGACCAAAGATTCGTGTTCATAAAAGTACTGGCAACTACAGAATGAGTCAAAGCAACACACATTCAAGTAAAGTACTCTAATAACTAACATTGCTAACGTTGATCATTTCCATTAACGCTAATTCAGTGTATACGCTCTAGTGCACATGCATGAGGCATGTTTTAACGCTGTACTAAAAAAGTTCATCCACCAAAATCTTTAATATGCACACACAAGAAATCAACTGAAATGGAGTATACCGAGACATTTCCATGTTTCACTTAGGTCCCAGGACTTCACATATTTTTAAGCTGCCAATGAAATCATAAGTCGTAGCCAGAAAATTCTGCCACGAAAAATTTCCAAAATAGAAATGCTTATTAGAACAGTCACACAGACGGCGCGCGCTGTACCTACATCTTCGAACAACATCTTCTCAATCTTTGAACCCTTAAGTAAATAAACACCACAGATAATCTTTATACCATCGAGTATGTTGCAGGCAGCTCAGCTTTCTAAAGGTATCACAATATTTAACTTTTTACGATAAATTAATATAACTTCAATTCCTAGACATTCGCACAATTTACGGTCACCGTTGAAACCCAAATGATGATTACTACACACTTGTTACAACATGGTATTTAGAATTCATTAAAAAAACAAATTTACAATAGGGGGGCCCTGGGAGTGGGGTCATGTTCAAACTAGTTAATTATCATCAGGATGAGTTAAGAATTAATACAATATACATCCACACCGCATTGAACCGAATTTCGTCATGCAACGAAGAAAATGCTACTAGGACTCTTGAGTGTCTCTTAAAAACCTTTTCACCGCAAGCTCAACGGAAAGACAATCTGAAGAGGGAAGAGAGAGGCAAATAACCAGGTTCGAAGAACCGCAAAAGCGTCTGTCTAGCGGTCACCAGTAGGGGCTACTCTGAGTCGCTGACCACCCAGAAAAATTCGACCACGAGTCACGCCGATCCGTCGCAAACGCTCCCTGCGCCATTCCATTCCTGACTCCATCGCTCGAGTCGCTCCATCCGGTGTGAGTCACCTCGTAGTTCTTTCCATTATTGCTGTCCCAGTGTTCTTCGCCGCCTGCGTCAAAGCAAACAGCGAACTGAATCGAACGGTCGGGTTTCGTGTCCAACGGAATCTCGATTTGAAACGAGAACGTGTCGAAAGAGGCGACGTTCGAGTCGTAGTAAGTCGCCGGAAAGTCTCGATGCGACTCCCAGCCGTCGAAAGTGCATCGAACGAAGACGGTTTTTCGAAATGAGACGTTCTTCACTTTGATCGTTCCTATCAGGAGATTATCTCGGATGATCGCGTTCTCGAGAGACACGAAAATTTTCTCCAGCTTCTCCCGAAACGCGACGTAGTCGGCCGCCGGCTGCGCGAAGTTGATCAACAGACGTGGCGATACGTCCAGCGGCAGATCCTGCTCTTGCGTGGTTGGACAGTTGAACCGCGTGAGGATCTCGGTGTTGAGCTGCGGCGGCACACCTGACGGTTCTTGCATCACGCGAACTTCAGAAAGCGAGAGTCCGCAATCGTCTGCAAACGAGACGTGTTTTTTGATCGTCGGTTTCTCCTCGCTTGAATTCTTCGATAACCGACAGCTGCACTGGTCCGGATCGCACTGGTACGTGCTGATCCAGTCAGAAATCCGGGCGAGATCTGTGGACTTGTGATTCGGCATGACAAGACGGTCATCCTCGTAACCTCCACTTTCCCAGTGGGTCTTGGCCACGTCGTTTTGTTGTTCATACCCATTGGAGGAGAATAGGCCGATCTCGAACACTCCATTGTCGCCATTTCCATTGCAGTGCTTGTTGTAGTTGTTAACGGTTTTCCGGCAACAAGGAAAATCTCTATCCGTTTCCTGGTTGAACTCAAACGTCTTGAGCCGGATGAATTCGAACCCAGGCGGACTGGACGACAGGAGGTAATTCCCGAAATCCAACGCCATCGAAAAACTCAGTGGATCCTATTAAGATGTGTGTGGAAAATTCTCTGCGACTTGTTCAATAACCCAGTAGACGTTTATACCTGTGTGCGCACTCTACAAATACTTCTGCACACTTCGATGGCCTAAACCTGTCCCACGCAAACTCCCAACCGTCTTCTGAACACTACCAAGCGTTTATTTACCTTGTATATCCGACTACAAGTTCAAATATACTTCCGAAATGGACTATCCATCAAGTTTATGCCCTACTGGGCTCGTAAGATTTATATTTACGCAAGTTCACGACTCCTGGCATTCAGCGTACACGCGGGCCCCCGGTGCAACACGTCCTTCCTTCCGCGTTGCGAGAGTCCGTCAAGGTGAAGATTTAATGAAATAAATCTCGTTTTTTCCATGTAGACGTCTAAGCGGCGATCAAAACTGAACAGAGGTCTCGTTAGTAATCATTATTCTCTCGTTATTTCGACACGAGCCACAAAGATCCGGACTCGATAAACACAGACACGGAACGGCGCAGTGGCCTGCTGCCTATGGTACCACCGCGTGCCGCCAATAGCACAATCACACGGCATAGAGTAAGAATTTTCCTCGCTCATGACAAATTTATCTCATCGCCATGTATATAAAACCAAAGATATTAGAATACAATGCAAGAACTAATTAAGAAAGCGTGTCGAAAGCTTGATCTTTAAAATCGTTATTCAGATTTATCTGCATTGAGCCATGTTTGAGTTAATTTGCGAATACTCAGCCAATTTGAGAGGTAATATGGCTTACTTTACGTATTTAATTACGTTAATTTCCACCGAACTTCAATGTGAACTTCTGAGCTTTGTAAGGAGGGCATTATCAAATTACAGTTGTATTGTATTGTATTTAAAAAGTGCACCTAATTGCTTTACTGATTACGATGTTTATAAATAGACCTGCAGTGCGTTTGCAGGCGGTTCAATAAAGCACATACTTACTTACTTACTAAATGGAGCCCGTAATGAAAACTAATGTAGACTAATATCCGGAAACCTTACCTTACTAGGTGCATTTTAGCAACTTCACTACAGCGCTGTCTTCGCTGGTGTGCAATAGGGCCTACGTCTTTTCTTTGCCGAAGGGTTCACGCAAATAGTCGGCGTGATATAAAAAAAAGCTAGAAGAAATTTGTGACAAGCCAGTTTTATAGTTTTTAGTTAGGTAATATCATGTAGTATAACATACTAAAACCTACAAAGCGAATGTCATTAGGAAAATTCACAATTTAACACCAAAGTAGCGCACTTAATGACACACATTTTAGGCTGTAATTCTGTGTACAGTCGGCGGATGTGCACAATCCTGGTGTATGTTGTCCGTGTTTAGCGGGTCAGATAACCGAATGATATTGAAATTAAGGGCCATTCCACATGCTTTACAAGATCGACAAAGATTCAACATGCATAACTAAATTTAAAATATGCAGGGGCGAGCCATGAACAAAATTCAGGAGTTCCATTTCCGGGTTTTTAAAAACTGTTTCCAATGGTCTTGGACGCAAAATACACAGAATTCTTTTAAAATTGGAATTTTTATTTCGGGCTTGAAACCGCCAAACCACCTCCTAAACTGGGGAGGGTTATAAAAAAATTATATTATTATGTAGGCCTAATATATTTACGGGCCGAACGAGCCCTTAGATTAAGAATTTTCAACAACTTTTAATTAGCAATACTTACTTACTTAAATAGCCCAATATGAAACAGGTGTTCACAAGCACTCGTCCAGCAAGCACTTGTCAGCAGAGTGAAGAAATTCTTAGACTGATACTGTGTCAGGACTTAGATAATTGTCTCTTGCTCTCTAAGCTAATAGACTTAAGAGAAAGAATTGATGTCCTCATTCATTACTCTGCTTGCAAATATTGGCAGGTAAAATACGGTCATGAAAACAATTAGGTCCATAGATACAATGTGTTCTAGTTGCTTGAGAGTGGTAATTAAGTGTGCAGCATTCATACATACACGGGATCCTTAGTGTCCACATTGTACAGAGAGTGATGCACTCATCAAAGCACAGAATATGACAATTATAGGCCTATATAGATAGTTATGCAACTTTGCAACACTATATAGATCTATGACAGTCACTAACATTCCACCTATAAAAGAATTCAAGCATAAACATGCCATATATCGATATAAGACAGACTAGACAGTTGTTAATATAGAAATCTTTATTCATTAATTACAGCAGCATGTACAAAAATTTAAAGAAACCAGAACAAAGCAGAATGAACTAAAAAAGTGCTTGAGAACAACCTTAATTCCTTTTTTAACACATAATTATGTACATTTATAGGAGTGCACAACTGAAATTATATGGTTTAAATGGAATGAGGTAATAGGTGTGGGTGGAGTTAAGTAACTGTTAGGGTTGCGTGAGTCACAATGGAGTTTAATGTTGGAAAGCCAACAGGATGGAGCGGATCCTTCTGTCATGAGCATGCCCGGTTTGTTGGAAAAATTGTGGTTTATTTGTTGAACATAGTCTTTCAGGATGTCACGTAGAAGAGAGAAAATTGAAATGCCATGGAGGAAATTTTTGAGTGTAAATTGGAACTGGGTTGCATGTTTATGTCGGAAACGTGCAATTTAATCATATAATTTTTGTGAAATTTATTTGTTTCATAAGCGTTTAAAGTTAATTCGGCCTTAGAATGCATAAAATTGCTAGGAATTGATTCGATTTTAACTGGTAGTTCAACCTCTTAACAATATGTAGCATTTCCGTAGCAATATGTAATTGAGTTGATCGATAATTTGCTTCACTATGTTATTAATGTCTGCAGAAATGTCTGTAATAGGGGCGGAATCCACAGCTTAGCCAAACTTCTGTTATGAATGCTGTCGATATTTTCATGGTCAAACTGTGTATCACATACGCTGCCTCACAATAGTTTTGCTGCAGCGTCAATCTGCTTATCCGGTACTCTCCTTTTCAATGTCTGCGTCCCTGTCATTGTTCCATTTGTCACTGATTATAATACGTGAGGCCATACTTTTGAAGCATATTACATCCCTGACACCACTAACACCAGCAAACCATATTTCATTACCATAATGCACCTTCAACAATTCCTTCAAATGCTTCACAGAAAAGATAGTGCATGGTTCATCAGCTAACTTTTTCATCTCTTCCTGAACATCAATGATTGTGCACAATTCACCGAAGTTTGCCTTCATTGACTGACATGTCTGAAATACTTGCAGCACATCATCTCTATCTCTGACCCCTACTGCTGCTACCACTGATGTCCATGCCTTTGTGGTCTCTCGTCTCGACTATTGAAGTTCCCTTCTTTGGGGTTCTCGGTGATCCAGATCGGGTGTCTTGAGCGCGTTCTGCCTTCTGCGCACAGCAGCACGTCTTATAGGTCGTATCCCTAAATTTGACCAAGTTACGTGGTACATGCGTAATGTACTCCACTGGCTTTCTATTACACATCGGATAACCTATAGGGTTTCTGCATTAGTCTATTGCTGCATGGAGGGTGTCTCTCATGTACCTGCAGGAGCTCTGCTGTCCCACCTCTGGTGTCTGGCGGTGATCTGACCTCCAATCAGCTGATCAAGCGGAGCTCTTGGCCCCTCGCTCATGAACTACTATAATGTACCAGCGCTCTTTCTCAGTGGCTGGTCCTAGAACCTGGAGTGGGCTCTCTGTTTCATTCCGCCTTGTGCCTAGAGGTTACATCCTTTCTCACTTCAAAACTGCCTTATTTAGCCGTTGTTAGACTGAGGAGTGCTTCTGAGTAGGTTACCGTGAAAGTGCGCTATATAAAAGTCAATAATAATCCTGTTCCCCGCTACCAGCTTACGCTTATGCAGTTTGCATTGTCGATCACTATAATACACTATTCTGCAGTGTTCATGAACCCTAACCATGCCTGGATGTCTAGCCATGTATTGGTATATAGCGCTTTCATCACGCCGAATAATAGCTTTCTCAGCCTTTCTATTATGGGATTCATTCCTCTTGATTGCGCAAATGCAGTCACGTTAGAATCGCTAGTCGAAGAACTAGTAACAAAACGGCAAATTACGCATTTTATCCTCGCATAGCTCAGCCGCATCTGCCCGATACGCCATTATCGCTCAACTCAATTACAAATTGCTACAAAAATGCTACACAACGTTAACAGGTTAAACTACCCGATAAAATCGAAGCAATCCCTAACAATTTTTCGTAATTTAAGACCGAATTAACTTTAAACGCGAATTAAACAACAAATTTCGCAAAATTATACTATTAAATTGTACGTTGCCGACATAAACATGAAACGAAAGACTGTGACTGCCTTCTTACGCCATGGTAACTCCTACTCAAAAAGACTACGCAAGGTCTAAATGCGCCAAACAATAAGTCCCAGGTTTAAGTTCAAATTTCACATTTTCCTAATTGTAGGTTCTCTGTAGGTTTTTATGGGAATGAAACTAGACTATACTAAACCCATTGCAAATATAATTGGCTTGTCACAAATTTCTTCTAGCTTTTGAAATTTTTGGTTTAATTCTGGCCTACTAAAAAGCCACGTGAACAATTCTTCGTTTTGATGGAGGAAGAAAAATATTAACAATAGGTCGTAACTATAAGAAGAGGCAGACAGACAGACAGAGGTTCAGCGGGGCAAAAGGCTGGCGCCAAATGAGCCATAAAATATCAGGCCGTCTCTCTGGTCACCATAGTTACACGTGCCGCTATGTTAAATTAGGCCTAAGTCCGTTTCGATTGACCTATAGGGCCTAGGCTACACTGTAAAAATTGAAAATTGTAATTATTATGATAGTTGCTGTAATAATTATAGAATTGTAATAAGTTTTTTTATCGCAAGGTGGCAATTATAAAACTCCAAATTGTTTCAGAAGAAACGCGTTTCAGTAGCAATATAGGCCTACAGAAATTATGTTGTTCCTTGTAGGCCTATAAGCCTAGCCAAGGACCAGGCAACAACTTGTCTTTGGCTAAGTTAATTAACAGCAGGCTAATGGCTGTTGCTCTGGTCCCACCACATGATGGAACTCTGAGACAACTTTCCCCACCAGTTGCACATGTGGGGCGCGGTGGCATAGTGGTGGCGTCGTTGCCTTGAAGCCGAAAGGTTCGAGGTTCGAATCCACCTCGCCGCGTAAGGACCTTGGGCAAGTTCTTCACTCACAATTGCTCAGCGCTTCGGCGTGAAACTCCGATGCAGTGTCCGCTCTGCATTCGGGAGCGCCTCTGAGTAGAGAGAGCTTGAAGGGGTGATATAACAAGTGCACATACAAACAAACCTCGATCGATCATCTTTGCAATTAAACTCTGCTGATGAGATTCTTTCTTTCCTTCCAGACTGAAGACTTATCTTTTCCAGTAAACTTTGTCTTTTTATGTTTTTCCCGTTTTAGTGTCGGCACATCTGAACTTTAGTTTTACTTTGGTCTTTACTCTTTTGGTCTGCTATTATAGTTTTCTAAGAAATACATAATCAAATCCACAGTTGTGTTTTCCTGGTCCATTAATTGTAGGCCTACATGAGTGAAACAGTTATAATTTTTATTACAAGCTCCAAAGGCCAAACGGTCTCAAGAAAACGTAAAGTAAAATTTGCATAGCATGCACCTCCTCTTCAAGAAGGCTACTCAGAGGCGCTCCCAACCCAGCGCGGCCAATTAAAACTACCTTAAGACGAGATAGGTACCGTACGTAGGCCTAGGCCTACTCATAGAGGAATGCCTGGCAAAAGAAGCTATAGAATTGACTAGAAAGAGCCGAAACGCCAGTCGTATGTATGCAAACTTTTGTGAATATGAATAGACCTAGTGCAGGCCTACATTTGTTGTATTTTATTAGGCCTATGTAAACAATTATAGGCCTACATCTCGGCTTAGTCGTATGATAATAATAATTATGAGTTTATGTGCGCATTGTGTGTAAGTAGCCTATAGGCTATAGCTATAGACCTACATGTAGCAATGTATGCATTTCTGAAAGCTTTTGTGCATGTATAGGCCTATACGTATACATGTTTGCATGCAAGAGCGGATATAGAAACTTTGGACGGGGGGGGGGCAAAAATCTTGGTCTTGGGTCCGGGGAAAAAATTCTAGGCCATGGGTTTGGACAATTTTTCTTTCGTATCCGCCAAAAAAGTTGATGACCTTTTTTTTTAGTCATCTGCCAAAATTTGCGGGAAAATCATACCATTTCATCCGCGAAAAAAGTTGATGACCTTTTTATTTTAGTCATCTGCCAAAATTTTTGGGAAAATCATACCATTTCATCCGCGAAAAAAGTTGATGACCTTTTTTTAGTCATCTGCCAAAATTTTTGGGAATCAATCAATCAATCACATAAATTTATATAGCGCCTCTTCAAGATCTCTACTCAGAGGCGCTCCCAACCCAGGCCTGGAAAATCATACCATTTCATCCGCGAAAAAAGTTGATGACCTTTTTTTTAGTCATCTGCAAAAAGTTTTGGGAAAATAAAAAATCATAGGCCTACCATTTCATCCGCCAAAAACAGTTGATGGGGGGACATTATCCATTACATTCATGCTCGTAATGCTAATTTCAGACCAAATGGGGGGGGCACGTCCCATGGCAGTTTTCAATGGGGGGGCCATGGCCGGATTGGCCCCCTGGATCCGCCCCTGTTTGCATGCATGTATTTAATACTACTGTGTATGCACATGTAGGCCTATGTATGAATGTATATAACCTATGTACTAGTATGTAGCCTATATTATATAGTATTATATACAATGTTAGGTTTGTATGCATGAATGTAATGTAATTGTGTGCACAGGCATAGGAAAGGAAGCTAGGGCTACTTCATTCCACAAAAAGACTTAAGTGGCCCTTTTGGCTACGTTTTTGGTCATTGAGCCTACAATGCCCGACACCAAAAGCTTTAAAGTGTATAGCCATGTAACCCCTCGCCAACCCCACCAAAAAAGCAAGCTGTAAAATGCACACGTGCGTCCCTTAGTCAACAATTAAACTATCTTATGACTTGGACCCCCGATATGTTAAGAGCAAACAGCGGGCGAAGCATTTCGAATGGACCACTCTAGTGCAAAAAACTTTACGACTTAGCAGACGTTAAGCCCACGTAGGCCATTTCGCTGCCTCAGCCCAATTCAGTATGAGAATTGTGGAAAAATAACTGGGGGGTTGGCCTATGATAAACTTGAAATTGGGGTATGAAAAACATACTTTAACATGGGGCTCTAAGAAAGACTGGGGGGTTGAACCCCCCAGCCCCCCGGCAATTCTCACCCTGGCCCAATTGAAAGACTTTTATTGGAGGATCGCTTAAAAATGTCCTCTTAAAAATGTTTCCTTAAACTGTTGCATAACGTCTGTTCAGGACACGGATAGTTCATTCATTCCAACTTCATATTTGAAGAATTTACATAGCGCCCCGTCAAGAAGATAACTTTGAGGCGCTCCCAGTCCAACCACGGTGATACAAAATGGTTCTTCACGAACCTGTGAAACACTAATTAATGAATCACTGATAGATAGCATATAGTGCATTTAAACATAAAATCAAATTCATAGGCCTACATTTATGCACAGCTGCACACGTAGGCTACATAATTTATATATACACACATAAGCATGCATAATTATTATTAAGTATAGCATTGTTTAGGTATGCAAGTAAATAAACACAATGTCACGTAGAAGATTGTAGGACCTACATCCATAGGGTTAAATCATGCAAACTTATATAGGCTAGGCCTATGCGGCGTAGGGCGCGGTGGTGTAGCGCCGTAGCGAGTATATAGGCCTATTCGTTGCCTTGCAGACGGAGGGTTGCATGTTCGAATCCACCTCAAGCCGTCGCGTAGGGACCTAGAGCAAGAGTCCTTCACTCGCAATTGCTCCGCTTTTCGGCGTGAAACTCTGATTCAGTGTCCGCGCTGTAGCCGGGAGCGCTTCTGAATAGAATCTTAAAGGGGCGCTATATCAGGTGTTCATGCATAGGCCTACATATGTGAGAGTACCACTACACTGTAGGCCTACACATGCCCAACATTGTACTTAGGCCTAGAAGATACATATACACGACTTCTACAGTGCTGACATTTGCTTGAAAGTTGGAGTGAAAAAATCACTATGCGCAAGTCATGAAAACAGCGGGTCATTCAATGAAAACATAATTTAATGAATTCACTGCACGTTCACTCAAGTGGTGGCCAGACCTCAGACATTTATGTGACCTCAACGAAAGTAGCAAAGCAGTCAAGCAATTAATAGTTTGCTACACTGCCGCCGCTGAGATCGCCTGCAGACAACTTGACCCACATACAAGAGTCAGACCACAACTATTATTAGCCTCCCCCCACTCTCCCCCACAGCCTAAGCTCAGCAGACTGTAGAGCGCCACTATCCACGCCTCAACCACGCTTCTGATTTCAGAGGAAATTAGGGAAAGAAGGTAAGAGTTGCTCCACATCGGAGGTGACCCAGATTCTAGGGTAGTCCCCTCCTCACTCCTTACTCCCACTGGCTACGCACGCATGAACCATGCGCAGCGAACTGCCACAGCACGCGGACGGTAAATATAAACACAAAGGAAGGCGTCTGATTGGCTGTTGTAAGTAGGTCAGTGTCGGGTGAAAGGTCACGGATGAACCGGCCCTGGGCGGTCGTATCCGAAGTGCCAGATTTTTTTATCTAGGTGTAGGCCAACCATGGCATGTCTCGTTTAGATATTTTCAGAAGATTAAGATTTATGGTTTCATAGACCTTTTGTGCTCGTCTGAAATAAGATGAAGAGAGCCGACCCTGAGACATGCCACGTGCCTATGAAGTGTTAGCGACTTAATTTTCTTAGCCTCGGGAAATGAGGGCGAGTGGCCAGTCCTCTCCTTCACCGTCTTATCTTACCACTGACGTCAGAAACTGCCAACTTCTAAAGCGCCACAAGACAGCCAAGCGGAGGGCACCAATTTAGTCCGAGGCGCTATGTTGAGTTAGATCTTTTAAGTGAAATCTTTTAAAAACACAATTCAAATAGACCCTTGGGGAACGGACATTATCCCCCCTGGACATTATCCCCCAGGACACTATCCCCCCGGACATTATCCCCCCGGGGTAGGACATTATCCCTCCAGTCTATTATATCATTACCTAAAAGACCTATGTTACGTTAATATCTATACATCACACATTAGTTTATCTTTGTAAAAAGATGGTAAGTTAAAGGGGATATCTGATTGACGCTAACAAGTCTACGAAGTTCATATGACGTTAACAAACCTTTGTAGGCCTACTGACTGTATAGGATTCCAAT
>OX243817.1:1155471-1197973 GCA_945859605.1 Lumbricus rubellus
GGCGACTTGATGTGGAATTGTGGATTCGAACCTAAAACCCTCCGGCTCGAAGGCGCCGACGCCACCACTAGGCTACACCACCGCGCCTCACAAATGCCCTCTTTAAAATTCTCAGAAGTGCTTTTGAAATTCTGGCAGACCAAAGAACTATACGTAGACTGGACATGTAAGTTTTTCCCGGGGTTTTGTCCGGGGTAGTTTCCCAGGGGGTTAATATTCTACGCTCCTAAGGTAAGTGAACTCTAAGGACGCTGTTAGTCGAAAGACGACTCAGCAAACATGCAAAATTAATTGCATTTATTTCGCTTACTCTAAACACCTTTAAATCGCAAATTCAAGCGCTATGTTAGGTACGTACGTCACTTTCACCATTCATGTAGTAAACTGCTAATCCTATTATATACCAATATTATTGCTTATTAAGTGCTGCAATAATTATGCCAAGCAAATTTCTGTTCAGGATAACGGCCTCTGTTGTCATAGACCCTTGTCAAATCAGATCCGTCCATCCATTCTTCATTCATGGTGTAAGCTTACTACTGTGACAGCACTTGAATCGACGTGGCAATCGTCGGTTCTAAATCGATCAAAATATTGAGAAAACAGCAAAATTTATGATGCTATTAGATCATGTCGTTAAACCATTGCAGATAATTATCGTCAAAGGGATTGCAGTAAATGCAGTTAAACTCTTGTTTCATCAATTCATCAAGTGAAACTCCGCCACTACCGGCAGGGGCGGATCCAGAGAGGCCAATTCCTCCATGGCCCTCCCTCATCAGAAAATTAATGTCCATAGGACGTGGCCCCTCATCAGGTTTCAAGAAGTTTTCGATCAATGGAGCGGGCAAATGTGAAAGCAGGATATGACTAAAAAAACAGATGAAAAATTGTGCCACCCCCCCCCCCTTTCGAAAATTTCTGTATCTGCCTCTGACTACCGGTACTGTGGCCATGACAGTTTCAATGCCTGGGTAACTAGGGAAGGGCCACCCACCGTCACAACGCTTAGGAGCGAAAGAATGAAGCCCGAAAGAAAGATACAAGCGTCGATGAAAGGGTTAATCTACTTCACGTTGGCTACAACAAGATGGTGAAATCTAAGAGCTTGAATAAACACGATTAAACCAACACCACACGTTCGTCTCACGTTAAAACGAATTCAAGCCGTCACTTGCACTTCGATGGCGCGAGCAGTAGGCCTACACGAAGTAGACTATGGGTCAGTCAATCTGGACCAAGGCCTGTTTCATGTGTTTATATTTATATCGGACCACACGACTGACATTCATGAACGACCTCCACAGATAAACATTATATTTATATAGCCAACGTTGTTGGTGGATGGTTTATTAGACCAATGCTCCTTGGAGTTTCCGTCCTGCGAATAAATCGGATCGCTTTAAAAAGTGATCGCTTTCCATAACAAGATCGGAGTGCATTCGGAGCGTCGCCCGGACGCAGTTTGTTGACCGCTAGGCCTATCTACGTAGCGTAGTAGTTATTGTATTGTATTTAAACATTTATAAAGCGCCTCTACTAGGGTGAACTGTTCAGAGGCGCTCCCAGTGCGCAAGGCCCCGTGAGAAGAAACAGGTTTTGAGAAGACAAAGCAGAGGAGAGACTACCAGAAAGAAGTGTAGAGCGAACAGAAGGAGTTCTGAATGCGACATATTGAAGCAAATCTCCAATAGTTTTCAACGCTACACAAAACCAACGTCAATAAGACAATCTACTCTAATCTAATCTAACGCGATATTCGAATGCGACGCCATATTGAAGCTCCAGTGGAACACAATGCTACATAGTTCGGATTGCTCCGATGGCTCCTAAAATATTTTCGGTCGGAATATTGTTTAGATTTAGAATGGCCATCACCTACGCACGCGCCATTGAGAATTTGAGATGCTGACCCAAATATCCCATTGTGATTGATAACTCTGCCTATCATGTTTTATTTAGTTATTTATTTGTGTCGACAGAGAGACAGACAGACAGACAGACAGACAGACAGACAGACAGACAGACAGACAGACAGACAGACAGACAGACAGACAGACAGACAGACAGACAGACAGACAGACAGACAGACAGACAGACAGACAGACAGACAGACAGACAGACAGACAGACAGACAGACAGACAGACAGACAGACAGACAGACAGACAGACACGTGTGACCTTTACACGGCCAGCGCTATGCGTGCAACGGATTTACATTGTCTGTCCGCCCCAGTGTCTGCTTGTCTGTCATACAGACAGACAGACATACAACAGACAGATATGCAGACATTGGCAGATAGACAGACATAATGTAAGTTATACACGCAGTACTAAGACCGCGTAAAGGTCACTCGTGTTACGGTGTCAAGGTCAAATTGTAGCTAGCAGCCTAGCAAGACGGTATGGAATGACGTCCCTTTGAGCTGCTCATTTTCTCTAGGTCACTCCGACCCGTTCTGTAATAAGCACTTGAAAAGTGTTGTTACTGGCCGTGCTGGAGTCGGGAGCACCTCTGAATTAGCTATTCCTTGTTATTTGAATGAATGAATTCGCAATAGGCAAACGTTAAGAACATTTTGACTAAAATTGTTAGCTTAAATGTAAAAATGTAAACTAGGCCAATAGATCTAGGCTACAACAGAGTGAGCACAGAAGGAATTCACTATTTTAAAATATTCGTCAATGTTGATGGTGATGACGATGACGACGGCGACGACGATAACGATGACGACGACGACGATGATGATGATGATAATGACGATGGTGATGACGATGATGATGAGGACGACGACGATAACGATGATGATGATGACGACGACGATAGCTTGTGCTGAAGACGAAATCCTCATTAGAAGACAATTTAAAAACCTCAGGGAACCTGTTGATAGAATTCCTTCCCCACCATCCCACCTCAGATGTTTGCAACTATTAATAGACGTCAGTGGCAAATTACAGTTGCCGCTTAATTAGCTATTGACCTGTTTTGCAGCTGTGTTTCGATTACAAGCACCGCTGAAACGAGGTATTCTCCTAATCAGTGGAAAGTGCTACTTCAACAGTAATTGTGTCATCATTTTCGACAAAATAAGTTCCACGCTCTGCGATACAACGGAACCAACTTAGAACAGGGCCCAGTCATTGTTGACGCGTACTCTCTTATGTAGGCCTATCATTCTGTAGTTCTACTTAGACACCTTTTAAACGCTTTCGTCGAACGCTTTTTTATGCGTCAGACATGCTTATTAGGATTGATGACTTTAAAACATACAGTTAGGTAGACTGTCAAAAATAGTAGTCTTTGAAACTCAGTTATGCATTCATTTCGAAAATTTATATAGCGCCCATTGCGAAGCCTACTCAGAGGCGCTCCCAGCCAAGCCACGGCCAAAAAGATAGGTGTTGAACAACTGGTAAAAAGGAGGCAAGTTATTAGAAGCATGGGAATCGGCGCTCTTATTATAGAGAGGACTCTGGTTGTGCCAGAACTAAGGCTGGATAAAGGAGGAGGGCGTCTGGCAACGTCGATGATCTTTGTTGCGATGGTTTTGTTAAGCACGGGCTAACACTAACCACGGATCAAGCAAAAGTAGGAATGAATGAATGAACGAATGAATGAACAAATGAATGAAGGATGGATGGAAAGAAGAAAGGAAGGAATGGTGGAAGTCGGAAGCTTACCTGTCTGCCATGTCATCGATAGACAGACAGACAGACAGACAGACAGACAGACAGACAGACAGACAGACAGACACACACACACACACACACACACAGATAGGTGTGTGGATTGGTGTGTCGCAAAGGCACGTAGGCCTGCGAAAGCTGAACTTTATGTTTTTTAAATCTTTTACCTAAACATAATAATTATTGTCAAATATTAAAAAGAGAAATTCGTGTTAGAACGTGGTGTGCTGAAACGACTTTCTTGTGTAGCCTACATAGATAGGCCTACACATAAAAATCGAACGAGGACAAGTCTCTGTGACCCTCTGCTTCTCTCTATCTCCCTCACCCTCTCTGTGTGTGTTTGTGTGTGTGCGTGTTTGTGTGTGTCCTCAAGGTCTCACCTCAGGTGTGATGAAATGTGTAAATTCGGTCATCGCATGTTGTTCGTTTAATTAACAAGAGTCATTTAATTACCTGTAGTGAATAATAATAATACCAGGGTAATGGTCTTGTTTTGCTTCAGTGCACCTCTTGATAGGTAATTATAATTAATTGTAGGTAGAAAAACGTTGACCTCTTTTCCTTGCTGCAAGAAGCGCTAAAATCTTCACCAAGCACTCGAATAAATACATATTTATACAATCATATCCAATGAAAAAATGTGCAGAAAATAATAAGCACAAACACACACACGAGCGCACACACCAGAGGCGGATCCAGGGGGCGTGAGGGCAAATCCGGCCACGGGCCTCCCTCCATTTAGAAATTTCTTTATTTATCACTAGCTATTCTGACGTGAAAAGTGGACGTCCCCCCCCCACCACCCCCGGTAGGCCCTTACCCACGATGTGTGCAGGGGGTTCAATCGAAAAAAGCACTGTAAGATTTTAAAAAGTCACCAACTTTTTGGATGGGGAAAATGGTAGTTTTTCTGGGAAATGGTATCCGAAGGACTAAAAAAGGTAATCGACTTTTTTGGGGGAAAAAATGGTATCTTTTTCATGAGAATAGGACGAACGACTAAAAAACGGTGACCACAGACGAAAATTTTCCTTGCCCCAAGACCGAAAATTATGGTCACCCTTCTAGAATTTCTGTATCCGCCCTTGCCACCCACATAGACATGCACCATCAGTTATGGAAAATGCGATTCTAACTTATAGCATTTATTTCTAGTTTAACACACGCAACAATCATTCAGAATAAAATAGACAACTGATCCACAGTTTCATTATTATGGGCTACATCATGATGAAGGAAGAGCGAACGGCTTTCCAACCAAAGCTGATAAATGATAAAAGCGGTAAAATAATCCAAAGTTACAATATAATATATGTAAGTTACTGTTCAGTAAATACTGATGAAGATAGAATTGAATCGATCGAGTCAAATTGAAAATCAGATCAATGGCTCTCTTTACAATCATGTAAGCTTGTTTGCACGTAGGCTATACCACAAGTAGGCTATTCAAGCACGTATATATATATATATATATTATATATAATATGCAAAACATAGTTGTTTAAAAGGTTTTTTTCGTTTTTTATTCACTCCCCGAAAACGTCGTTTTTTATTCAGTTTCCATCGTTTATTCTTACATCTATGCTATGTACATCGTAGACCTGCGTGTCTCTCGCGGTCCGTATATTATGTGTAGAACTGTAGATGTATATAATATTTATGTTTGTTTGTACAATGTACATTCATCTCTGTATATCATTGAATGATGTTTACATGTATATAAATATACAAGCACGTACCGGTATATATTATACTAGCTGGGGTACCCGGCGTTGCCCAGGAATTATATGTAAATAGCTGTGAAGCTATGGCAACGGAATACGGAATAGAAATAGCAAAAGTTTGGGTTTAATTATATATAAGCATATATATATATATATATATATATATATATATACACATATATATGTATATAAATGTATATTATACATATTGAAAATGAGAATGTCTGTAAAACTCTCTCTCTTCTTTTGAGAAGTCGACTATAGATCAGACCGGGACTTTTTTGACGATATCGAGAAGTCCGCTGATGAACACATTGTCTTGAAAGTCGTCGACTCCCTTCCACGGAAGTCTCGCCTCCATGCGACAGACCGGGCAGAAGATCTTGCCCTGCGGTTGGACGCCCGCAGCGTGGCCACGAAGGCAGGCGAGGCAGAAGGAGTGCTTGTGGCACGGAAAGAGTTTCGGTTGGACGAGAACGTTCCAGCAGATGGCGCACTCCAACTCCTTACGGATCTGCGCGAACTGATCTGGAGCCTCTCGCTGCTGGAAAGAAAGTACAAGTACCTGATAAGTACACTGTGGTTGTATCCGATATGTACAAGCTGTAAGTACCCGATAAGTACACTGTGCAAATACACAATAAGTACACTGTGCAAGTACCCAATGAGGACAATGTACTAATAATAGAAAGCATATAAATCTAGTACCCGTCAAGTGCACATTGCAAGTATCCGATAAGTACAATCTACAAGTACCTGACAGGTGAAGTATGCAAATACCCAATAAGTAAACTGTGCAAGTACCCAATAATTGCACTCTGCAGGTACCCGATAAAAAGTACACTAAGAACTTATCTGATAAGTTCCCTACGCAAGCACCCGAAAATTACATGACACAAGTAACTGATAAGTACACAAATCCAGTACGCCTATTTATTTTTCCACAATTCTCATACTATGCAAGAGGAACATAGAAGCGAAGGTCACCTTGGGTGGGTGATCTGCTGGAGCACGAGCTGCATCACCTGGTGCTGCTCCATCCATTGGTGAACAGTTGGAATTGGATACAGAGTCAGGGGAAGATGCGGATGCTACGGGTGCCTTCCAGATTGTCGTGTCTTGCAGAAGTAGGACCTGTGCTGAACTTCCCTCCGCTTTCATTCCGATCGCTGGATACAGCGGTTGATTGGAGTCACCGAAAGGAACCTCCCACAACTAAGATGAACAGTAAAATGTAATGTAATGTGGCCAGAAATTTATACAGCGACAATAAAGTAAAATGTAATGTAATGTGGCCAGAAATTTATATAGCGACAATAAAATAAAATGTAATGTAAAGTGGCCAGAAATTTATATAGCGACAATAAAGTAAAATGTAATGTAAAGTGGCCAGAAATTTATATAGCGACAATAAAGTAAAATGTAATGTAATATGGCCAGATATGTAAATCACAGATTTTCCACGGCACCAATCATGAAGGTATTTGTGTTTATTTAGTAAATTTAATCAATGATTAATTTGATTTAATAAAGGATCTTAAGAAGAGTCATGGAAATCTTGGGTAAAGTAGGGCATGGTAAGGCAAGGTAAGAGAAATCAAGGTAGGGTAGATAAATGAAAGGTATAAGGTAACGTAAACAAAGGTACGACAATGTAAGGTAAAGAAATGAAAGGTACAACAAGGCAAGACAACCTAAAAGAGACACCAGGTAACCCAAGGAAGTTAGGTCAATTGAAAGGTATGGTACATGTGTAGATGACAAATTGGTATCATCGGGTCTCTCACCGTTTTTCCGTTGATCGTAAAGTAGAAGTAGCGTTGGAAACCGTTGCCATGGTGAAACGCGTTGCTATGGTCTGAGATGCCACAGCCAATCGTGTCGCCATGACTACACGTCTGAATGAAGACACTTGTTCGACCAGACTGAGAGTAGATGCTAGAACAATACAACAATAACATAGTACAATACAATACAATCATGGAAGTACAACAGCACAATGCAATATTGAATAAAAGACTAAATGATACAATACAATAAATACAATTTTAAAAAAAATAATGAATAATAATACTAGTAGTAGTACTAGTAGTAGTAGTAACACTACTACTTCTACTACTAATAATAATAGTAACAATAATGCCATCCCAATTATCAAATCCTGAGCATTACACTACCTTGAATAAATAATAATAACAATAATAATAACAATAATAATAATAAAACTAATAATAACAAAAACAATGCTAAAGTGAAAAAATAATAATAATAACAGAATAAAACACAAAACAATATGAAAAATAATATAAAAAAGTGTAACAATGGACGATAACAATAGCATTGTCTATTTTACCCTCCATCATCCGAATGGTAGGCAACGGACTTGGCGTGACATCCTGGCAACTCGCTTAAGTCGTAGTCACGTGGTACAGCTCCAACAACGCAACTCTCACCTCTGAGAATTTCTGCAAAATGCACAAATCATAAATATTCACGATTCATGACAATTTACATATCATGAATATTCACATTTTTTCACATCACACAGAAAGTTAAGTCATCATCGTATACTCGTATAGAAAGGTATTATTAAGTATGGTATGGTTACGGTATGGCCTCAAAGTTTAGATGCTCTGAAAGTTGAACTTACCGATTTCGAAGTAGGAAAGATCCTTGGAGAATGGTTTAACAGCCATCAGTGTGGCGGTTACAGTGTGATCTTTGACTTCATTTAGCCTATAAATAAGATACGCATATAAAACTGTTTATTACATATTCAGTGTAATGTAATGTAAAATGCTATTCTTTATTCAACTAGCGTGCTGTGTATGTTACCTAACAGTTGTGGATTGGCATCTAAAGAGTGGACTCAAAGCAGCAACCTGGGATAGGTTGCTAGCACACATACACACTTGCATCTACCTCAATCTATCCATATATCCACCTATCCATCTATAGATATATGTCACATATCTATTGATCAACTGCTATCAATCTATCTATTCACCTATCCATCATAATTATAGCAATCTGTCCATTCATCCATCAATCAATCAGTCAATAACTCAATAAATAAATTTATCCATCAATCAATTCACCAACCCATTCCTCCTTCCCTCTATGTATTCCCTTCATCCATCCACCCAACCCCTCCACCCACCCATAAAACGAATAGACCTCAGAAGTACGTACTCTGCAACACA
Organism: Lumbricus rubellus; assembly: GCA_945859605.1. NCBI lineage: Eukaryota > Metazoa > Annelida > Clitellata > Crassiclitellata > Lumbricidae > Lumbricus > Lumbricus rubellus. The sequence goes on from OX243817.1 coordinate 1,164,089, forward strand.
GGCATCCATGTTGACTTTGATGGCACTTTGCCTGACACAAACCTACAGTAAAAGACAAAGGTTAGAAACAACAGAGAATATCAAAGACAATTTATTGTTCTGTATAACAATGCATTGTATTGCACACATCACTTAACCATAACTGAATTAAGGTAATTTCCACTTTTTCTTAAATTCTCTAATTCTTTCATGAGAATAAACAATCACATGAAGAAGTTTGCGAGAATAAAAAATGACATGAGAACTTTACGAGAATAATAAATCACATGAGAATTTTATGACAATAATAAATCACATGAGAATTTAATGAGAATAATAAATCACATGAGAATTTAATGAGAATAATAAATCACATGAGAATTTAATGAGAATAATAAATTACATGAGAATTTTATGAGAATAATAAATCACATGAGAATTTTATGAGAATAATAAATCACATGAGAATTTTATGAGAATAATAGATCACATGAGAATTTTATGAGAATAATAGATCACATGAGAATTTGATGAGAATGAACAATCACATGAGAATTTGATGAGAATAATAAATCACATGAGAATTTTATGAGAATAACAAATCACATGAAAATTTTATGAGAATAATAAACCACATGAGAATTTTACGAGAATAAAAACCACATGAGAATTTTACGAGAATAATAAATCACAAGAGAATAATAAACTATAATTATAACATCAGCAAGTCAGTAATTCTTCTCGAGATATTCTCTGGATCATCATCTTACATCGACGAGGCCTGGACAACAGGCGCCTTCGGCTCTCCTTGGCCGAAGATGGTTCCTGGCGGCGTATCCCCAAGTGTCACAATCTTGAACGCATAGCAAAACGGTTTTACCAGCCGATCGGATTCCAACAGCTGGAAAAACGACGTCAGGAAGAATGACCTCTTCCTCCAAGAACTAAAACAATGTTGAAGGAAAAATTAAAATAAATACATTAATAACATTAATTAATTATTAAACTAAACACAAATGAATTTCTTATGCATGCGCGTGAATGTGGGCATGTTTAAAAATTCATTTCTGTTTAGTTTAATAATGTTATTAATGCATTTATTTTAAATTTTTCTTACATATATCGTATGTATTATAATTATACCATGTGATGCAATACAACATACAATACATATGCATAATAATTATACGATACAATGCAATACAGCATACAACACATATGCATAATAATTATACGATACAATGCAATACAGCATACAATACATATGCATTACAATTATACCATGTGATGCAATACAACATACAATACATATGCATAATAATTATACGATACAATGCAATACAACATACAATACAATACATATGCATAATAATTATACCATACAATACAATACAACATACAATACACATGCATAACAATTATACGATACAATGCAACACAATACAAAACTGACCGTTGTTCCATTTTTCGTGAAGTAAATGACTCGTGCTCCGGTTGGATTGTGTTCGAGTCCACAACCGAGTTTATCCCCAACGGAAAGTTTCTCCAGTTGACCCCGACGCGGGTGAGGTTGACCCGTAAAGAACCTGGAACAATTCAACACAACGTAACAATGTGATTGCCACACTGTAAATTTGATTACGGCAAATTATTGCGTTCGCGTGGTTCGTAAAGGTGCCACGTTTTCAGATCTACCCAGATTTGGGTAGGAATGGGGTAGATGTATCCCCAATGAGGAAAAGTCGGAAGGAGTTTGGGTGGTGGGCCACGAATTTTGGAAGAAGCGCCTTTCTAAAACAATGCAAGACTGTTATTTCTCCTATATAGTGCAGAACTTCAGCAATGTTTCACACAGTGCAATATTGTAGCTTCTTACATGAATATAATTGCAGTTTACATTATTTTGAGTATCTTTACCCTTTGATACCCATGAACTGTTATATGAATATGTACTCATACTTTTGGTGATTAATAAAGCTTACACTAAAAAGTGCTATAATTTACGTAACACTGTAATTTCTTATAAAGTGCAATGCTATGAACAATTTTTTTCCGATTTAGTTCAATTCAAAAGCTTTATTAATCACCAAAAGCATGAGTACATATCATATAACAGTTCACGAGTATCGAAGGATAAAAACCGCTCAAAATAATGTAAACTGCTATTACAACGAATGCATTGTAAAAGCGTGGCCTCTCAGAAAATTTATCTATGCGCTTGAATTTCTAAACAATATCACGATTTATTTCAAAATTTGTTTAGTTTTAACAATTTGATAACCTTCTTTAAAGTATTTCTGGAGAGATCAGACTGGAATATACGTACTGTCCCTGAGCCACATGGAATCCAACGGAGTTTGGAAGCCATCCAGGATGTCGTGACTGTGGATAATCCTTTGGGACAAGTCCAATGGAAATATTTTCGTTGTCGCCAAATGCAAATATCTCTGGAAAAGTTCACAAACAAATATATAATAGTGATAATAATTTTAAAAACTAAGCATGTACAATTGTACATGTAGGCAGGTAGATAGAGAGACAGATAGCTAGAGAAGCATAGAGACAGACACACAGACATATAGATAGATAAATAGATAGCAAGACATATATATATAAAATATATATAATATATATACAATTATACATATATAAACTGGCAGAAAGAAGACGGTTTTTTTACCGATTTCATAGAAAGCCTTTTCTCGTGAGAATGGAACGGTTGCTGGCATCAGAACATCTCGACGGCCGTCCTTCTTCCAGTAGAAACTAAAATATGAAAAACAAAAGCAAAAAATCAAACAGACAGACAAAAAGACAGACAAACAAACTCTCAAAGAGATAGAATGATAGACAAAACAACAGAGACAGACAAACAAATAGACAGATAAAAAGCCACACAGAAAGACAGACGAACAGACAGACACACACAAACACATAGACAAACACAACAGACAGACAGACAGACAGACAGACAATCTAATGAATCCTGTAACACAGAACTATTTCTCCAGCTAATCTTCTCCAATCCAATCCTTAGATCTAATCAAATCAAATCAAATCAAATCAATCTGATCGGAGGACTCACGAGATGTGTCCAGTTTGTGGAATGACACTCAAGTCAAGTTCCTCGTTGGCATCCTCTGCATCCAACATGCCAACCTACAAGGTCAACATTGAACTTCCTTTTACTGAATGATTAAGTTGATTAACATGACTAAGTTAATGAATAAGTTTAATCATTCAGGCGTGACATTAAACTAAACAAGGATTGGTGTGGTGATTAGGGACATGATTAAGCACAGTGATTATATCAAATGGCTGATTTAATTGAATAGATCCTTTATGTAAACTATTGTAAAGGTAAATGATGAAGGAAAGAGATTAAAAGAATAGATTAAGGTAACGTAATAAGGTAAACAATGAAGGTAAGTAATTTGATTAATAATTCTGCTAAGTACATGAAAGATAATTGCAGATAAATTGAATTCTCAAGAAAAACAATGACGGTAACAGACAAAGGTAAATCACAGAGAAATTTTAAAAAATCTCGAGAAACATGATGAAGGCAACTGATTAAGGTAAACCATGAAGGAAAATCATAATAAAAGCAACAAAGGTAACTGACAAAAGTATGAAGGTAATGACGGATGCCTACCTGGCCACCGTCGCCGTGTAGATCCCAGAGATGGTCGTCACACAGTTTCACCCTCTCCCCCGGGGAATTCATCCCAATCGCGGGGTACAGCGGCCTCCCCGTCTCAAACGGCTGGTGGGCCACCTGAGTAAAGAAACGGGTAACGTAAGATAACATTTCTATAGAGCCTCTGTTTTATCATGATGAAACTGAATATTTTGGGAGGGCTATGTTAGGAGAGGGAGTGGTAAGAAAATGCAACGGTAGGTTGGATCAGATGAGCAGGTGTTGTCGAGTTACCATCAGTGAAGCGAAGTGGTGTAAGGTAGTGGAAGGTAAAATATAAGGTAGTGGTTCCCAACCTTTTTCGACTGTAGGGCCACTTTTTGTAAGTTGGGGGACACGAGGGCCATTTTTTCTTAGTTAAAGGACATTAGAGCATTTAGGGGGCCACAATGCTAAAATTTAATTAACTAAAATCACATAAAAATTGTTATAATTAATTCAAAGTAGAATTTTTGATGTTTATAGGCTTCAAAATAAAATAACATGTAATAGAAAATGATTAGGGCCTATATTATGTTCTATTCTGTCCAAATTGTCAACTTTTTCATATATTTTGGTTAATTCTTTAAGAGATGAGTGCCATTGTTGAGACCTGGCGGGCCATTTTGTGAGGCCTCGCGGGCCACTTTTGGCCCGCGGGCCACGGGTTGGGAACCGCTGATATAAGGCAAGCCAAAAGTTAAAGGTAAAGAAAAAGTGAGACATGGTATGGTAAAGTAGGTGAAGGTAAGGTATGGAATGGAAGGTAAGGTAAAGTAAGAAACTAGAAAGTAAAGAAGGTAAGGTAAGGTAAGATAAGGTAAGGTAGAGTAGGGGAAGGCAGAGAAGCAACAGTATGGGAAGGTAAGTTGGGGTAAAGTATGGTAATGTAAATTCATGAGAAGGTAGGATAGGGTATTTGAAAGAAAGGTAAAATCTGGGAAGGCAAGGTGATGCAAGTCAAAAGAAGTGCGTTTAGATAAGGTAAAGATGTGGAGACAAAATGCTAGTCAAGGAAAGCTTAAGCAAAGCATGGTTGGTAAAGGCAATCTAAAGCAAGACACAATCAAAGAAGTTATGGTAATATAGACATCAAAGTAGACAAGATCACGTAATCACGAACTCTAAGTAGGCCTAATCACGCATTACAACAAAGGTCAAAGTTGAGACGAACCATTTGACCGTTTCGTGTGAAGTATACGAACTGTCTTCCATCGTTCAATTCAATACCGCATCCCATTCGATCGCCAACCACGCATTTCTCCTTCAGTTTGCATGCACGTCCATCCTCTATGAAGATCCTGAAACACACATTCACGGCAAATAAAGGAACGTCATTGGAATTTACATAGCACCTGCAATCGCAAACATTCCCCCAGAATGTGCAAGAAAAAACCATAACTGAAATTTACGTTCCTATTATGTTGAATCGAAAAAATAAAATTACAACTGAAATTACAATTGAAATAAGTATACGAATTTTTTAAAATCAGAGCCACAAATAAAATTGGGATCAAAGCCAGAACGAAAACATGACGTAAAATAAAGAATCAGAACACCCACCCACCCACACACACCCACACACCCATCAACAGTCCAACACCCACATGCATAAGTACACATAGCTCATCAAAATATACCTTAAATGCAACTTTCCCACCCATAATTTACCACATGCCTCACCCTGTCGCACTTGCCATACACTACTTCTACCTTCAACATACCTCACAATCTCACCTCCCCATATCCGCATAACCTACCCTGACCATACCTTAACTAAGCTCAACTCACATTGTCTTAAATCACATCAACTTACCATGATACCTTATCCTTCATTGTCTCATAATTATCTTCTGAACTGCTAAGATCTACAATGTTTAGTTTCCATGGCAACGTCTTACCCGCCATCGTCGGCATGGTAACCGATGGAGCCATGCCTCCAGCCTGGCTGGTTGCCATAGGGATAATCGTCTGGAACAAGTCCGATAGAGATGGCACCATCGTCACCCATAGAAACGATTTCTGTACATTTAAAAAAATATAATCAGTCTTTGTTTTGAATGGCAACAAAACAAAAATCTTGAGCGATAGCAATTTAAAATTGATGAAAAAGTGATGGTCTATAAGACATTAGGACAGTCAATCTGTGAATCAGGCAATCGTGTATCACTCAAGCAGCCAGGCAGTCAGTCAGTGAATCAGTCAGTGAATCAGTCAGTGAGTCAGTTAGCCAGCCAAACAGTCATGCTCTCAGTCAGTTATACACTGTCAATCAGTTACACATTAAGTCACACAGTCAGTCTGACTGGCATTGAGTAAGTCAGAAAAATAGTCAGTAACACATTAGGTAAGTATGTAAATGCCTCACTCTCTTAAGTCAGTCAGTCAGTCAGATAGTAAGCCAGCCAGCCAGCCAGTCAGTCAGGCAGTCAGCCACCCAGGCAGTCAGCCAATCAGTCAGTCAGTCAGTCAGCCAGCCAGATGAGTCCCTCCTACCTAATTGGAAGTAGACGTAGTTGTCCATCACCAAAGGTTGACCAGATCGAATTATTCCAGGAACATATCTTTGACCTGTGAACCTAAAATCGACAACAAAAACTGATGAGTGAGTTTGTGCCGTTGTATTGCAGTTTATCTGCTCTAATAATTATTAGCTGAGATAGATGTTAATAAAGATTGTTTCATGAAATCATACTGTGTTTGTCAGAACGAATTTAATAAAGAAAACATCGTCATCATCATCATCATCGTCGTCATCATCATCATCATCATCATTGACTTTAGAACTCAGAGACAATTTCGTCGATTCTAACGCTCTCCACAAATCGTCTCATTGCTCTAGTCATTTTTTTCACCACTACCACCATCATTAAACCACGGAAGCAGGCTTTATTTCAAAGGTGTTGCAAAGATCCACCAGAATTCAACGAATCTAAAAAATTCTTACGAAGCTGTACAAGTTGTCTGATCGAATTCCACGCAGTTCATGTCTAGCGCTCGAGTCACATCTTGACCCTGGTGACCCTGATGAAAGGGATCATTCTGCCGCTGGTGTCGCTCGTTAAGTCTCTGAAGCAAACGATCGTCGAGATGAAACCCTGGAAAGTGATTTTCCCATACGTTGAAGATCTGGTCTTCAAGGTTATCGTCATGACCTTGTTGGCCTCCTGCGACGTTGGTTATCAGCTTGACTACATCGAGCCACTGCTCTACCATTTTAAGACGTGGATGTTGAACGCTGAAATTCTTACCACCCCTGAAAAATTAACAATAGATATTATTATTGAAAATTAATTGAATATAATAATAATTATTATTATTATTATTATTATTAATTGATTATAATTATTGAATATTATATTAAAAATTAACAATGTATATTATTATTGTTATACAGTAAATGCAGATTGACCCAAATATCAATCGATCAATCAAACAACAAGTTTTATTTTGTAACCAAGTAAAACAAGGTTTACAAATCATTGCAATATCAACATACAATTGTTACAAAAAGGGTCCTGAAGGGAAAAAACATCCTGCTGACTGTGGACACCAAATTATCGATTGAATTTAAATATATATGGTGGCCTTATTAAACTTTAGCATACACATGCATGAAATAGAGTAAAGAAAAAGTGACAAGCAAATAGTAAGTCTATATGATTTTAAACAGCGACCTTACAGATATATAATTTACTGGGTTCTTGGATAACCCAGTACCACTGTCTTTTTGTACAGAGGCAAATTCATTTATTAAGTCATAACTTAGTTACTTACAATACTTCTGCAATGTTGTGGTCTTTTCAAATGAACTGCATATAATTATGGTCTGTAACGTTACAGTGTAATTGGAACATTATTACATTACTCTACGAGCTAATTATTATTATCTGCAGCTTTCTATTTCAGTCTTGATAATGATATAGCGCCAGTGAATTCAGACGAGGATTTTGGGTTTTTTAGAGATTCTCGAAGATTTACATTACATATAAATTCGAAAGGTGGCATGAATTTGCAAACGTGAGAATTAGAAAACTTAACAGAATGAAACAGGTTTATTCTGTATGCAACAAAGGACACGAATCATGACTAAAATATGATAACATCACCTAATTTAAGTTAAGAGTCTAAAAACTTTTTTGGCTTACTCCTGCCTGATCAGCAGCACTGTTGACAAAAGCTTAAACAAGAGCAGATCTTTTCAAAGGATCGTATGACACATTGAACAACCGTTTATCACGATAAACTACATCTATACATCGCCACAAAGTCATTAAAAGAGAGCATCCTCAGTCAAAACAAACTTGTCGGAAACTACTGTTAGTTTCCCCTTCCTCTTTAACTCAAAATCCCCAAAATTTTGGAATTCCTCACGTGCAATTATAAATAGGTATGACCTCATAGAAACATGAATATTCATCTCATGAATATTCATAACGTTTGTGATGTCGCTCAATGTGCAATCCATTACAGGTGACCAAAAGATTACTGATTTCACTCTCAGTCATAGATGGCGCCCCACTTAAAATTGCGTTTATGATGCTAAAGATCATGGCTTGAATCTCCAAAACACATTATTTTATTTTGCAAACATAATTATTCGTCATCCTGCCTTCATAGATGTAATTAATTGAATGCTTTTATTTTGTAAACAAGATGTGAGACACCGATTATCGCCCAAACACTTGTACAAGGCGGTTAGGCTAAAGAAGAAGAAACAAGTCCTGTGTATAGAAAGTCCTTGCAGGTCACAACCAGCAGATCACTTAGCGTTGGCCTAGAGGCTTTGGCCTAGAGGTGGTTTCAACTTTCAGCAGGTTGTTGGCCAAGTAGGCTACCGTTAAAACAATAAGCAGAGCTCTAGCTACGCCTCTTTCTAGATCTAAGGCTTGCCGAAAATGACCGTCAAATTTTACGCAAGATTTTACAAGATGTATTTATAGTAGGCCTACTTTTCTTTTCGGCTACGATCGTAAAACATTTAGAATTTCCGGTATCTTCAGTGCTTAAAGTGCGGAAAAAGAAGTGCTTGTACGCTCCTTACCTTTCCAAATTAAAAGAAGTGCAAGGAGGCTCCTTATACCTTTCCAGACTGCGCTGGTCAATAAGTGGCAGGACGGCGTTCACATTTTTAAATAAGTGTATGGACGCCGCGTCCATGATACTTTAGGCCTAAGCCCTGCATGGCCGGGTAGCCTATCTTTAATTTGATATCGCTGATTGGAAAGTTTGTCGTTGGGATAGGCCTATAGCTATAGTTCGTGATCACAATATTATTATTATGTAGGCTATATAGGCTATAATCACGTCACAGGTCTTAGAATAGACCTAAATTAAGAAATTAGGCCTAATTGGGATTTGCCTCTATAGGTAGGCCTACTTCTTATAGGCTATCGAGGCTTTCTCTTTTAATAGGCTAATGTAGGCTATCTCATATCAGCGAGCTAATTTCCCAACTTAAGAAAACACTTTGTGCACTTTGCCAAGTCTTAAAACGACGATGAGTAATACTGTAATAGGCCTAATTACTCGATCAACATACGTCGATGACTAACTAATTAATTAATTATCTAATTAATTAGGGCCTATTATTGTAGCCTTCGCTCGAGAAACATAGGCCTAATTCATAGATAATTTGCTAATAAAACGTGATAACTCAAACGTAGGCGCGTATACGTAGCGTACGTAGGCTTTAGCCTAGCCTACGTAGGCCTACGTATCTAAAGCAATAAATTTAGACAGAAGGCATAATTAACTCATGTGAGCGATGGCCGTAGCTGGGGGCCCATGGTGTGTTGGGTGTTTGAAAAAAACCCGAAATCATCGGCGAAATGGAATATGTAAAAAAACTAATAGGCCTATAGGCTAATGACTAGCACATGATGTAAAAGCCATGAAATAAAACCATGAAAACACCCCCTGAAATGAAAAAATGTAAAAAAAACCAATAGAATGAATTCTATAGCATATAATGATTAAAAACACGAAATTAGGAGAAAATATGGTAAGAAAGCGTCGTTTCCGATTAGCCTACTAAAAAGGTCGTTAGAAATTCTCCGCCGAAGAAAGACCCCCGAAATTTCAGCTGCTATAGGCCTAATTATGTAGGTCCTAACATTGTGTGGTTGATATAGTTCCTCTTGAATGTCATCATTCTTTTTTATTGTTGAATATAATAATATTATATGACATTGTGTTGTTTTCGTATGATTATAGTGTAATTTGTGATCTCAAGTCTATGGTATGTCTAAATAATAGAGAAACAAAGAGTTTAATTTATTGGAAAGTGATGAAACTTCATTTCCGGTTCTCCGTTCTCGTTGTCATTCATACAGAAAATGGCGACCTTGGCTCCTAGGAATGTTTCGCCCTTCATTCGGGTAAATAAACCGCACCAAATTTATTAATGGCATTTTAAACTGTTAATAAAATAATCGTTAAAATGAGGCCGCGCGTTTGTGTGCGCTGTGTGTGAAATTCGAGTTATCATCGCAATAGGAACAACGTTTGATGGGCCCCAATGTACTTGCCACTAGGTGTCTAAAATGGATACGATTTATTTGTCAATACAACGCTAGGCATGGAAATAAATAGAGAATAACTCTCAATGTGTATCAGTCGGATCGAACCTTGTTTTCGACGCTTCAATGGAATTTTAGCAATGCTCTCAAACTGATTATCACAGTTTGATTACTGGACTTATGGCACTGACCTTGATCAATTGGAATTGCACTGTTGCAATTGCCGAATAAAAAACTTGTTTTCTCGTAATATGTGCCCACAAAACAAATTACACCTTAAGGAGAACTTAATGCAAAAGTTAATTCAACGAAAGTCGCGATTGTTTGGACACATGTGCAGAATGAACAACGGCATGAAATTTAAGACACTGGTGTTCAGAATGATGAATGGTACTTGTAGGATACAAACGAGGACGATGTAATTGAATGTACTGATGCCTTCACTATCCATACCATACTATCCTTTACAAATGTAAAATCCGAAACAAATTCTGTAGAAACTGACAAATACTATGAAATTTAAGTAAAAAGTGAAGCATGTAAGTAAAAAATCTTTGTGCTTTTCTGATTTGTAGTTTTGCCGATGGAGCCTTCTGTTGACGGGGGTGACATACGGCTGTTTTCATCTCAGTGAGTATGGAACTTCTTTCTGTAACTGTTATATATAATGATACTAAAACATTGACTCATGTGTGACTTCGGAACATTCATATGTGTGACCAGAACATTCCGATAGAATGTTAATAATAATAATAATAATCTTTTCTTTAATGAAACGCCTGCAAGACGCACTGCGCTTTACATTTACAAGTGATGCAGTAATCTTAATTAAACCCAAGCTGGTTGCCATCGTCATTGTGGATTGCATTGATCAAGATTATTATTATTATTGTTTAGACAGTTTTATATAGCATTTTTTCAATCCAGGCTGCTCAAAAGCACCCAACTACAGCTAAGTAATGTTCTGCTGCGTTTACGATGTTGCAGCAACATAGGACATTCCTGTTGAACTACATAACGCATCATTATGATTCTACGTTGTAATTTAGCTTTCATGTGACTTTCCTTGCTTGTCGTTGGACCGTAACTGGTTGCATGTGTAATTTTTCGATGTCATCAGAGTACCTTGAGCGAAAAGAGAAGAAGATCCAAATATATGAGGACAAGATTCGCGAGAAGCGAGACGCGCGTCTGGCCATCGAACGAGAACAGAAGCTGAAAGGTAGGTGGTCAAATGAATGATGAAAAGACGACTTTGCCTCATACTTACTTAAATTAATGGCTTCTCAGTAAAAATGTGAATTTTGTAAGATTCGTTGTTTTGTATCGACAGTGATTAAATGAATGACTTTTGCCTCATACTTACCTAATGATTTCTCATTAGAAATTAATTTATAATCGTTAAATTCGTTTGCTGTACATATCTACTGAGTTCTATCCATTGGTACTGGTCATTAAATTTTTGGCAACATTACTTTATTGTATTGTTGTCATAACTTTTTAATAGAACGACCAAGGTTCCATGTTCTTTTAAGATTATGAAAGTTTTTTCTAAATTCATACTCGTAGTGGTTTTTTTCCAGAAAGTTATTAAGTTGCCTTGAACTTATTCCTATATTGTAATAAATTTATTATTGTTAGCAGAGGTTGATTTTTTGATATGCATACTCTAAATAAAAGTGGACCTTCTTTTTGCTCGATTTATAAATTCCTCTTGTTGTTTAAATAATTAAAAGTCGTGCATTGTAAGGTAGTGGAGAGTGTGAATAGAAGATTCTTTAAGCTATCTGGGCCACTGCTGTGGTTACAAATTGCTAGTGACTTAATATTTTAAGTTTTGAAGGGAGGTCATTCCAGACGGATGACCCTACAACCGTGTACACATTATGGCTGCCGGGTCAGTTTGAGGGTGCAGGTAATACAGAAACCTTGAACAAGATTTCTACCCTGGTGGGGGATTTGAACCCCAACCTCTTGATTGACCTGCCAGCATGCTGACTACTCCACTTAATATATCTAAAGAAAATGAATTTTGTTGTTTCTATTTTTATAGACGAGATGAATACGTTGGGCAAAGAAGCTGGAGTCAAGACAGTGTTGTAGTCCGTTTCTCGCTCCGTGCCATCACTTTCAAATTGAATCCGATCATCTCGTTAGAATGGAAACTTAATAATAGTTTGCGTCGACGTTTCTAGATGTGTCAAAGTAGAATTAGGAAACGGAGGAATGCAACATGATGTCTTGCAAATGGAAACTTTGTTTTCAAGTTTGGGAAATTCTGACAAATGGTGTGGTGACCCTTTGTCCAGTTAATAGTACTGTTGATAAATAAACTAAAAAATAATCTGGTTGTTTTTGAAGAATTCTTTGGTAAGAATGGGTGTTTTAAAACCGAGGTTCCCATTTTTTGTGGGATTTTTGAGACACAGTAAAAGTGATATACTTGGGGGAATTGGTTTGTGTGGACCTTGTCTGAATGCATGGAGAAAGTTTCTGCAGTTGGAGAGACCACAAATGTTTTCCAAGAAATTTGCCATAAATTTTATCTAATGGTCCATGGAAAAAGTTTAAGGACGCTACACCACTGGTTGCCTGTAATTCAAAGTGTAGTTAAGAAGAAAAATAAACGAGTCACACCATGATCTGGAAACTTTTGTCCTACTGTTAATAAACGAGTTACAAGAATTGGTTGATTCTGTATTTATTGAATGTTTAAATTCACGGAAACCTGAAAAGAATTCAGTAAAGAATCAATGAAGCTGATAGTAAATATATGCTGCAAAGTAGAATGCAAAAATATCGATTTAAAAAGTTAATCATCGGTTGGCAACAAGAGAATAGTCGAATTTATACAATAGACAACGAATAAATTTTAAACCAACAATTTTTGTACAACAGAATGTTTGTTATGTGGAGATCACATGCATCAACTTGATAGGCCAACTGATAAGGTGTGAAGCTATAGACCTTGCTCTTCTGAAAGATCATCCCAGGGGCTTTCTTCAATGTGCAGTTGTACACAAAATGTGCAGTTGTAGAATCACTTCTGTACAGTTAAAACTAACAAAAAGGTCATTGTCCTTCGATTGGAAGTGATTTACCATGGAGGATGAGAAAGAAAAGAAGGAGTTGTGCAGTTCTAAAAATTCCTTAAAAACAGCCCTGGATCATCATCCATGAGATTCAATATAAAGTTTGAGAGATTCAACCATTTACTAAGTTAAATCTCATGTGTGCCATACTACTCGCTGAAATGAATCATCAATACGAAATGCACGTTTGTTCAATTCGCCCACAAAATAATGATTTGTCTAAAGCACTTTCATTCTTAAAGTTGGCACAGTCAATTGTAATCAGGTTGGCTTGAATTAATTATTTAAAATAAACAAAATGGTTTTTGGCTCAATTTTAAATCACACCAGCAGTTATTGATAGCAATATGAAAAGCATGGGTTCGACCCCCCGAAGGCAATTACTGTGTAGGGACTTTGAGCAAGTCCTTCACTCACAATTGTTCAGCATTACTGCTTGCTAATAAACATGTCGCATAATGACAACAAAATTAAACATAACATTTGTAACGGTTAATGCCTCAGAAGCTCGCAGGTAACAATAATACAATTACTAACGACACAACTAACCATAAATTACAACAACTAGGAAGAGATAGTTTTTCTGGATTAACAGCTAACATGATGGCTACTAAAAGCTGATGGAAAACAGAAGTTAATATCTTACTTATCTACCAAATCCTCGGAATAATAGTCATTTTATTTAGCCAGCAATCGGTAACAACAGTTAAGAATGCAGTAGCAACTGTTAAAATGTGTTTCATATTCCTTCCTTCCAAAGTTCAGTACTCATCTGTGTCCTCCATGGCATCTTTCCACCAAAGAATTCGTGGCCCAAGAGCTTCAGACCAAAGATAGCAAGAACTTTACCTCAGACCCGAGTCCAAAATACTAATAAATATATTGCTCATCATCTCTATTGGTTCTCCATTCTGAGCTAATCTAATATAATCTGAACATTGTAAAGCGCTTCTCACAGCAGAGCTATTCAGGAGCACTCTCTAGGGTGAGAATTGACGAGGGTGGGAGGGAGGGTTTCAACCCCCCTCCAGTCTTTCTTAGAGCCCCATAGTAAAGTATGTTTTTCACATCCCAATTCCCAGTGGATTCATAATCCAACTCCCCGCAGTTATTTTCCACAATTTTCACATTGGCACTCTCAGTGTGACAGGTTCATGAAAAGAGAAAGTTCATCAAGCAGTAAAGATATGCCGATGAATTCCCCACCAGAATCCAGCTACGAATTCCAGATGGAAGGTCAATCCACATTGATGGGCCCACAATAGCAAAAGCCTGATGCTGTGTTAATGAGGTTCGTGACCGTGGTACAAATATATCAAGGTGGCCAGCAGAACGAAGAGGGCGTGAAGATCATGCAGGGAACAGTTTGCACATCAAGTCACAGAGGTATTTAGGCGCTAAACTCTGCAGGAGCATGATCTCATATCTGATTCACTCCCAGATCGAGAGCCAGTGAAGGTCATGAATTATAATTCCTGGTTATACTGTACCTTTGCACAACAAACCAAAGCATGTACACGACTTTACAATATGGCATTGAAAACAATAAATAACAATTAAAATGACAACAATTATGTTGCTGAGATAGAAATCTGTTTCGCCTCAATTTCTCTAGACTTCAGCGGACCGTTTGAAGAAGGCATTTCGTGGTCGCTGAGCAGATAGAGATCGCTGTTGTTGTTGTTGTTGTTGTTGTCGTTGTTGTTGTTGTTGTTGGTCTATGGATGACTTTTCATCGTCGTCGCTGATGAGGTAGGACGGATTCGGGTAACTTGGCAAACGACTCCTTGGTCGATTAATTGCGTCTGAAATTGCAGAATATTTACAAATAAAAGTCACAAAACGTATCAATATTAGTAGAGCATATTAAAAAATATTATGTTTATAACTATTTAAAAAAATATACCTGAAGGAATAATAATCTATCAAAGGAAAAGTGACACGGCAATAGGGATGATAAGAATAAATATTCTATGTCTCACTGTCTGTGTGTGTATGTCTACCTGTGCGTGTGTCTGTCTCTGTGTGAGTGTCTGTCTGCATGTCTGTCCGTCTCTCTCTTTAATATAATATATATATATATATATATAAGTAGTTTAAATATTTAGTATATACATACAGACTATAATATTCCAACTATATAATATATTTAAACAATATGTCTATTTAATTTTATATAAGCACTGTACAAGCAAAATCAGTCACTAGGTGTGCAATGTAACAAGAGTTTATATAGCCCATTTCTTCAACTTCACATAAATCTCTCCCACCATGCGCTGTTGACAGCGGATACGTCAATCCAAGATCAGTCTTCGATCGTTGACTTTTCGTCTCAATAATCGATCGATTGGACAACAAAAGAGAATCCGTTGACTTTGTCTTCGACATCGGAGGTCGATGCTCGAACCCGGAGTTGACCTTTGCCCTTTGAACTTCGAGCAGTAACTCTTTGAGAAGTTTCGATGCTTGCTTGTCATCACCACCAGCCTCTGAAGCATAACAAGAAAAGAAGATGTTGTATCAATCAATCAAATCAATCAATCAATCAATCAATCAATTCGATCAATCAATCAATCAATTTAATCAATCAAACAATTTAATAAATCAATCAATTTAATCAATCAATATACTTTAATTTAAGCTCGTTATTAACAGAGATTATTCATTAATTACAATGCATCAATAATTACAATGCATCATTAATTACAAAGCATCATTAATTACAATGCA
Source organism: Lumbricus rubellus (assembly GCA_945859605.1). Taxonomy (NCBI): domain Eukaryota; kingdom Metazoa; phylum Annelida; class Clitellata; order Crassiclitellata; family Lumbricidae; genus Lumbricus; species Lumbricus rubellus. Next base: position 1,180,090 of record OX243817.1, read on the forward strand.
TCATTAATTACAATGCATCATTAATTACAATGCATCATTAATTACAATGCATCATTAGATACAATGCATCATTAATTACAATGCATCATTAATTACAAAGCATCATTAATTACAATGCATCATTAATTACAATGCATCATTAATTACAATGCATCATTAGATACAATGCATCATTAGATACAATGCATCATTAATTACAAAGCATCATTAATTACAATGCATCATTAATTACAATGCATCATTAATTACAATGCATCATTAATTACAATGCATCATTAATTACAAAGCATCATTAATTACAATGCATCATTAATTACAATGCATCATTAGATACAATGCATCATTAATTACAAAGCATCATTAATTACAAAGCATCATTAATTACAATGCATCATTAATTACAAAGCATCATTAATTACAATGCATCATTAATTACAATGCATAATTAATTACAATGCATAATTAATTACAATGCATCATTAATTACAATGTATCGTTAATTACAATGCATAATTAATTACAATGCATCATTAATTACAATGCATCATTAATTACAATGCATCATTAATCACAATGCATCATTAATTACAATGTATCATTAATTACAATGCATCATTAATTACAATGCATCATTAATTACAATGCATCATTAATTACAATGCATCATTAATTACAATGCATCATTAATCACAATGCATCATTAATTACAATGGATCACTAATTACAATGCATCATTAATTACAATGCATCGTTAATTACAATGCATCATTAATTACAATGCATCATTAATTACAATGCATCATTAATTACAATGCATCATTAATTACAATGCATCATTAATTACAATGCATCATTAATTAAAATGCATCATTAATTAAAATGCATCATTAATTACAATGCATCATTAATTACAATGCATCATTAATTGCAATGTATCTTTGATTACAATGTATCTTTGATTACAATGCATCATTAATTACAATGCATCATTAATTACAATGCATCATCAATTACAATGCATCATTAATTACAATGCATCATTAATTACAATGCATCATTAATTACAATGCATCATTAATTACAATGCATCATTAATTACAATGCATCATTAATTACAATGCATCATTAATTACAATGCATCATTGATTACAATGCATCATTAATTACAATGCATCATTAATTACAATGCATCATTAATTACAATGCATCATTAATTACAATGCATCATTAATTACAATGCATCATTAATTACAATGCATCATTAATTACAATGCATCATTAATTACAATGCATCATTGATTACAATGCATTATTAATTACAATGCATCATTAATTACAATGCATAATTAATTACAATGCATCAATAATTACAATGCATCATTAATTACAATGTACCTGTAACTGCTCCTGTGATGACATCTTCAATTACATCTTTTGTCATCTTCGTCAAAGCAATCACCTGAGCGAGGAAAACCTTCTTCTGCTCCTGAAAGATCAATATATATTGCGAATATCAATTTAGGCATACTCCGGACATTTGAGAATATATGGAAAAAAATAAATGGGGAAAAACTGTCCATATCACAACTTAACGGTTAACTTTTTCATGAGCGCAACGCATCCTCTAAAACCAGATAGGAATAGTGTGAATAGTGCTATTAGCAGAAAATCAATATTATAAAGAGTTATTAATGATAATAATGATCAAAAGTGAGCAGTGTGAAGATCAATCTTAATACAGTTTCACTGATGAGTTTTGCAGAGAGTAGTGGTGCTATACGAGTTCACAATTGCAAACATGATCGCAAACATTTAAAACATAAAACTGTAATTGTCACAGTAGCTTCCATTGTGTCAGTATGAAATGCACACGGAAGCACTACAAAATTCAAGTTGTAATGAGGCCAATATCTACAAGGTCAATCCATAAGACAGCCTACAGTGGATAATTATATTTATCAATCTGGACGAGGTAAGTCTTAGGTTGGGAATACACAACTGCTCTCCATCCCTTAACTGGAAAAATGGATTCTTCCGCATACCGTGAGTTGCTGGTGGAGTTCGTTTTCCAGTTCCGTGGAAACTTCGTCTCTCAGCTGCTCCACTTCAACAGCGCAGTCGAGTTTGAGGTTGGACATCGAGTCGTCGAAATGCTGTTGGAAAGCGATGCGCTCAAAGTGCTCCACGAGAAAGCTAAACGTAAGAAATCATTCCCATAACATGTAATGATCATAATTATAATGAAAATAATAATTTAAAAAATAATATAATAGTACTATATTAGACGACAGCGAATTCCCTGAGGGATCCTGTGTACAACGGTGTTAAAAAAAACAGTAATAGTAATAATAATAAAAAATTCCTTGAGTCTTTATCTGCCCCCCCCCCTATATCCACAATCATCTGATAACCATTCTCTTTGAATTTGGTTTGGTGCTGTCAGGGCGGTAGTGCCTCTGAGGAGTTTCTCTCGAAGTGGCACTATATAAATTCATGATTAAGATTACAATATTAATATTGCAATTATTATTATTATTACAACTACCATTATTAATATTTTTATTTTCATTATCATTATTATTATTATTATCATTATTCACGTAATACAATGCTTAATAAGATTACAAACAAAATATTCATATTGATTTCATATTGATTCACCGATTCAACACATCTTACTTCTTGTTCTCGTTCCACTGGTTCCTCGCTTGCTGATTCAAGTCCGATGCGATCTCTCTGCAAAGAGAAAGCAAATCTTTATCGATTCACTAATTAATTTTACACCAGAACCCTCACACTCTCCACGCCCTTCCCCCACCCCAAAGTGAACAGCAGATAATTCGAGACAGGCCAAAAGGTCAGATAACATGCTATAATAGAGCACAAGAATTAAATTAGAATAAATCAATTAGTCAATCAATCGGTCAACCAATCAATCAATCAATATTTATTCATTTTCAATAGAGTGCCACAAATTATATCAGAGCTCTATGGTACCCGGACTGCATCATACCGAAAATTGTGCCGTAACAAAGTGCCTTACAGTGAAATGCCCCCCTCCCTCTGAGTGTACCTTTCCCTCGTGTGTTGTCTTGATTCCATCTTCTGCACGATCTGTTCATCTCTGCGTGATCTCGCAAGACCCATCTCTTCGATCATTTCGGATATCTCCGTTAGATGTTGTTGTGAGATGAGATCGAGATATCCATCCACTTGATCGCGATGATCGAGACGTCGATCGAGTTCGTTCATTATCCGATCCTAACATAATGATAACAACAATAATGATAATAGTACCGGTAGTAGTAGCAGTAGCAGCAGCTGTAGTAGTAACCTGGTCTCTTTCAAAGATGCATTTGCCTCGCACCCTGAAGTCGAGGTCTGACCCACAGCAGATGTTTATTCAAGAAAAACAGTAATCTGCAAGTCTTTAGGGGTAAAGAAGCACCTCAGAGTAAAAAATAGTAGTAATAATAACAATAATAATATTATTATTATTATGATTAATTTATTCAATTAATGAATAAATTAATTGTTTGTCCCAAGAGCTAGGACCACTGTTGCTCAAACTGGATCCCTTAACCATCATCAGTCTATCCTTATGGCCTTCCCTGCACTCTGCGTGGGACTCTTCTTTCTTAATCGCTATCAACATCCCTCTCTATTCTTAAGACCTATTTCTTCTCTTTCAGGGTTCTCGCACTGGGAGCACTCCTGAATGGCCATGTCTGTGAGCAGCACTAATAAACACATAATAAATAAATAGAGTAAAATCACAATTTTTTAGCGCCATCAACTGACAATTTGTCACTATACATCGTTGCTATATAAATTCATAGAAATAACAACCAACGGCAAAAAGAATATCCACCTCCAGTTTACAGATCGTCATATCCTTCCGCACATTCGTCAGCACTTCTTTCCTCGCCTCTGCTGCCACCTGGTGGCCGATAATCTCCGATAAGAATCGGTCGTAGTCCTTCAGAATTTCATCCTCCATCTTGCTCGCTTCAAGACGAATTAATTCTTCCAAATCCTTTGCCAGTTGCTCCAATTGCTGGCAATCGTCCACCTTTCGACCTCGCTGCATTTCGAGCAGAGGAAAAACTTTAGAAATGTTGTCAGAATTGTTTGACTTCATGCAATACCATACAATACAATGCGTTAAAAAAACAATTACATTAGAACATTATATTGGAACATTACATTAGAACTCTACATTAGAACTTCACATTAGAACATTAGCCACTAAGCATTAGTGTAAATCTCAGAAATTTCTAATATGCTGCTAGTTGGAAGTTAATGGTAAACTTACAACGAGCAGCATATTAAAAATTTCTGAGATTTACACTAATGCTTAGTGGCTAATGTTCTAATGTAATGTTCTAATGCAATGTAAGCTAAGAATGCCTCAAGTACTCTATGTTCTAATGTAATTTTCTAAAGTATCATTTCTAAAGTAATGTTAGCTAAATGTTAGTTAGGGCCTAAAGTACTCAACGTTCGAATGTATAACTACTCATGTAATGTTCTAAAGTCTAAACTCTAAAGTAATATCAGCTAGAAAGAAATGCTACTAGCTAAGAACATCAAAAGCACTCAAAAATGTCATCTGCACACTCTTCATCAAACAATCAAACTCAAACTGGTAGGTAAAATTTCAGATACTAGAATTACATCATGTCCGTAGTTGACTTGTAGCTAATCCCTCAGAAGTTCGTACTACTATAATACACTCCAGACAAAACATCAACTTGACACCATCAACTGCAAACTTTGTGTCTAACTAAAACCCAAACTACTCTTGTTTAGTAGTGAAGTTTACCATTCTCTCCATCAGTGATTTCTTTGTTTTCTTGTCTTTGATGTTCTTTACCTCGTCTTCGTTGCCGCTGCGGGAGGATGCTTCTGCCAATCTCTTTCTCATGCAGTTTAACCAGATCAATCTGTACATAATTATAACAATGCTTTTCATTGTTATCATTATCTGTGTAAATTTTATTATTATTATTTGTAGTAGCAGTAGTAGTAGTAGTGCAGTTATACTGTTATTATTATCATAAGGCCAATTACAATTATTAGTATTAGTAGTGGTGGCAATGACAGCAGTAGTAGTAGCAGTAGTAGTAGCAGTAATGATAATAGTAGTAGCAGTACAGTAGTACCAACAGTAGTAGTGGTAGTAGTAGGTTAGTAGCAATAGTAGCAATAGTAATAGTAGTAGGAGCATTAACAAAAGCAGTAGCAGGCGTAGCAGTAGTGAAATTAGTAGCACTAAATGATATTGTTTGTATGTTTGTATTGCTATGGTAAATCTTACGTTTTCTGACTCCTTCGGTTTGCCATAACAAGATGATTCGTCACACCAATCAGTTTCTGCGCATGAAGCCTCTGCACGCTTTTCTTCGCTCTAAATGTAAATAGATGATACGACTCCACTAAACATTGTGAACTGCAATAATTTTATTACCATCTTTGGCGAATCATAAAACTAGTGGCACTTACACTTCTGTAAAGGTACATCTGCACTTTCATTTAGGATGACGAAACAGTCATAGTTCACCATGATAATAGATCATCTGCATCCTAAAACAAGAGAATACCATAATAATAATATAAATAATTATGATAATAATAATAATAATTTAATAATAAAATTAATAATAATGAGAACATTTTCCTACTCTGGCGTGAGCAACGTCTGTGTGCGACAGACTGCAAGTAGAAGCTTCTCCAGTTTTGTTCTTAGTTCCTCTTCCTCCGATGCGAGTCGACGAAGTGCACCCTCTTCTGACTTCTAGAAAAAAATTATATCGCACCACTATAAAACATACAATAGTTCTTTAGCAATACAATACAATACAACAACCTTTGAAACATAGCTTTCGTTTATAAGTTCAGAAATGCCCCACGACCATATGAAAGAATATCAATGGCACTGAATGGACTTAATTATTGGCACTTTTATCAACGTTTGCAAGAATAGCTCCTGCTTCCTTTGTTAATTGTACTGATGTTGATTTACGAAAATAATAAAAGGATAATAATAATTAAAAATAAATAAACAATAATTACAACAATTTATATGGCGCCGTAACTTTACAAGGGCGAAAGTGATGTGCCCAGAAATTGAATAGATCACGATGAGAATCTTTCATGAGAATCCATACAAGTAAAAAGCGAGACTTTTGAAAGGTTTCACCTGATTCGTTGAAGGCAGCTTTTCGTGAATCTGTCTCAGTCTCTCGCGTCTTTCCATGCTCATCATTCCTAAATAATAGTCGTCAGAATAAAAAAGGAAAATAAAAAAATAGCACAACTATAACATCTAGTAAATTATTACGCATATAATTTTATGTGAAATATAAATTCATAAGTTTGCTTAATTCAAACCCGCTCAGATATACAAAGCTATTGATCAAATCGGAGTTATATGCCTGAGAGTAGGACAATGACAAATGAGCATTACAAATGCTCATTTTTATGCATGTCTGGACTTTATGTAGAGCCTTTATTAAGACCGCTGAGGCACTGACTTTGTTCTTGCTCCAGTTGAGTCAGGTAAAGTCTCAACGCGTTGTTAGCATCTCGTTCGGAAAGGCGTCCCTGGCTTCGGAGGTTGGAATTCAGTCGGTCGTCAGCCTCTGCGAGGCTCTTCTGCAAAACGCGCTCAGCATCCTTGACAACAACACAAATAATCATCATTATCATCATCATAATCGTCATCTTCATCATCCTCATCATCATCATCGTGGTCGTCATTGACATCGCCACCACTGCCACTAATACCACCACCACCACCACCACCACCACCACCCCTTCCCCCACCCCACCACCACCACCCACACCACCACCATCCCTCTTGAAAAGGCGCTATATAAATTGACAATACCACTAATCACAATAACGTACATACCGCATAGATACTTTCCACAGCTTCTGCTTCATCAACATCCAAATCGTCTTCCATGTCATTCCGCTGTCTTCGCGCCTCGCTTCGTAACTCCAGGTAAGTCTTGGCGAAAAAAAGAAATCACTTGTATGTATTAAATATAATTAGATATGCATACATACATATTTATATGTATGTAATTATATACGTATGTAATAGGTACATATATACATGTATATAAATAAATAATTAAGTATACATATGTAATATTTTGTGTACAAAATCTTTACATAATTATATAAAATTATAAATGTATGCATTTATATTCAACTCAAAAAAGTGCTTTTCAACTTGCTAGAGTCGGGAGCACTTCTGAGTATTCCACTTGAAGAGGCGCTTTAGAAATCTCCTGAATGAATGAATAATGAATATATATATACCGGTAATTATATATATAAATATATTATATATATATATAATTATATATGGTCACAGGGCTGAAAGTGGTTTGAAAAAGTTGCCCGGTCTCTTTGGTCAAGAGAGTGCTAAATATCAGTGTTTATTCACGTGCCAACAAATTATTGCCGGGTCTGAGACCCGGACAGACCCGGCTCACTTTCAGCCCTGTATATGGATGCCTGTGCAAATGCATACACCTTAAAATGTGTAAGGTAAACTTACACGTCTACATTTCTCAATCTAGCAAAACCAGATGATGAGAAACTAGTCTTACACCTGCAATGCTAAATAGGCTTTAGTCTTACCTGTGCAAGTGTACTGTCTGCACCTGTCCTATCAAGCATGGCAAAGAACTGACTCTGTTGCTTTCTCAGCTCTTCAGTCAATCGTGACAGCTTCTCGTGTCGCGACTGTCTCAACTGTGTCGCTTGATTTAACTTCGTTCGCTGAAACTCTAAAATGTCAGAAAAATTGAGAAAAAATAAGTCGCTTTTTTGCTGATATACGGTAGTCCTCAATTAGTAACAGTTGATGCTTCAGTTGAACTTAAAAAATGGTATTATTATAATGATAATAATGATAATAATATAATAATATGCCAACTACGTTTTTTTAAACTTTAGGCGTAATTATGTACCCTGGGTTAAAACAACAACAACATAAATAAAAATAAAATAGTAACATTGTAGAATGAAGATACAACTCTAATATTTGTTGCCAACCTAGACTCAGCCTGGAATAGATCGCTTTCAAGTCATCCATGAAATGCTTTTGTAGATCGTTCTTCACTCGTTCTGACATCGTGCTTTCGAGAACAAGACTCTCAAGAACGCGAGAGATTGCGTTCTGACGACCGGAGATTTCGGCCGCCAGGGAATCCTCACGTAGATCCATTGACTCTGATAAGCATTTCCTCCTCATGTGTCCATCATCTAGACACTAGACACAAGACAAATCAGCATCCAATCTAATCTATTCTGATTTAATCTAATCCTAAATGTCACCAGGACGTCATTATACAAGGGTTTCAAGTTGAATGACTTAAATTGTAAATGGCTAATAGTTTAACATTGTTTCAAACGTTTTGAATGATTTAGTAGGGTTTGAGCACCTCTGAGCAGTAACTTGAAGAAGCGCTCTAACAAGTGCTCATATGGGCTATACAAAAGGTTTAGAATGGTTCAAAATTGTTTAGTGTGGTATAGAAAGGTTTAGCGTGGTCTAAAAAGGCTTATTATGGTTTAGTGTGGTTCAAAAAATGGCTTGTTTTGGTTTGGAATGGCTCATCATAGTTTATAAGATCTCTGCAAAGCTTAAAAATACTGTTTAGGCAGATTTATCATAGTTCCAAATGGTTTATTATGGTTTAGCATGGTTCAAAATGGTTCATTAATCTAAAATCTATAGTTTATTTTGATTTAGTGTAATTTAGAACGGGTTAGTATTTTCAATCATTTATTAGTGTTTAAAAACACTCAGTACGATTTGAGATGGCTTGAATGGCTTCAAATAGTTTAAATGGTTTATCATGGTTCAAGAGCTTATAGGTTCAAAAGTTTACAATGGTTTGCTGCAGTCTTTCATCACGGAATCTGCTTTCAAGTCGAGCCATATTCTCCGACAGACTTTCTGCGACGGCTTTTACCTAAGACATGAACAACACAGTAAGAATTAAAATGGCATTTAATAGATAAAATAGCTGCAATCTAAGTTTCAGTCACGTAACAAAAGTTTTCATTCAATGTTCAATGGTAGTATTAACCAAATTGTAAGCATTTACGAAGTGACATAATCTTCTGACCAAGCAAGTTCCTGCTGGCTTATAAGCTGTGGTTTTTGCTTATACGTAGTCATTCTGGCTTATAAGCTTAGAGGTTTTGCTTGTAAGTTACATTTCTGGCTTATAAGTTAAGGTCTTCGCTTATAAGTAGCCATTTTCATCTGTCTTGCAAGGAAAATTTTATTGTGGAGCTGGGTGTTGAAACCCTAACCCCGGCAATTCCCACCATGCGGCTTACAAGCAACCATGTCCAGTGTATAGGCATTGTAAGCTCACCTCATCTGGAGTCAGGCTGGTGGACTCGGTAAGAGATTTACGAAAGATTTCATCTGTCTTCTGAACAGCCGCTGTCTGGAAGAAAGAACATGCTGTTATAACCAACAGCTTTGTTGTCATCAGCACCAATGACAACACCACCAACATCATCATCGTCGTTGTCACCATCATCATCATCATCATCATCATCATCATCATCATCATCATCATCATCATCATCATCATCATCATCATCATCATCATCATCATCATCATCATGATGATCATCATCATCATCATCATCATCATCATCATCACTAGCATCATCAATTTTGCAGAATTGTCAATGTAACCATTCCATCATAAATCATCATTTTTGTCATTATCACCATGATGATTAACATCAACATCATTATCACCTCTTCCTCCTCCTCCTCCGTTTCCTCCTCCTCCTTATCATCATCATCTTCATCATCATCATCATCGTCATATCCATCGTTTTCATTGTATGCAACATCTATGTAGCTCTAGCACAAGAAACTCTTCAACCCTGAAGGAAAGTTGAATGACTCCGTACCACAAGAGCGAGGTTTCTTGGATAAATCTTCATCATCTCTATCTCAACAACTTGAGAATCTTTTGTCTTCTTCTTCAGCAGCTATGCCAAATAAACAATGTACTGTAAGCCATAAGTCAAGATATACTAAAATAATAATGTATAACCAAAATAATAACATATAAGTCAAAATGTAAACACATAAGCCAAAATGATAACTTATAAGCCACAATGGCAACCTATAAGCCAAAGCTGCAATACATCAGCCAGGCTACAACATATCAGATAAAGATAGTAATTAAAAATTTAAAAATTAAGTCACTCATCAGCCATGCCACCAACTTATTAGCAAAGAACAAACTTTATCAATGTAGTCAACACAGAAATAACTTATGAGACAAGATGCAACTTTCAAGCCACAACAATTACTCATCGAAAATAGTAATTTATTAACCATCGCAGGATACTAACTTATAGCCATAGTAACAAACTAAGTAGCCAGAGAAGCATCGAAAACTGTTCTTTTTGGCCGTGCTGGATTCGGGAGTACCTACGAGTAGTTTCTTTGAAGAGGTGCTATATAAATACTTGAATGAATGAATGATTGAATGAATAAATGAAATAACTGCAACAATCTAGTCTCAATTTCAAAACCTACTTCATAGTTAACGTCATTTTGTCGTTGAATGCCGTACACAACGTCGTAAACGGAACCGAAAACTTTTCGAAGCGTGTCGTAAAACTGAGTTTTCGTCAGCTTGTTTCGTTTTAGCTGTACTGCCAAGATTTCCCGCATACACAACATCTTTGCCTAAAAATAAATTTAAAACAAATAAAACAGTATGAATAAAAAATTGCCAGTCAAATTAAAATAATCATTAAGACAAGAAATGGTTAATTGAAATGATAATGTACAGGATGTAATAGGATTTATCGATAAAGTAAGAAAGGTTACTGTAAGGTCAAATAAAGTGAAAGTTTCTGTCAGATAAAATAAGGTATGGTATGACAACTGATGGTAAGTTACGGTATGAGAGGGTAAGGTAAGGTATAAAATCTATTCTGATGACAATGTCTGATGTAATATCATATAATACATCATCCAATACTACACTTGTCTACTGTCTAGTGTAATGTAATCTAATCTAAACTAAACGAACAACTTCTATTGTTAATCTAATCAATTTTTTACTCCATCAATTGGAGAAAATCATAATCATTCTATCAGTACACGATAATTGATTATGTAATGATTAAATACGCAGAAAAGAATACTTATTCTTCCTACTTCAATTTGCTAATCAATATTTAAAAGTTTAGACTATTGTTATGTAATCAGTCATTTCTAAAGTGCCATTCACCGCCATGACTTATCAGTAGCACTCAGAGTGGGAGAACCATGAGAGAAAAAAGGTCTTAAGAAGAAAGTGATAAGATAGCAATCCAGAAAGAAGAGTCCCATGCAGAGTGGAGGGAAGGGAATTTCATAAGGAGGGTCCAATAATTGCAAGAGATCTGTCTTCAGTAACAGTGGCCCTAGCTCATGGGACTATTAAAATAAATTAAGTCAAATTACGTTTTAATTAAATTAATTTTAGACAATGTCACTAATATAATTGGCCCCGAAACACTGATCAACAAAAAAGAATGTAATTCAAACTTAAACCATCTAATGAATATTCATATGTGATCATAAATATTTACATTTATAGATCTAATGAATATTCATATGTGATCATAAATATTTACATTTATACATTTAATGAATATTCATATGTGATCATGAATATTTACATTTATTCTCTCTTCGACGAGACTTCTCTCCAAGTCCGAGACTTCGACCATGTCAAGTCTGACGAGTTCCAACTCGCGATCCGAGGTGGAAGCCAGCGAAAGGAAATCACGTGAATCAACGTTAATTCGATCGCCGAGCGCAATCACGTGAAGAGATATGTGAAGCTCGTTCGGAACGGGAACGTCACGTCGTTGCAATTCTGTTCCCCAATCTTCGTTCGCAATCGATGGTTCCGACTTGCAATTAAAATGTAACGTAACATGTGACCACACGTAATATATAATCCAAATGTGATGCAGTGTATTGTGAAGCAATTTAATGCAATGTAACATGCCGCAATTTAAAGAAATGTAAACAAATGCAAGATAATGTAATGGTGGCATTATCAAAAATTTCATGTTATGCGTAACGAGAAATATCGAAATGTAATTATGCAGTGTTGTGTAATGTGTAATCAGATACATTCCAATGTCATACAATGTAAAGTCAGGCAATGTATAACCAGAAATATTCATATACAATTTACTGTAATGCAGTACTGCAATTTGTAACCAGAAAAATATCTACGCAATTTAATGCAAAGTTAAGACGTGTAACATATAGCCAGAAATATTCTAATGTAATTTCTTGTAAGGTAAAGTCATGTAATATGCAACCACAAATATTCAAATGTAATTTCTTGTATTAAAGGTAAAGTCATGTAATATTTAACCAAAAATTTCTAATGTAATTATATGTAACATTGTGTAATGTAAATAGAAGTATTTATGGTAGGGACAATTTCTTAAATTTCTCGTCATACTCCGTGCTTGAGTCGTCGGTAACTGTTAGTCGTCGACATTTCGTCGCTGTTTTCGATATCTTTGCTTTCGGTTGATGAAAAAACTTTGTCCTTTAATGAGAATCACAAACACAAGATGGTCAGGAAAACAATAGAAATGATAGAAGGATCAAACAATAGCTTTTGTTTTCAATCCCATGACTTTTGTTGTTGAGCAATTATGATAAAGGCTTATGGAATTTTCTTCTTGGTGTGATCATCAACAACTCAACAGTTATTTCCATCATATCTGAAGAAATCTGAGTGCTGCAATAATGGTTGTTGTAATTTTGTGCATAAAGTTGGATTGATGAAAATAATTCTTTGTGCAAATAGAAGCTGGATTGATGAAAGGTATGAATGAATGAATGAAAGAAAGAATAAATGAATGTAGGTGAGTCAATGAATGAATGAATGGATTGATGGATGGGTGGATAGGTGGATGAATTAATTAATTAATGATTCTGTGTGCAAATAGAAACTGGATTGATGAAAGGTATGAATGAATGAATGAAAGAAAGAATGTAGGTGAGTGAGTCAATGAATGAATAGATTGATAGATGAATGAATGGATGGATGGATGAATGAATTAATTAATGAATGAATTAATGAAGCTAAGACCATACAATAAGAATGAGATTATAAAATTGAATTAAATTAGATCGCAGCCACATTCCAACAACCTTCCTGGCGAGATATCGGAAGATGAGAATGGACGCAACGAGCGCAAGCAGACATCCAACGACGAAAGCAACGGCAAACGAAACGCCAAGCGCAACGTCGCCGTTCGTTTCGTCACCGTTTGATGACATCACTTCGAACGCTATGCACGAAACCTGGTCCACAGTTGTCATGGCAACTGTTGCTCCTGACATTTTGCTGCAACCATAGATCAGCGCAACTTCTTTCAAAATAGAAAGGAACACCTTACAAATTACAACTCATCACTTCACTACATTTACTCTTACACTAAGGGTAAACATGTATTTTAGCGTAATTAATTATTTTAACGCTTATAATGGCACAAAAAGCGTCTTAAAATATTTCTGTAAATGTGCTATTGCCAAAGTGATGTATTATTATACTTCGAATATCTTAAAAAGAAGGATTTCCACCGAAATTTTTTAATATTTTGTCGTAACAAACCGCCGATCGAAGTTGTTGTTCAATTGCAACCCTTTCCGGAAGTGGCGCGCGGCAAGCAAAAATTACCGTAATAAATAAGTAAGTAAAAGTCCACCTTTTTCAATTGCTTCAGTTGTTTTATGAATCCAACTTCTGTTGCAATAATAACTATTTTTTATCAATCCAGCTCCAATTTTAGCTTGATTATTTTTATTACCCCAGCTTCTATTTCTGCCCGTTATTTTCGTCAACCCAGCTTCTCTTTCAGATATAGAAATACCCTCATCCAGCTTCGATTTCTTAAGCGTTTTTTCCCATCAATCCGGCTTCTATTTCACATCTACAAATACCTTCATCCAGCTTCCATTTCTCATTTTTAACTTAGGACCGAAGTCTTGACGTAGGCCTACGTACACGTTATTTATAGTCGCATCTACGTCGATGGTTTGGCGCAACGACCGGTTTGGCGCGTACCCCAACTTCCGGTTAGATGTTGTGGTTCAATGGCGATTCGAACGTCGATTTCGCATGGGAAATGCGACATTTTTAAAACGTATTTTCTGTGAATATTCGTATTCTTACGAAATTTTAAGTGTGCTGTTAGATGAGTTAGACCTTTGCAAGTCATTAGGAATAATTTACGGCGCTTTATGTGTCGTTATAAACGTTAAAATAATTAATTACGCTAAAATACATGTTTACCAGATAGACGATAGACATGCTTTGTACGCTGCTGTTGGCGCCCTTGTAGACCTATATAATTGCAGGCCGTCTGTTCTGTTAGTACTTGTTAAGATTTGTGATTTGTGTTCTATTTAATTGTTTCAATTGCATAACTATACGCTAAAACCAGTTGCGGTCTGTCAACCGGATTGCTCAATAAAAGAAACTAAAAATCAAGAAATAATTAAAATTGTGCCGGAGTAATTTCAAAGACCACTTACGCGAGAATTTATGGCGCCAATGTAAACCACCTTATCGAAAGTGGACCGCCGTTTCTTTCATTGCAAATAACGAATTTCTGAACCAGGGTTGAAGCGCTGAAAAACGCATCAGACTATTATTTATCGCTTTTATTGCTATAATATGAATAATTAGAAAAAAGCGCGGTTACTGGTGACTTTTCACACAAATAACATGCTCGTCAAATCGTAGAGAAACAAAAGTTGGAGAGTTGTATAACTTCGGTCTTAGCAACGGACGTCGTCTCTAAGGAAGTGTCCGTAACATAGAGTATATATTTTTAGATGCTTAAAAAGTAAGTAAGCAAGTAAATTTTAGTGAATTTGATCTTAAAACTTTACCATGGAACTAGCCTACGTGTATGTTTGTAAATGCACTTGTTATAGCGCCCTTTCAAGCTCTCTCTACTCATTGGCGCTCCCGAATGCAGAGCGGACACTGTATCGGAGTTTCACGCCGAAGCGCTGAGCAATTGTGAGTGAAGGACTTGCCCAAGTAGGTCTAAGTAGGCCTACAGTAAAACTATGTGAAAAGCAAAACACTTAAATGCAGCTTTCGCAGCAATAAGTAGCACTTTAGAAAGTTGTACGTTCTGAATGCGATTATAAATAGCTAGTTGCGACATATGAGTATGACCTGACATTTATTACAAAATCTGTTCAAATTACAGTAAGAAGACCACTGCAAGAATGCAATGCGATTCATCCACTGTGAGTAAACTGGTGTAGTAATGGCATACTCAGTGATCAAAGAGTGAAAAAGAATGAAGTGCCTGGACGCCCTTCACCTTCCCAAGTGTGGCGGCCAAATAAGTGCCAGGACGGCATAGATATTTGAAAATTAGTACCAGGACGGCATAGAGATTTGAAAATAAGTGCCAGGACGTCACAGAGATTTGAAAATAAGTGCCTGGACGCCGTTCAGACCGTCCTGCCACACCCTAAGCCCTGGTCACGCCAAACCCGCGTGAGAAAAAGTCAAAGAAAGCTTACAAACCGGCGCTACATCATAAAATGATGGTGGGGGCGCGTAGCTAGGTGTAGTTG
Source organism: Lumbricus rubellus (assembly GCA_945859605.1). Lineage (NCBI taxonomy): Eukaryota > Metazoa > Annelida > Clitellata > Crassiclitellata > Lumbricidae > Lumbricus > Lumbricus rubellus. Next base: position 1,195,781 of record OX243817.1, read on the forward strand.
GTATGTTCGTTGCCTTGCAGTCGGAGAGTCGCAGGTTCGAATCCACCTGAAGTCGTCGCGTAGGGACCTTGGGCAAGTCCTTCACTCACAAAAATTGCTCTGCGCTTCGGCGTGAAACTACGATGCAGCATCCGCGTGGCAGGTGGGAGCACCTCTGAGTAAGGAGAGCTTGAAGGGGCGCTATTACAAGTGCACATACAAACAAAGATCAAGCCTGCAATTAACACTAGCTTAATATTACGTAAAGAGAAAAACACAAAAGAAACAGAAAATCGACTGCGGTAAGAATAAAGGAAATAAAGAAGCAAACTTTGACCTATCACAGATTTCACTCTAAAGCCGCACATCCTGTTTTTTTGTTCTTCCAGTCAGCAAGCGGTTTGATCGAACCACGTTGACAACGGGAAATCCCCTTTCCCCACAAATCAGTCCCGTCAAGCAAAAAACGACTGCAGCTCGGCAGCTAAGTCGAGAATCGTTAATGTTTCCGGGAAATTCGTGCAATGCATAGAATGGCCATGCACTTTAGCCATAAACTCGTGAAGAGGAGGAAGAATTGACTTCGAAATGAAATGTCAATGGAAAGAGGTGGCAGACAGACAGACAGACAGACGGACGGACAGATAGAAAGGTAAAGAGATAGATGGATAGATAGATAAATAGATAGATAGATAGATAGATAGACAGACAGACAGACAGACAGACAGACAGACAGACAGACAGACACACAGACCGACAGACAGACACACATACGATCACATCGGATCACACATAAAGTCACAGACTGTCGATCGGAAAATAATCGACTGAAGAGAAGGGTTTGAAAGACAACACTCCAAACAGACAAGCAGATACACAGATAGAGACAGACAGACAGACAGACAGACAGACAGACAGACAGAGACGGACAGATAGACAGACGCGAGAAGACAGAATAACGTTCAAAGAAGCGAATACTATTCGAGTCTGAGATGAAAGGGAAACCATTGAAGAGCAATTTAGACGAGGAATGGAAGGAGTGCAAGAAATATGACTCAATTTATCTGGTTAGACTCTTCCATTATGAACAGACAACTCACCAATACGTTGAATGAATGAATGAACAAATGAACGAATGAATGAACGAATGAACGTACGAATGAATGAATGAATAAATGAATGAATGAATGAACGAATGAATGAATGAGCGAATGAATGAATGAATGATTGAATGAATGAACGAACGAATGAATGAATGAATGAAGGAATGAATGAATGAAGGAAGGGATGAATGAATGAATGAATGAATGAATGATGAATGAATGAATGAATGAATGAATGAATAGATGAATGAATGAACGAATGAAGAAATGAATGAATGAACAATGAATGAATGAATGAATGAATGAACGAATGAATGATTGATTGAATGAATGAATGAATGAATGAATGAAGGAAAGAAGAAATGAATGAATGAACAAAATAATGAATGAATGAACGAATGAATGAATGATTGAATGAATGAACGAACGAATGAATGGATGAATGAATGAATGAAGGAATGAACGAATGAATGAATGAACAAATGAATTAATGAATGAAGGAAGGAATGAATGAATGAATGAACGAATGAATGAATGAATGAATGAAGGAATGAATGAATGAACGAATGAACAAATGAATGAATGAACGAATGAACAAATGAATGAATGAACGAATGAACTAATGAATGACTGATTGAATGAACGAACGAACGAACGAATGAACGAATGAATGAATGAATGAATGAATGAAAGAAAGAAAGAAAGAATGAATGGATGGATGGAGTTTTCTCTTTCAACACAGAAAACAGTCTAATCTAACGTAGCACAATCTAAAAAAATCTTATAGAATATAATATTATTGCGCACGCGGCACAGATTGTTTTATAACTACGAGGAATAGTGGATACAATGATTGCCTTGAGCAAGAATTTAGTTTCGTTTCAGACAGACGGACAGACAGAGAAAACGTAAGACAGACAGAAAAAGACAGACAAACGTACGGGCGTGTGAAATACGGACGGACAGACAGAATGAAAGACAGACAGACATGCAAATGGACGAACGGACAGACAGACACACAGAGACTGACAGACACACTGACAGACAGACAGACAGACAGACTGACAGACTGACAGACTCACACACACACACACACACACACACACACACA
>OX243817.1:1198173-1578173 GCA_945859605.1 Lumbricus rubellus
ACCACCACCACCAACACCAACACTACCACCACCACCATCACCAACACTACCACCACCACCACCACCACTACCACCACCACCACCACCACCACCACCACTACCACCACCACCACCACCAACAACACCAACACTACCACCACCACCATCACCAACACTACCACCACCACCACCAACAACACCAACACTACCACCACCACCAACACCTCGTTTTCCTATTGGCTTCTCATAGGCAATTGACCAGTGACACAGTTTGGTCTACGAAGTCGGTCAGTTTTATGCACGTGAACGAATAATTATTTACTTATCGGTTTAATGCACTTAATAAGTAGCGTCGACTGCAGTAATTATAACACCATAATTAATAATTATTACTAATTTCCATTCTCTTCACTCTGCCGTAAGTAATTATTAATTTTAAGAAGCCGTTTAACAATGGACAGAAATTAAGATTATTTCGACACCTTTTTATTTATTTTTAGCGGCGCAATAAATTCGTCAATACCAAACGTGCAATTGTGTGTCAACTGGGTGGACAATTTCGCCAGAGGATAAAAAAACAAGGTGCTTTATTATCCTAGCAGCTCACTAGAAAATCCATGAAACGCGGTCGTATACATTAATTACGGTAAGTCAATAAAATTGGGGAGTGATAAAAGGTCGGCCATTCATTTCACTAAGAGTCACTACAATTTTGTGATGGGGATCATTTCCGACATAATTTTGTAATGGGGGGGGGGCGTCCTTGAATATCATACATGGCGGAAATTGCTCTAAAGCTTTTTTGACACAGTTAATGGACGACCCTGAAGGCAATTGCAAGTTCATTTATAGACACATCAAAATTGACAGAGAAGTCCTTGTTGTGCACATAGATTATTGGAGTTTTTTTGTTCCATGAAAAATACGCTATGTAAAAATGGGACCGACCAAATTAGACATCATGGACAATATTATTATCCTTTGTGCACCTAATTGGCAGCGACTGTGTGCACTGTGCATGAAAAGAGTCACAGAAATGATTTTCTTATGAATATAATGAGAGATTATTTGTATAAAACAAGGCGTGTCATGATACAGGCGGATCCAGGAGGGGGGAGAAATCCAGCTTTGCCACCATTCAGAGCTTTGCACAGAACGTGCCCCACCCCACCCCCATCAGGTTTCAACAAGCTTTCAATCCGGAAAAGGTGAGAGAGAAAAAGGAACATAATTATGACTAAGAAAGTCATCAGATTTTTCGGCAAAGGACTCCAACAAGTTTTTTCCACCCTTTCAAAAATTCTGTATCCGCCCCTGTCATAATGCGACGTGTTTTTACTATACCAAAGCGGCCTTCCATATTATATAGACCGCTTCCGCATGAAGAGGGAGGATACCCAGATTAACTGTCTTTAATTTAAGTTTGTTGGCCTATATATGTAGATACATAATAATGAAGAATAGAGAATGGATAAAATGGATAAAATGAATAAAATGGATAAAATGGATAACATGGATAAAGTGGATAAAGTGGATAAAGTGGATAAAATGGATAAAATGGATAAAATGGATAAAATGGATAAAATGGATAAAATGGATAAAATGGATAAAGTGGATAAAATGGATAAAATGGATTAAATTGAGGAAATTGGATGCAGTATATAATAATACGCGCATGCAGAGACATGCAGCAAAGCCTTGGAAGTTGTATTGGCTGCAGGTTGATGGTTTCATTTTCTGCTTATGGCTCGAGGTTGCGCAGTTATATGCAGTGAATGGCTTCATGCTTTGTATCAATGTATCATGCTATCTGCGATGGTATAAGAGAATTCTGACGACCTCTGGCTTTTGTTTAAGACCGACCTGAATAGCTATTATATATTATGTACTGTATATATATATAAATATATATTTAACACGGTTGATGGACATATGTATATATAACATTGTATATGTGTATATATATAGTAAATATAGGAATAAAATAGATATAAATATACAGAACCATGATGGTATATAAAATATATAATGTATATGTATCTTTGCATGTACTGTATGTTTATATTATATATATATATATATATATATATATATATATATATATGTGTGTGTGTGTATATAATTGCAAAATATAATTATATGGGAGAATGTCGCTGCGTGCTACCGCTTCACAAAGAGTAATTTTATTCGATTGTCGATACTCCTGTATGAAAGATCTGCGATGCTTTGAAGAAATTTGAATAGACAGATATCAGCAAGTAAGTTCCGACACACAAACCGGCACGCAGACAGACAGACAGACAGACAGACAGACAGACAGACAGACAGACAGACAGACAGACAGACAGACCGTCAGACAGGCAGATATATAGGCACGCAAGTAGGCAGACAGGCAGATAGACAGAGCACGAAATACACAGATAATAAAATTATATATATATACATTATATAATAAAATTATATATATATATATACATATAATATACATGTATATATTGAATATTCATATCGGCAAGCTCTAGACTGGAAGTGCGGAATGAATAGAAAGAAGAATGGACGGACGCAAAGCTGACAGGATGAATGGAGAAAGAAGGATCGAAAAAAACAGGAACAGACTTTTTTCCAATTACATCAGATGTCTTTAGAAAACTCACAGTTCACGATCAGAACCGTCGGCGAGATCAGATTTTTCAGATCACCGCGAAAGGAATCCGTCGCATATTATGTCCGGGGAAGATGTCGACGGATCTTGTTATGACAACCCTGACAAACCTGACGAAGCAATTTCCGAATTTGCACATCATGGAAAAGTGAGCAGCCTTGAGGCAGACGGTGTATTCTTTCAGTGTTCCGCAATAACCGAGCGACACAAGATACTTGTAATGACACCAATGTATCGTCTATTGCTTCGACATCAGGACATATCAGGACGTCAGGACGTCAGGACATCAGGACATCAGGACATCAGGACATATAAGGACATCAGGACATATCAGGACATCAGGACATCAGGACGATAGGAGTCAGGACGTCAGGACATGGGCGCCCGCATAAATGTTTGCAGGAGGGGCAAAACACAACAGTCAGTTGGTCATGGCCAATTTTCTTTGTAAGAGCATGAAAATGCAACACAGAAAATTAAGAGCACGGTTATTTTGCACAGAGGTTTCTATAATGTCAATTTCTCAGTTTCATGTTGTATAGGCCTATAATAATTAGTAACATTAACGCTTTAGTGCAAAGAAAATTTGTTAAAAATCCCAAAGTAGTAGTTAAAGAAAATAAGAAATTGATTTTCCAGTAGGGACGGCAAGTGCCCTCTCTTGTCCCCTATGTGCGGGCGCCTGTGCATCATGGGCGTCCATGATGCATGGACCCCATGATATCAGGATATCAGGACATCACGATATCATGATATCAGGACATCAGGTTGTTGCCCGGTGGCCAAAAATCGAAGACTAAGATTTTTTCATTTTGAAACTGGAGTGGACGTCCTCAGCTCGAATGGAAGCGACCGTCATTTCCTTGAGCTGCGGAAGTTACTTCTCTGTCGACATTGACGATGATTATGAAGATGAAGTCTGAACTGAGATGACGCTCGTTAATACGACGTCGTTTCGTCGTCTATACTGCAGCAGTGCTTCTCTACTTACAAGTCTTACAGACTAATAATCATTGAGATGAAATACTGTTTGGGTCGGATTGCGAATTGCAGGGTGGCTGTTGATGGTCTCTCCAGGCTCCCTTTGGTGTTTGAGAATGGTGTATGTATGTATGTATGTATGTATGTATGTATGTATGTATGTATGTATGTATGTATGTATGTATGTATGTATGTATGTATGTATGTATGTATGTATGTATGTATGTATGTATGTATGTATGTATGTATGTATGTATGTATGTATGTATGTATGTATGTATGTATGTATGTATGTATGTATGTATGTATGTATGTATGTATGACATTGTATGTATGACATTGTATGTATGACATTGTATGTATGTATGTATGTATGTATGTATGTATGTATGTATGTATGTATGTATGTATGTATGTATGTATGTATGTATGTATGTATGTATGTATGTATGTATGTATGTATGTATGTATGTATGTATGTATGTATGTATGTATGTATGTATGTATGTATGTATGTATGTATGTATGTATGTATGTATGTATGTATGTATGTATGTATGTATGTATGTATGTATGTATGTATGTATGTATGTATGTATGTATGTATGTATGTATGTATGTATGTATGTATGTATGTATGTATGTATGTATGTATGTATGTATGTATGTATGTATGTATGTATGTATGTATGTATGTATGTATGTATGTATGTGTTTTTCATCAAGGTCTTGGTCGATAATAATTCTCTTTCAGGATATTTTTTAGAACTGCAAATTGCTCTAAAAGACCCGACTCACCTTCAAGAATAATTTCCGTCGAATCTGCAGCCACTGCAAATGGAGCTGTAGCAGTAGCAGTAGCAGCCAAAAAATTATTATTGTCACCGAAGAAGAGAAGGGGAAGGAGGAACAGGAGGAGGAGAATGAGGAGAGTAGGGGAGGAAGAAGAAGAAGAAGAAGAAGAAGAAGAAGAAGGAAAAAAAAAGGAGGAGGAGGTGGAGAGGGAGAAGGAGAAGAAGGAAAGAGGAGGAGACGGAAAGGGGAGGAGAAGGAAAAGAAGGAAGAGGAGGAGGAGGAGAAGAAGACAAACGGCCAGGTTCCGCCCAACTCATGTCGCCTGAAAATCGCCTAATATCGTTTCCATGTTGCGGCTTCTTGACTCACACAGAAAGTATTATTATTATTGTTGTTGTTATAATAATCATCATCGTTTAAACTAAGACAATTCCAGCGTCTCAGACATCTCTGCAACGATGAAGTTACACCGTTCATCTGAGGTAAGATGAGTCTAGAGATGACGCAGGGTGAGGCAAGGTGAGGTATAGGTGGTAACGCAAGAAAAGGCAAGGCATGAAAAGGTAGCAAGGTAAGATAAGACACGGTAAGGTAATGTGATGCAAGGTAAGATAATGCAAGGTAAGGCAATGCAAGGTAAGGCAATGCAAGGTAAGGTAAGGTTAGGTAAGGTAAGGTTAGGTAAGGTATACATGTATAATGCAAGGTAAGATAAGGTAATGTAGAGTGAGGTAAGGTAAAATAAGGCAAGGTAAGGCAAGGCAAGATGAGGTAAGACAAGGTAAGGTATGGTACAGTGAGGTAAGGTAATAAGGTAATATAAGGCATGGTAAAGTAATGAAAGGTAAGGTAAGGTAAAGTAAGGTAATGCAAGGTAAGGTAATGCAAGGTAATGCAAGGTGAGGTAAAAAAAAGGTAAGGTACGGTGAGATTCGGTATGGTAAGATAAGGTAAGATAGGGTGAGGTATAAGGTATTGTTTCAAAGAATCGATATAAAGTGAACTGTAGATGAAGATGGCAGATCCGCTGGAATAAAATTATGATAAAAGATTTAAAAAAAACAATGATCGACTTCGTGCATTTGCCACGACTGATTGATCAATGATCAGGTATGGTTATTGCAGGGTGATATTGGGCACCATAGGCGTAGGAGACGAGGGTCCAGGGGGGGCAAATGCCCCCCTCCCAATTTTCGGGCAAGTCTGATTTTTCGGGCAAGCAGACCCGAAAAAAAGTTTTTACTTTTTTTACTTTTTTATTTTTCCGGGTCATCTTGCCCGAAAAATCAGACTTGCCCGAACAAAAAAGGTCATCAGACCTTTCGGGCAGAAAGTAACGGGAAATTTCAGAAGATTTCGGCTGGATGACTAAAAAAAGTCGTAAGAATTTTCGGGCAAACGTAACGAAAATTTTTCTTAAGATTTCGGCCGGACGAAAAAAATTTTTCCGGGCAAAAGTCTCATTTTTGCCCCCAACGCTGAAATGTCCCCTACGCCTATGTTGGGCACAGTATATAGACAGACAGACAGACAGATAGATAGATAGATAGATAGATAGATAGATAGATAGATAGATAGATAGATAGATAGATAGATAGATAGATAGATAGATAGATAGATAGATAGATAGATAGATAGATAGATAGATAGATAGATAGATAGATAGATAGATAGATAGATAGATAGATAGATAGATAGATAGATAGACAGACAGATAGATAGATAGATGATAGATAGACAGACAGATAGATGATAGATGGATGGATGGATGGTTGGACGGACGGACGGACGGAGTTCGACGGAAAGACAGCTATAATAATCATATAGAATTATAGATCAATCACTCTATACACAGAGATGCACCAAAGACATAAAGTATCTGTGCCTATACGGCATTGGAGTGGCGCCATATAAATTTGATTTACGAGCTCGAAAACAGGTTGGGAGGAGGAGGGAGGCAGAGAAGGATGAAAGCAGGACACGAAAAAGTGGAAAGAAACGAGAGAGGAAGATGGATGAGTCATGGAAGAAGAGGAAAAGGAAAATCGTGATGGTTATCTGGAGATTAAATTTACACAGCGTCCAAAACAACGGTATTCGCATTAATCCGTTTATTCACAGGGTCGCAATGAAAACAAAATCGATGGAGAGGTTTGGGTCTAATTCGGCCGCCGGTCAAGATGTAAGAAAGTCAGACGTATATAGTCAGAAGTCGGGAAGGGGCGGTCGAAGAAAAGAAGGGATGGAGACGGACATGGAAATGGAGGGGGAAATGATATGGAAGAGGAGGTGAAGGAAGAGTGTTTGGGGTTGTTGAGTGTACCCGTGTTTTGAACACCGGTCACGAATCGAGGACAACATAAATGTCTCAATTCATAGCAACAAGAAACAAGTCGTATAATCAGCGTCGTTTTTCAGCTAATGTCAGCTAATGCATCATACATGATGAAGTGGTCAGAATAATGTTATGGTCAATCTTCGCTATACGTCTATGGTTTATGGTACAGTAAGTGGGTGAATGGATGGGGGACGGATAGGTGCCGAACCCCCCTCATCACAAGGGTTGAACCGTTGTAGGTACCGATGATTGGGCGATGGGGAGGTATGTTGTTTATGACAGACTGGCTGTTGAATTGGGGGGTGGGGGTGTGCTATGGTTTGATTGACTGAATGGCTAACTTGCTGAGGGTCGACGAGTCACGATGTCCTTGTCTCTTTCTTGACCGACGACCATGTCTGCTCTTTAAAACTTTAGACCGAAGACTGGCTTCAATTAATTATTAGGCTACTCATTAAATAAATGATGATCAGAGCACAATTTTAATGTAGACGTCTCTGGAGGGTTGGTGGGCGAAGTTCCCCCCGAGTGGATTCCCCAAGGAAAAATTCCGAGGAGTTGCATACACGTAAACACGAAAGTCAATGTGTAGGAATTTTCCTCCCAAAAATCGAGCGGCCCTGTGGTGTCCATGCATGATGATGATGCACAGATAATCTATATAAATAAAAATGAAACTTTGCAATAGTGCGGTCACGAAAACGCCGAAAGTAATGCACCGATTCTTTTGAAAATTTACCAAAACCTTCCATTCCAATAGCGGCAGGTCACAACATTTTTACCCCACCCCCAAACAAACATCGTTTCCCCAAAAAGTTAAAAATTATCACTTTCCATCACTTTAAATACTGCGGTCACGATCACGCCGCAAGTAACGCGCCGATTGTTTTGAAAATTTACCAAAACCTTCCATTCCAATAGCACCAGGTCACAACATTTCTTTCCCCGAAAAAAAACCAATCGTTTCCACAAAAAGTGAACTTTGCTTTGCAATCCGTTCGACCGCCATTTGCATTTTCAACCATACCGCACGCTTGCACCGAAACACAGTGTCAAAACATCAATGAGGTAGCGTCCCGTGACGTCATAAGCGAGTCGATAAATAATTCCATTACGAAAAAAGCCTTACCGCTGTCAGTTAGGGACGCTGTGAGGGAGGAAAGGAGCAGAGGTGGAGGGAGAGGAGGGGGAGGGGAAGGGAAGGGGAGAGGAAGGAGGAGGGGGAGGGGCAGGGCGGGAGAGGGGGCAGGGCGGGGAAGGGGAGGGGGAGGGGAGGAGGGGGAGGGGACGGGAGGGGGTGGAGGAGGGGAGGGGAGGGGAGGGGGAGGGGACGGGAGGGGGAGGAGGAGAAGAGGGGGAGGGGAGGGGGAGGGGTAGGGAGGGGGGAGGGGAGGGGGAGGAGGAAGGGGAGGTCTTTTTTGCCACAGCAACGCGTGGCTGGGTACAGCTAGTTATGAATAAATGTTGGCAAATTTTGGTAAAATAGATATAGAAGGACAAAAATGGTCATCAGTTACCTTTGCAACGGAAAATGTAGATTTCTCAAAATTTTTTGCCAAATGACTAAAAAAATAGTCAGAAATTTAGCCGATAAAGATGTTGTTGGCGACTGTCAAAAAATGTCCGTCCAAAACGGCCTTTTTCTTTTTCTCGCCCTCCTCACCCAGAAACACGATATCCCCTCCACGAAGCATGATGACTATAGATTAAGCACTGTCCAGAGCAGGATAATGGAAATCCGGTTCAGCCATGAAGAGGAGCACTGGAGCAGAACGATCAAAACTGTGACTGGGTGTGGAAATAAAGAACTGAGTTTGCACAATTGTGACCGGGCGATGAACTGAAAATTGAAAAACAAACTCAGTGCAGGGCATGCAAGGAAAAATGCATCCTCATACTTTGTATTACCTATACTGAAGCAGCTGAACAATGAAAAAGTAAGCTTACGACAAACATGTCATGACATTGTGTAGACCATACATACATAATTGTACATGTCATTATTCACTATTAGTCTATTATTATTCATTTTACATTATAATCATTCGATAATAAAATTAGCCTACAGCTAATAATTATCAATACATTTTAGCTGTTGTTTTTGAGTTTGCTGTTGCGGCCCTGGGCGTCAAGAAGAATTACTGCTTCTGCGTCCCGTGGTGTCAAAAAGGTTGGACAGCACTGACCAAGGGAACGAAAGGCTTAATTTTTACTCACTTCCGTCCTGTCTAGTGTCTACCTGTCGGTTTGAAAGCCTGTATTCATTCACTTCGAGAAATTATACAGTGCCTCTTCGAGAGATCTACTCAGAGGTGCTCGATGGATGGGTATGTTTATGTATGTACGTCTTGCTCTCTGCCTGTTTTGTCTGTTTGTCTGTCTGCCTACGTGGTTTCCTACCTGCTGTTTTGAAATCTAGAATTGCAGACAGAATTAGAAATAATTATAATCGATTAACGTCAGAAGGATATCTTAGTAATTACAGCATAGATGTGCTACACACAACACCGCACATGTGAACACCGCACACGGCGCACATGTGCATTTCCCGCTCTTTATGTGTAATCATGAGCAGTAGCGTTGACGCAGTCTGGCGTGTAACGAGATTCACAAAAAAACGATGTTTAGAAACGGCGAAATTATGCTGCGCTGCATGGACGTGGCGAAAAGTGTCTTGCAAATTAATATGCCTCAACGACTTGTAAGTGTATGGGTTCGTGGAATTATTACCTTAGAGGCTGTCGAAGTCTCATTTCAAGAGAGACGTTAGGAATTTATTTCTCTGCCTGAAGCTAGAGACAGAGGGTAAAAAACCAAAAACAGATAGAAAGACAAAAAGACAGACAGACAGACAGACACACAGACAGACAAACAGAAAGGCAGATATGTGATATCCTCCTTGTGATCACCTCCTCCTATCAGTCTCTTCGGAAGCTTCTTCGTTAAGTTCGTGGTAGCATAGGCCTATCCCTAGATAACTGTTTCATTAGCTAAATGGCTAGGTAAAGAATCTACAGACTTTCACTGTTTTTGTAACCAACAACGACGACGTGTTTAAGTCTTCTTATTATACTCCAAAATCCGATGTAAAGTAAAACGATCAGCAACAACACAACAATGACTACACTTGCGTTATCATAACAACTACACGACTACTACCTTCATCAGTCTACTCTATCGCAACTCAACAACAACTATTACAGCCTATCTCAACGGCTCTCAACACACAACACTCCTTCTTCACTTCCACTCCCTCCTTGTACACTCAACGTACGCTCGTCTAGACATCACGCGCTGTCCAGACAATCACCTGTCCAGACGCCGCGCGCCAATTTGCAGTTGGCCTACCTGCGTCGCTGTACGACAATCGTCGTGCACTGATTAAATTAGCTTACATTACCTCCTTCCTTTCTTTTGAAGAGAGCTAATTAATCTTAAAAATTAGCGAACGTATAATGCTTAAACTAAATACAAACAATTCTTATACTAAATGCAATCCAAAATATCTTATACTACAATCTCGATAAGCAGTCCGCTACTACATTCAGCTTTCCCTTCTTATAGTTCAACAGAATGTCAAAATTTTGCAATGATAAAGACCATCGGACTAACTTAGCAGACTTCGACATTGACTCAGTCAAATAAACTAAAGGATTATGGTCAGTGAACACATTAATCTTGGAACCAATAATAATTTCTTTCAATTTGTTTAAAACCCATATGATTGCATAGGCTTCCTTCTCAATCATCGCCCATCTCCTCTGAGTATCTGTCAGCTTCTGACTGATAAATGAAACGGGACGTTCTATCCCCTCATCGTCCACTTGTGACAGCACAGCCCCCACAGCAAAATCACTGCTATCACAATACAAATTAAATGGTTTGCCAACCTCAAACATATATAAAATCACATTATGCAATCTGATCTGTTTCAGAAACAATTCTAATTGTCTTAAAAGAATGTCCATTCAAATGATTAGGACAATTATCAAAATGTACTTCAATGTCATCTACATACGGCTCATTGCATACAGCACTTGTTTAGACATCTTGATTGCTAAATCGCTAATTTGTTCCTCACCCACTTGAAGTGATTTCTGTTGCTCGCTGGTAAGATGTCCGATCTGTTCATAGTCCAATTGCAGCGATTTCTGTGTCGTCTCTGCCTGGTCTTCTTTCAATGGTAGTTCTACCACTGATCCGAATTCGTCGTCCTCTGCCACGATGAGACCACACGATAATGTTCTTGCGATGAACTTCCTCATTTTGTTGGCATGGACGATTCGTCGGCCGTTTTCATTCATGTCCACCAGATACGAATACTTGGATCTTCTTTGTAGCACTGTACATGGACCATGCCATCGTGAGATCAATTTGTTGGTTGACGTTGGATATAGTACGTTGACGTTTTCTCCTGGTTTGAATTCTTTATATTTTGCTTTCTTGTTATATTGGCCGGCATACTGTTTTTGTTTCTCCAATTTCTTTGCATTTTCCACCTGTTTTTCATCATTCGTATTCTCCGTAAACATTTCTCTCATGCTCGTACCAATTTCCACATCGCTCCCCGAATCTTCACTATCATTTCGTTCACATGCAGCCATCTCTTCTTCATTTTCATTGTTCTCGGGTGTTATTCCTTCGTCATCTTGAATGCTGAGTTCATCTTCGCTGTCCATGTCATCTTCTTGCGAACTTTGGTTTATCGTTTCATCTTCTCCGCCTTCGACTTCTGCTCTCCGACTTTGTGCTCTTGTAGTCACATTCGCTTGTAGTTCCCCTTGCAATACACTCACTGGTGGAATCTCTTTCAATTCTGCAATTATCTCCGGATGTAGCAAGAACTTTTCTCTGTTTTCTTTGCACAGATCCGCTGGAATGCTGGCACACACTAAAGTTCAATATGGCGCGATATTTATTGTCCTATCCTCTGTAGCTGCTCCTTCGTTACGACTGCTCATCCGCACTTCGATTTTCACCAACTTAGCTGGAATCGGCTCTCCAGCTACACATTGCAGATGAACTCTGCCGATTTCTTCTGCTGTCGTTTCTTTCAGTAGTTCCTCGTTGATTACTGGTATCTCGGTTCCAGAGTCACTCAATGCTTTGACTCGTAGGCCTATAGGCTGACCATCATTTCCACGTATTTCTACCGTCACATGCTGCAAGGCAATCTTCTTTATAAGTGAAAAATCATCTTTACTTTGTATTATAAACCGTGGTGTACATTTCATCACCGACTTCACTTCCGTTTCTCGGTTGTATTGTTCTTCCCAACCAGGAGGTGCATTTATCACTTGGATCTGGTTTACTCTCAAATTCTCTGCACTCCTACTAAAGCTCTTTCTCAGATTTGCCGCTCCTGGTGCTTGGCAGTGTTTTATTAGGTGTTTGTCAGAATGACAGTTGTGGCAACGTTTCTTTATAAAACTTCTTTGCTCATTGTTCTCCCACTTGTTGTACGGCGTGTATGATGCATTACTTTCTGTTGGGCGTCCCAGCGGCGGAGTTCGATTGTAGGCTTGTCTGTCCCACGTTGACTGCTGTTTATCTTGCGACCACTGCTTTCCCGAGAAATTATCTTTCCTTACATCATTACTTTTGGCTTGGCTTCCAGTTTCTTTGTTATTGCTGTCCCACTTGGTTTGCTTTGGATTATTGTCCCATGACTCATATTTCGGCTTTTCTTGAAACATCACACCAATCCGATTGTTTACATGTATGTCTGCGAGGTCTGCCACGTCACTGGCTTCCAAGCATTCTGTGCCCTCTTTTGCTAAGACAAACTGTAGTGGACCTGGTGGTAAACATTCTTTCAGCTTGTCCGCCACTAACAAATCAAACAGCTTCTCGTAGTCTTTGTCCACTCGTCTACTTCGGACATAATAATTCAACAGGTTCTTCAGCCTAGCCGTGAACATCGTATAGGTTTCTTCGGCTGTCTTCTTGGCCTCTGCAAACCTTGACCTGTACTCACGAGCTGTTAACTTGAATTCCTTCAACAAATGCTCTTTCACTGCATCGTATTTATCTAAATTCTCAAATGACAATCGATTCAATACCGTTCGCGCTCTCGGGGTCATCAATGGCAACAACAATTTCACCCAGTACTGCTTTTCCACAGCGAAGCTATTGAACGCATTTTCAACTGTTTCAAAATATAATGGCACTTCCATCATATCATATGGCATCTCCGGTAACACATGTTTCATTGCATCACCTATCTTCTTAATCTTTGACACCATTGTCTCACTTTCTCTGAGCCTATTCCGTTCTGACTCTTCACGGATTCTTCTATCGTCTTCGTCTTTCTTCTTCAGTCTATTTTGATCTTCTACCCTGCGCAGTTCCTCCTGTTCTATCTTTTGCTGCAACAAGTCTAACTGCTTTCTGCGTTCTTCTTTTTCAATAGCCATCTCATGGAGTTGAGCTTCCTTAATAGCAAGTTTCTTTTGTTCCAATTGCATCTGTTCTTCTCTTTCTCTTTCTGCTTTTTCCAAATTGTCTTTTTCGGCTTGGAATTCTTCCTGTCGAATCTCTTCTGCTCTCTCCAGTTCTTGTAAACGCATCTTCTCCTTTTCTTCCTCACGAGCCTTTTTGTCTTCGATCTGCTGTCTCCGTATTTCTTCATCGCTTCTCCTTGCTTTTTCATATTCTATCATCAACTCCATCCTTCTTCGTTCTGCTTCGTCCCGATCTATTCTCATTTGTTCTAATTGTATCTGGAACTGCTGCCTCTGCATATCTATCTCTTGTTGTCGCAATTCTTTCTCTTCTCGTCTACGCTGCTCTTTTTTCTCTTTTTCCTCTTGTTTACGCTCTTTCTCCTCTTGTCTGCGCTGCTCTTCTTTCTCTTTCTCCTCTTGTCTGCGCTGCCCTTCTTTCTCTTTTTCCTCTTGTCTACTCATCATCATGAATTGTAGCAACGCCTCCATGGACATCGGTGCCTGAGGTTTCTCAACCGGCTTCTCCGCAGCGCCTCCGACAGCACCTTCTTCTTCTTCTTCTTCTTTCTTAGCCCAAACCTCGGCTAAATTTCTCATCAATTCTTCCCTCGACATCTGTTCAACTTCTTCTGCGTCTAGATCTGCTTCAATTAGCAGTTTTATCAGTCTATCAGTAGACATCTTCTTAATATTTGCTTGCTTTTTCTCCGTAAGTATCTCCATCTTACTTCTTTACTTTACAGATGCTCGATAAAATAGTAGGCTACTCTTCAAATGTTTGCAATTGACTGACTTCAATTCTTTATGCACACTTCAATAGACAAGCAAGTTTTTCTACCTTGTAGTCGTTGTGTTGTCGTTTCTCACTGACGTACGGATGCTCGATGTATCGTTGCTTCTCCCGTGTGCTCGGCTCCTCGATAAATTCACAGCGTCCGTTCCTCCACAACGTCTGTTGATTGGATAGAATCCCTCCGTTCGTAACTTGGCACGTAGACCCGCCGTTCGTAACTAGGATCGTTCTCCTGCAACTTGGATCGTTATCTCACCGCAACGACACCAAATGTGATATCCTCCTCCTATCAGTCTCTTCGGAAGCTTCTTCGTATAAGTTCGTGGTAGCATAGGCCTATCCCTAGATAACTGTTTCATTAGCTAAATGGCTAGGTAAAGAATCTACAGACTTTCACTGTTTTGTAACCAACAACGACGACGTGTTTAAGTCTTCTTATTATACTCCAAAATCCGATGTAAAGTAAAACGATCAGCAACAACACAACAATGACTACACTTGCGTTATCATAACAACTACACGACTACTACCTTCATCAGTCTACTCTATCGCAACTCAACAACAACTATTACAGCCTATCTCAACGGCTCTCAACACACAACACTCCTTCTTCACTTCCACTCCCTCCTTGTACACTCAACGTACGCTCGTCTAGACATCACGCGCTGTCCAGACAATCACCTGTCCAGACGCCGCGCGCCAATTTGCAGTTGGCCTACCTGCGTCGCTGTACGACAATCGTCGTGCACTGATTAAATTAGCTTACACTTGATATATAAAGGTAGGCAGACAGACAGATAGACAGACAGATAAACAGAAAGACAGACAGACAGTCAGACAGAAAGGTACTAGGTAGGTAGGCAGACAGACAAACAGACAAACAGACAGACAGACAGACAGGCAGGCAGACATGCAGTCAGACAGGCAGCCATAATTATATGAAGGCAGGTAGGCATACAGACAGACAGACAGACAGACAGACAGACAGACAGACAGACAGACAGACAGACAGACAGACAGACAGACAGACAGACAGACAGATAGATAGACGGATAAACAGACAGTGAGACATACATAAAGATAGGTACTAGACAGATAGATAGACAAATAACAGATATACTTGGTGTTTTGACATATTCATTTACACCTTCCCAACAGTGACAAAAAGATTTTAAATGTTCAACGCGTTGGGTTAGTGACCGTTAGTCTCAAGTATTATAATAATGCAAAATAGGAAGAAATGCGCCGGAGATGCTGATGAATAGGCTATGTTGCAGGGAATGTTGCACAAGACTATCCTCAAGATTTATATCTATATATATATATTTAAACAAAAGTGACCGTGCCTATGAAAACCCTCCTAAAGTCGGAAATTTCAGAAAATGAGTTTAATTTTGTTTTAAATACTAGAGATATAGTTGATCAATTTGGTGAAAACCGTATATTTGCATCATTTAAAATAAAATAGTTATGAATTTGTAAAGATTTAGAGTCTTAGCTTTTTGAGAAATCGTTTTAGCGAGAAATCGCCCGTTTAAAATTACCTTCGTTACATAAACCATACAAAAGTCAATAGAATTTGTATCAAAATTTAGTGATACGTTCTAAACTTAAAATTTTCTGCTCTTTCCAACGGTACCAACGGTTTTTCTTGGAAAATTAAATTGAAGGAATGGCACAGATTTATTTAGGAGTCTACGTACAGTAGCGTGCATTTCGTTGAGAACAGGGTGTAGTCTACGCGAGACAGTTATTCTCGGCATCAGATTATTCACTTGAATCGTCATTTTGCACATCACTTTTGCTCAAGTAGACATTTATAAAATATAGGAATTGATGGTCTCATCAATTTCTATTCAAATTAGAAGCTGTAAGATCATTTTAAACAGCCCGCGATTAAGTTTGTTTACTAGCTTTCGGCCATGCTATCATAGTAATTTCGTATTCGTCAGATGGCGCTAAGGGTCATAGGATCAGTCAACGACAGTGCTCTCCTAAATTTATTTATTGCTAATTATTAATGCATTTAAACTATTTATTCTGTGCACAGATGGGTTGAGAAAAGAATTCTGCACATTGCAAAACTAAATCCACTGCCATTAATGCAACGCTCACTGATTAGAATTAGCCATAAGGAACACCCGGCCAAAGTCGCGGCTTATAAAGACCAACTCACATTTTAATTCATAGTAAATTAGGCTGTATTCATACGCACTTGCTAAGGGCACAGATCGAACCAGCGGAAAAAAGTAGTTCAGGACATGAATAATTAATTAATCAGCTCTCACAACAAGATCGTCGGCTAATTTTAAACAAACGCCCGCTTGACTCGGCCGAAACAGGAATGTAATTAAGACATCCGACGCATAAAAAATTAAAATTAAAATATTTATACTGCTCTGTTGGTCATGAAATTTTTGAATTTAGTAGTTGAAATATAAATGACTAATATTATTCGAAAAAACTTTTTTGACCGATTTACCCCTTCATGACCTTTCCGCTCGATTTGCTAGGTTTCAATATTAGCGACTTTAGCCGGGAAATCTCGGGCGCGGTCACATAATTATGTGACCGTGCCTATGAAAACCCTCCTAAAGTCGGAAATTTCAGAAAATGAGTTTAATTTTGTTTTAAATACTAGAGATATAGTTGATCAATTTGGTGAAAACCGTATATTTGCATCATTTAAAATAAAATAGTTATGAATTTGTAAAGATTTAGAGTCTTAGCTTTTTGAGAAATCGTTTTAGCGAGAAATCGCCCGTTTAAAATTACCTTCGTTACATAAACCATACAAAAGTCAATAGAATTTGTATCAAAATTTAGTGATACGTTCTAAACTTAAAATTTTCTGCTCTTTCCAACGGTACCAACGGTTTTTCTTGGAAAATTAAATTGAAGGAATGGCACAGATTTATTTAGGAGTCTACGTACAGTAGCGTGCATTTCGTTGAGAACAGGGTGTAGTCTACGCGAGACAGTTATTCTCGGCATCAGATTATTCACTTGAATCGTCATTTTGCACATCACTTTTGCTCAAGTAGACATTTATAAAATATAGGAATTGATGGTCTCATCAATTTCTATTCAAATTAGAAGCTGTAAGATCATTTTAAACAGCCCGCGATTAAGTTTGTTTACTAGCTTTCGGCCATGCTATCATAGTAATTTCGTATTCGTCAGATGGCGCTAAGGGTCATAGGATCAGTCAACGACAGTGCTCTCCTAAATTTATTTATTGCTAATTATTAATGCATTTAAACTATTTATTCTGTGCACAGATGGGTTGAGAAAAGAATTCTGCACATTGCAAAACTAAATCCACTGCCATTAATGCAACGCTCACTGATTAGAATTAGCCATAAGGAACACCCGGCCAAAGTCGCGGCTTATAAAGACCAACTCACATTTTAATTCATAGTAAATTAGGCTGTATTCATACGCACTTGCTAAGGGCACAGATCGAACCAGCGGAAAAAAGTAGTTCAGGACATGAATAATTAATTAATCAGCTCTCACAACAAGATCGTCGGCTAATTTTAAACAAACGCCCGCTTGACTCGGCCGAAACAGGAATGTAATTAAGACATCCGACGCATAAAAAATTAAAATTAAAATATTTATACTGCTCTGTTGGTCATGAAATTTTTGAATTTAGTAGTTGAAATATAAATGACTAATATTATTCGAAAAAACTTTTTTGACCGATTTACCCCTTCATGACCTTTCCGCTCGATTTGCTAGGTTTCAATATTAGCGACTTTAGCCGGGAAATCTCGGGCGCGGTCACATAATTATGTGACCGTGCCTATGAAAACCCTCCTAAAGTCGGAAATTTCAGAAAATGAGTTTAATTTTGTTTTAAATACTAGAGATATAGTTGATCAATTTGGTGAAAACCGTATATTTGCATCATTTAAAATAAAATAGTTATGAATTTGTAAAGATTTAGAGTCTTAGCTTTTTGAGAAATCGTTTTAGCGAGAAATCGCCCGTTTAAAATTACCTTCGTTACATAAACCATACAAAAGTCAATAGAATTTGTATCAAAATTTAGTGATACGTTCTAAACTTAAAATTTTCTGCTCTTTCCAACGGTACCAACGGTTTTTCTTGGAAAATTAAATTGAAGGAATGGCACAGATTTATTTAGGAGTCTACGTACAGTAGCGTGCATTTCGTTGAGAACAGGGTGTAGTCTACGCGAGACAGTTATTCTCGGCATCAGATTATTCACTTGAATCGTCATTTTGCACATCACTTTTGCTCAAGTAGACATTTATAAAATATAGGAATTGATGGTCTCATCAATTTCTATTCAAATTAGAAGCTGTAAGATCATTTTAAACAGCCCGCGATTAAGTTTGTTTACTAGCTTTCGGCCATGCTATCATAGTAATTTCGTATTCGTCAGATGGCGCTAAGGGTCATAGGATCAGTCAACGACAGTGCTCTCCTAAATTTATTTATTGCTAATTATTAATGCATTTAAACTATTTATTTTGTGCACAGATGGGTTGAGAAAAGAATTCTGCACATTGCAAAACTAAATCCACTGCCATTAATGCAACGCTCACTGATTAGAATTAGCCATAAGGAACACCCGGCCAAAGTCGCGGCTTATAAAGACCAACTCACATTTTAATTCATAGTAAATTAGGCTGTATTCATACGCACTTGCTAAGGGCACAGATCGAACCAGCGGAAAAAAGTAGTTCAGGACATGAATAATTAATTAATCAGCTCTCACAACAAGATCGTCGGCTAATTTTAAACAAACGCCCGCTTGACTCGGCCGAAACAGGAATGTAATTAAGACATCCGACGCATAAAAAATTAAAATTAAAATATTTATACTGCTCTGTTGGTCATGAAATTTTTGAATTTAGTAGTTGAAATATAAATGATTAATATTATTCGAAAAAACTTTTTTGACCGATTTACCCCTTCATGACCTTTCCGCTCGATTTGCTAGGTTTCAATATTAGCGACTTTAGCCGGGAAATCTCGGGCGCGGTCACATATATATAAAAAATGTAACCGCGTTTGGCACGGCTTCAAAGATCTCCGAACTTTCTTCATTGATTGCTTTCGAAACTTCACCAAAACGTTTAGTTCCAACACGGCCAGGTTTGCAGAATGCTTTTTGGGAAAAAGCGCAATGTTTTAAACAAAAAAAGCAACTTTGCAAATTCTACCGTTTTCAACACATAGCCTACGCGCGTCAATAAGCATTGCATACCAATTCGGGCAGGTTTGTTCCGTAAATTTCTTTAGCGCATTTCATTACGGCCTTCGCATTTCATTACGGCCTTCTTGCTAAAGCGTTTTATGGAGGCGAGGGAGCGGGACGAACAGGGAGGAGAGAGATGGGGGATGCAGGGAGGCCGAGGGGGAGGGGAAGGGGGAGCGGGAGGGGGAGGGGGGAAGGGGAGGGGGAGGGAGGGGGAGGGGAGGGGAGGGGAGGGGGGGGGGAAGGGGGGGGGGGAGGGGGAGGGGGAAAGCTCTTTTCAGCCACAGCAACGCGTGGCCGGGTTCAGCTAGTATATATATATGCATGTATATACTCTGCATATAATTTTGGGGCTAGGATAGGGTTTCTATTGAGGGTTTTCGCTTGGGTTATACTTTAATATCCTGATTATATACATTCCTTGCAACATTTATAATATATAATTACATGTATGTATACATATTCTATGTCAACTTTATATATATATATATATATGTATATATATATTTGCTGCATATCATATGTAGCCTATGCCTATGTATTTTGCAGTGTATCATGTTCAGCATAGGCGTGATTTTTGACTCACTCTGTTTACTGGCCATATCCCAAAGCTTTCCCTAATTTAGACGCATTGTTCGCTTTGGCGGGAAAGCGAATCTAGCGAACGTTACGTGTTGCGCCAATTTTAACGGACGCCGTTAGAACCGCTCTCAAGAAGAAATAATGGCAAAATCTCGCCGAGCAATAATTAGAGTCGTCGGCGGTGGAAGATGTATTTATTTCTGGACAAGGTGTGACATTCTGAGGATATAATAGCGCAGAGATGTTTAAGCAGTGGTTTGAAAGGTATAAGGCAAGCTTTTAACCGGTAAGTTAAGAGCGGGAAGGAAAGGAATGGGGAAGTCAGGCTATGTGGGCTATAGCCTATAGGGTAAATGCATGAGACAGGGTAGGATACTTCTTGAGGAGAATGTTAAAGCACGCTGGAGAAACGTGTCTCGTGTTGACATTCTTTAGGGACATGTCCAGGGACGCAAGTGATCCGCGTTGAAAGTGGAGACCGCCTGGTGTTAACAGAGCATATAATTTATACTGAGGGTGTAAATTTTCATATGCGACTATGTTCTTGTTGCTGGTCACAGTGGCCGACTTGTTGGAGCGCCGGTGTTGCGGGAAATTCTATGCCCCTAAAAGCTATCCGGGGGATGGAATATACTGGGTATCCGGGGGGTAAACCACTCTATCTGTAAGATTCTATACCCATTATCGAAAATACGTATAATTGGTAAGTTTATACTGCAATCAAAAGTTAGAGTGACTCTAATTGTTTTAGGTGTCCTAAGTAATGTTCAAAGCAAGGTAACTGGAATTTATTTAGTGACTCAAAATGCTCTTAAGTGTTCTAAAATGTTCTAGGTGTTCTAAAAGCAAACGAAACAAAAATTATCCAGTAGTAATAAACATGCTTGTTAGTATCACTGTTCAAAACAAAACAAGCGGTTGCTATTTTGCAAAACATAAGCCACACGCCGAATTGGCTTTTCCAACTTTCCTCATCTGTGGGGAGTACGTTTATTAACCCTCGGGCTACCAGGGGGGGGGGGTGGTATCCACCCCCCCTAGGTTTTTCCCAAATCAATTTTCTTTCGTTAGGAATAAAATTTTGACGTTTTAGGTAGCTGTAGAGGATTCATTTGCACACATTCTGAGCTAAAATGTGTGATGATATACCATACCATTCAAAAGTTATACCCGATATACCCGAGGCACCAGGGGGGGGGGGGGTGGATACCACCCCCCTTAGATTATCGGCTGTATCTTATCTGTCCTTTGACATGAAGAGACACCAATTACACCATTCTGTAGAGGGAATGTGGGGCTACATTTGGTGGTCACGAAGTTGTCTTTTGACAACCGGAAGTGCTCAAAATAAATTAAAATATAAATAAAGGTGTTTTATTTTCATAAAATTTTCATGTTTTTCCTATTAAAAATTATTCATAATTTATTTTTTAAGAGAAATAATTTATGTCATTCTATAGAGTGCATTCAGGGCTATTTTTTGATACCAATTAATTTGACATTTGATGACCGGAAGTGCTCAAGATAAATTTAAATGTGTGAAAATGTTGGGGTTTTTTTACAACGCAAACCGATAAGTCTGCGTAAACGTTTTTCAGCATGTTTTACATGTTTTTTCTCTTTTTATTGTAACTAAAACTAACTTATTACTAGTTTTTATAGTTGAATATTGGACTTTATTATATGTAAACTATTTTCAATTAAATAAATTATGTTAAAACACACAGAATCTAATATTTTGCTTATGCGAAAGTATACATTTTGTGGAATCGACGGGTGCCTACGGTAAAAAATTCATAACTTCGGGGTGCTTTCATATATTTTAAACCTAAATATACCATTTTGTGCAGAAATGAATGCTGAATCCATAGGTGTATTACAAGTTATGATATCTCAAACCAAACCCAAAATCTAGGGGGGTAACCACCCCCCTTGGTAGTCAGTGTTACAAAAATAGCGTGGTAGCCTGAGGGTTAAGGGGTGGGGGAAGACGTGTTAAAAGTATTTAAAAGAGAGTGGCACAGCAATGGAAAATCGTGCGAAACACAATTCTCTTTTCTTCACAGATAAAATCAATATAACCTAAGTTATATTGATTTTATAACCTAAGTTAAATTGAAGAAGATTGGAGGGAAAGAGGTGCAGAGGAAGGCCTAGACAAAAACTGCTGGACGGAATGATGGAAGAGGGATACAGAGAACTGAAGGCGTGAAACGTGGAGACATTGGACGATTGGACCTGCCGCTTGGCAGAGAACGTAAAGAAGAAGAACCTAAGTTAAGGAAATCACTGGCTGGAGGCTGGAGTACATGTTGAGGGGGACTCGCTCTTGGGGATGACAGCCTACTCGACGAAAGAATGGAGGGAAAGAAACCACCAGGAAGACCGAGAAAGATAATGTTAGGCTGGTTGATTGACAGAGATTATGGACGAGGATATAAAGAAATCAAGGAAAAAGCACAGAATATAGACAAAAATGGTTTCGTTGGAATCTTGAACCTGCAACCTTAGGGCAGAACACTAAAGAATACGAGGAAAGAAATCACATACTGTTGTCGTGTGTTTTGATACTTTCTGACCGCTAGAGGCGTTGTGGTGCACAGACAATTCAGCTGATGGCACTGAATGCGAAACGAACTTCCAGTCCT
Organism: Lumbricus rubellus; assembly: GCA_945859605.1. Classification (NCBI taxonomy): domain Eukaryota; kingdom Metazoa; phylum Annelida; class Clitellata; order Crassiclitellata; family Lumbricidae; genus Lumbricus; species Lumbricus rubellus. Next base: position 1,220,631 of record OX243817.1, read on the forward strand.
TTCATTACTATTTTTCATTGCAATGCATCGACCTCTCAGCAAAAAGCGAAAATGTGATTATCGTTGCAACGTCAATGCGCTATGTATGTAGACAAAACGTGACGCTTCCCGACCGCCAGGGGCGCTGTGGTGCAAAAACACTCCATTGAATAACGTTCTTATTTAGACGACTTTCACTGCTACGTAATTATTATTATAGAGTTTTCCAGTCGGTTGCTTCATCGATGGGTTGCTTACATAATATTAATTTTTGTATTTGCATCATTAGTGAACGCTCACGACATTTCAGTCGAGCGTGCGGTTAGTTCAATCGTACGTATACTAATAAAATTCCTGCCGCTTCAGTGTCTGGCTATATCAGACAATGACATGAACGCAACGCACAGTTTGTCTGGTTATAGAACGATCACTGACCACACTAAGCAGCTGTCTCTGCCTGCCTCCTCCTCCTCTTTTCCACCTGGTCTCACTCGGTCTTTCGGAGTTTTTCTTGACTATCCCTGGCCTAACACTCGGACTTGACGCACCTACAGGGTGCGCCAAAAAAAGTAATCCCCTACGGTTTTCAGCCCACATCTTGGCCAAACATACGAATTTTTATATAAAACTTTACATTCTTAAAGGCAATTCATATTTACGTACAATGGTCAAATTTCAACAAAATATTTAAAACAGTACAAAAGTTATATCACTTTTAGTGGGGCTACCCACCGTTTTTTGACGCTACAAAAACGAAATGCAAAAAATAGGATTTTTGCTCATATCATGGCCAAAAGTAAGAATTTCAGAATGAATCTTTACAGGTGTAAAGACAATTCACATCTACACATGATGGCCAGATTTCATCAAAATATTTCAAACACAACAAAAGTTATAGCACTTTTAGTGAGGCCACCCACCGTTTTTGACGATTCAAAAACGAAACGCAACAAAAAGTAGCAAAAACACGATTTTATTAAGTCTCACCTCAAATAACTTATCAAATGAACTTGGTAGTGCTTCACAACTTGTGTTCAATGTGGCCACTACCAGTGCCAAAACTTATTTTGAGTCTCTTTGCAAAGTTCTTGATGGACCTGTTGATTAATCTGACAGACTCATTATTTACCAATTTGATTGTCATCTTGCCAAGTGACTTCTCAGTGACGTGCAGCTACGCTGGCACCATGTTTCTTTTTTAAAGAGTAATAATAATGATAATCTGGCAATATCAAGGCTATCTGATAACAATTATAATTATTTTAGATGAGACTTAATAAAATCGTGCTTCTGCTACTTTTTGCTGCGTTACGTCTTTGAATCGTCAAAAAATGGGGGGGGGAGTGACCTCACTAAAAGTGATATCACTTTTGTTCCGTTTGAAATATTTTGATGAAATCTAGCCATCATGTGCAGATATGAATTGTCTTTAAGCCTGTAAAATTTCATTTCGATATTCTTACTTCTGGCCAAGATATTGACCAGAATAATTGAATTGAATTTTTTATACTTTTTGTTGCGTCGCGTTTTTGAATCGTCAAAAAACGGTGGGTGGCCTCACTAAAAGTGATGTAACTTTGTTCTGTTTGAAATATTTTGTCGAAATTTGGACCATTGTACGTAGATATGAATTGCCTTTAAGATTGTAAAATTTAATTTAAAAATCCGCATGTTTGGTCAAGATATGGGCTAGAAACCGTAGGGGATTACTTTTTTGGCGCGCCCTGTATGTCTTAGCTCTACACTTGGCTTTACAGTTACAGTGGCGCATTTTTGAAGATGACGATTACGACCAAATGTCGCGCCAGACTGGCATCGTAAGCGTAATAGTAGGCTAATCATCGCATTTTTACAGCTCTAAGCTTAGTCCAAAGCTATGCAACGGGCACCAGCTTATTCACGAGCACTGCGTAGCATCAGATTGGTTTTCCATGGATCGATGTCCAGCGGGGCTTCGAGTCAATTGCCACAGAGCCCTGCGAGAGGAGCCAGACCAGCCGCCAAGGAGGGTTTCTTCGACGACGATAAAGCCTCGAAGATTGGGTGGATTAAGGTATGGGAATAACTGAAGAGACGGCAAGACTTTAACTATGGATCGCGTGAGGCTTTCGACTTTCCTAATCAACTCGACAGAATTCTTTGATGGGGGTGGGGTGGGGTGGGGGTGGGGTGGGGGGGGGGTTGGCTTCCACCTCCATGACATTCAACGTTTGCGATTCGATGGCCTCTGTTGCCATGACGACCCCATAATCCAATAATATTTCCAAATCGCGCGGTTAGCAGAAATCCCAAGTCGGTGCTATAGTTATTACGGCTCCAAACGTCGCCAATATTACTAGATCTCTCTGTGTCTGTCTGTGTCTGTCTGTGTCTGTCTGTCTGTCTGTATCTGTATGTCTGTCTGTCTCTGTCTGTCTGTCTGTCTTTGTCTGTCTGTCTCTGTCTGCCTATGTCTGTCTGCCTGTCTCTGTCTGTCTCTGTCTGTCTGTCTGTCTTTGTCTGTCTGTCTGTCTGTCTCTGTCTGCCTATGTCTGTCTGCCTGTCTCTGTCTGTCTCTGTCTGTATCTCTCTCTCTGCAGAGTGGAAGGCATTATACACGTACATGTACATGTACTTCGGTTCAGCAAAGGTGTGTGTATGATGATGTAGTTTTGACGAATAATAAATACTGCTGCAGGTGTCTTAGCGGAGATTTTGGTTTCGTCGACGACTTAATGAACTTCGGCTTAAGCCTTAGAAATCGACTGAAAAGTGAAGGTTTCTTTATGCACTGGCTTCCGCGCGTCATCTCTACTTGACGCTCCGTGACGCTTTAGCGATGATGATGATGGTGCACTGGGAATGATCGGGAAGCCAGTGCAGATCGTCGTCGTCGTCGCTTAAGTGTTGAACTACTTTGCGATGATGACTCTAATGTGATGCCATGCAGACTTTGGTAATTTCTATAGCGCCGCTCAAAGACGCGGGTCGTTCAGGTACTATATGGCGCTCCCAGTGCGGTAACCCCGAGAAAAAATAGGTCTTAAGATTAGGGAGGGAGAGAGAGACACACACAGACAGAGACAGAGACAGACAGAGACAGACATATTTAGTGACAGAGTGAGAGTCACAGAGTGACAGAGTGACAGGAAGAGAGAGAAGGAGGGAGAAAGAGAGCGAAAGAGAGAGAACAAGAGAGTGAGAGAAAGAGAGACATGTAGAGAGACAGCCAGACAGACAGAGAGAGAGAGAGGGAGAGTGTGTGAGAGAAAGAGAGAGAGGCGGAGGGAGGGAGATAGGGAGAGGGAGAGAGTGAGGGAGATGTGGTTAGCAATTTATAAAGAAGAATCTTTCTTTTCAACGAGGAGGGAAGGAAATTTCGTAAGGAAAGCCCAATTATGGTAAAGATCGAGTTTAAGCATAAACGGTCCTAGCTCGTGTTACAAACCAGTCATGAGAACTGTCCATAGAAGAGGTTGGGATGAGATGACGCAGAAAGAGGAAAAGGAATGAGATCCTGAGATGATGTTTCGGCGCAAGAGTCAGTCAGACCCTGCAATTTGGACTTGAGAATCAGAGCAAGGACTTTGTAATTATTGAGAGCGGGCAGAGAGAAAGACATAGACAGGAAGCCAGTGTAGTTGCAAGGTTGACCACAACAGATGTCTGGCCTTTGATGGCATTTAATGCGTAGGGTTTCGAGCTACAGCTCATGCCACATCTATATTAATAAAGAGAGGATTCTGTCTGTCTGTCTGTCTGTCTGTCTGTCTGTCTGTCTGTCTGTCTGTGTGTCTGTCTGTCTGTGTGTGTGTTTGACCGGAATGCATTTCAACAGTTTTTGACCTTTTCACTCCAAACCTTCACTACTCTGTCCGTCTCGGCGTCGGACACCCAGTGGAGGGGTTGGCGATTCTCTACCACCATGGGGGCCAGGGTGGGGGCGAAACCCCCCAAATTTTTTTCACTAAAACGCAGCCATTGATTTAAAACTTTGCACCTAGACAGAGGGCCATCGGAACCACCCAGTAGAGTTGTTGGCGAATCTCCCCCACCATGGGGGCCACGGTGGGGGCAAAAACCCTACGTTTATTAAACACCTTTTTAAACGCTTGCATGGCCATTATATAATGCGCTTTGCTGTAAAGTCCTATTACAATTATAGTCAATTTACGCGTAGGCCTACCCGTGGAGGTCGGAGTTAGTGGTGGCGTGTTGTGGGGTTGGGGTGGGGAGGGGGTCGTGGGAGGTGGGAGGGAATTTTTCGGGGGGGGGGGGTGAAGGAATTTTTTTCCCGAAAACCCTAATTTCACGGGTTGGCGTACCGCTGGAGAGTTCGGAGTGTGGTGGGGTGTTGTCGGGTGGGTGAGTTTGGGGTGGGTGTGGGAGTGGGGTGGGAGGAATTTTTTTCCCGAAAACCAAAATTTCACCGATGGCGTACCATTGGAGGTCGGAATGTTGTGGGGCTTTTGGGCGTGGATGGGGTGGGAGTTGGTGGGTTGGTGGAGGGTGTGGGTGGGGTGGGAACTGGCTTGGGCTCGGGGTTCGGGTGGTGGGGTGGAGAGTAGGGGTGAGGGTAGGGTGGGGTGGAGGGTGGAGGGGTGGGATGGGACGGGTGAACGGGGCGGGGTGGACGGGGTGGGTGGGGGTTTGGGGGTGGAGTAGGGGGTAGAGGTGGGTGTGGTGAGGGTGGGTGGTGGAGGTGGGGTGGAGGTGTGAAGCGGGGGTGGGTGGATGGGCGGGGTGTACGGGGTGGGGGTGGAGGTGGAGGTTGGGGTGTGGTGAGGATGGGGTGGAGGTGGCATGGAGGGGTGAAGCCGGGGCGGATGGAGGGGGTGGGTGTACGGGGTGGGGTGGGGTTTGAGGTGGAGGTGGGGTGTGGTTGGGTAGTTGCCGGAGAGGGTCGAATCCTAAATTTCCTGGGCAACGCCGGGTACCCCAGCTAGTAATATCATATATACGTATGTGGCGGTGGGTAAGAAGAACTAGAAAAGTGAGCCAATAAGGAATAGGTTTTTTTTGTTTAGCTTTGCGTCAAATCTTGAGAAGGAAGCTTAACCCTTTAATCTTGGCATTAAAGGCTTAACCTGTCTGCGACTTTTAATGAGTTTCTGCAAAAAATCGGCCGCTCATGTTCAGCTCCCCAAACCCCTCACTCCGTAGGCTTTGTGTTTCGCAGACAGAACCTGTGTTGCACGCTCTGCGCGTATACGTTGTTGTATTCAAGACACAGGGCAATTGACTTTACGACATTAGGCCTATGTCATGATGGCGATGCGAAATTGCGCTGAAGAACAGAATGTATTTACTGTTGTTGTTGTTGTTGTTGTTGTTGATGATGATGATGATGATGACGACGATGATGTTCATGATGATTTCGTTGTCGATGATTCTAGTGATGTGGACCATGTTTTAGTTGTTGTTGCTGTTGTTCTTGTTGTTGTTGACGATGATGATGATGATGATGATGATGACGACAACAACAACGACGACGACGATGATGGTCTCTTGTTTATTGGAGGATAAGTCTCGTATTGCACCCTATGAACTGTATTGTTGGATTTTTTCTGTTCGTACAGACAATGTCTGCAGCAGCAACGGAAATAGACTTATCCACCTTTGGTGCTATTATAGTTACCCTTCAAATACACGAGACCTGTAAACACCTCGTTAACAGGAATGCACACCACGGCTCCCGTCACGAGAGGCGCCACATGCAGTCTGCAGCAGAGCAATCGCTCGCATCCACCTAGCGGCGGCGGCCGATGGTGGCGTATCATACGACCGTTAAAAGCCTCTTCTTCGGTAAGCCGAGCGCAGACGGATATGAGCCAGATCGGTAAACTGACTACTTAGAAACTGGACGTGGTAGCATTGAAGAGTACTTAGTACATGCCATACTATCGACCGACTGCTGAGAATAGGCTAGTAATAGGCTACTAGTAATAAACAACTTGTGAAAATTAGTAGAAAATTACAGATAGTAGGCTACTAGACGGTGATTAGTATCAAATTACCAGAATTGAAGCCAGTGCCAGACTACTAATAATAGGATAGGCCTACTGGCACCAAACTACTAGTAAGTCTCAATAAAGCTAGTGCAAAACGACTAGCAATAGACTACTAGCATTGCAGCAAGATTGAACTAATAGGCTACTAAACTACTAGACTATTGCCCTGGTAGATCTAATGAACTAGAAATTTGGTTTTCTTGGTTGGGCGCTTTCATCGAAGCCAGGAAGAATTGCTTTGAAGAAATAAGGTTGAAAAAAACAGGAACCGACTTTGTTCGCAGACAACTCGAGAAATTTCCTTTTATTCGCCGAAAGACGAACTGAACTTCAAAAGATTGCGAACAGTAGGCGACCTACTGATCCATTATATTATTGTATTGTCATGGCATGTATCATGTCGCTTGTTTTCCTCTTCAACACAAACTGTCTCGAACTGCAGCAGGTGGCACGAAATACCTCAGAGGTTTCGTCGCTCTTTTCCGAGAATTGTGTTTGAGAGAGACGTCGTGTAAATTACGGCTTTGACGCTGACAGATAAAGGTAGGAAATGCAAATATAATAGATCTATCATAATACAGCGTAATTTTGTTGTCGAGAAAAGCATCATATTGACAGAATGATGTCATTGTGTTCAAAGACATGTCGTCCGATCTAACCTCATTGTTAGAAGCAATGTTATTAATATAATCTAATCACTTTGTAAGAAGTATTTGAAACAATGTTATTAATATAGGCCTAATCTAATCACTTTGTAAGAAGTATTTGAAACAATGTTAATAATATAGTCTTACCACTTTGTAAGAAGTATTGCCATCTTATAGAATCGTATTGTAAGAGTGACCCAATTCTAAGTTTTTATAATGTCATTGTGCCCAAACAATGTATAATATTGGAGATTCTATGGCGCTATATAATGCGGGCAAGCGGAGAGGGAAGGAGAAAACAAGGGCGGCCGAGGAAATGGTGGTTGGACGAGGTTCAAGAAACAACAGGAATGAATCTGGAACAACTAAGAGAAACGACAAAAAGAAAGCAATGGAGAAAACTGGTCATGACGGTCGCTAGAGTTCATGGAACTGACAGCACAAAGTGACAAGGTGAATTCTAAGTTAAATATTAATCTCATTGCAAAAAGTGATGTTAATTTATTTAATGTCATGTAAAAAGTAATCTTATTCTGTATGATCGCGTTGTAGAAAAGCAACGACAATTTATATAATCTGATTATCATAAACTAATAAAATAAATTACGATCTTGAAGATCATTCTTTTCTATTTTCGTTTCAATGTATAATTATTATCGAAGATTCCTTTTGGTACTATGTAAATTGTCAGTCACAATAAAGTCTAATGTAAAAACGTAGACTCTAATGCATGGCTTTCAAAACATTTTTATTTTTAAAATTGTTTGAGGCGTCTTTTTTTCCGTATCTTTTTCGTATCTTTTTCGTATCGTTTTATTCCGGTTTTTTAAAATCTTTGATGTAACTTTATTTTTTAAGGCGTCGTTTTTTATTTATTTATTTTCGTATAGTTTTATTCCGGTTTTATCTTTGATGTAACTTTAGTCTAACAATTCAGTGCAAGGCAATTATAATAGGGTGCAATACGAGACTTCCTATCCTCCAATAATCGTCTTTTGCAATAGACCATCGTCTTTGTCGTCTTTAGGCTCCTACTGTCTCATTATTTTCCTTAATTTTTTTATTATTATAGCCTATTCTCTTCGTTTCCACCGTAGATTAATGTCACTTTTAACTAATTAATTTTCGTCTTTCTTTAGGCCCCTACTGTCTTATAATTTTTCTTAATTTTATTTTTGTATGATATTCTTTACGTTTTCACCGTAGATTAATGTCACTTTTAACTAATTTTGGTCTGCAGGCCTACAAATAAAGCTATGTTACTGGCTGATTAAGAAATTGTTTTGAATAAATAAGGCTTTTAAAGTCTAAGATGATGATGATGATCGATCTCTGCCCGAAGGCAGGTTCATTGGCTTTACGCCCCTGGGGATGAGATGAGTGAGGTGGTTTCCCGTTGCCTTCCTCACAGACAATGATGGATAAGCAACTTCCCCAAGGTCGCTCCGCAGCAGCTTGCGCCACCGCGTCCCCCACGTGCTTGCCCAAGATATCTAAATCTCTGAATGTCAACTCCCAGCCGGGGCTTGAACCGCAGTCCGTTGTATCCAACAGACGAATGTCGTTCGCGCTTACCGGTGTAGCTAACTAGGCTAGTAAAGTCTCAGATAAGATCTAACAAATTCAAATTATTTTCGTTTTCGTTTAATGTCGTTTTTTGTCGTTTCTAAATTTTTTCGAAAAAAAACACTTTTCCGGTTTTTATTCCGTTTCCATCGGTTTTTGCATCTACGGTTTAATGTCATCATCATCATCATCATCGTCGTTATCCCTGGGTTAACAACCCGTAGGTGTCCGACGCCACTCTCTGTCTGAGTCTGTCTCGCATCAAGCTTCCCAGCTTCAACCGGTCCGGTCAGCAGGTCCGCTCCATACCATAACATCTTGGAGCCGCTAGACCACCATGTCCGATTGAAGAGAATATTGGGAGAGAGGTACGAAGGACAACCTGGTACAATGCCCGTATGTGGCCCACGAATACGCTCTCTCCTTCGACTCTCTCCACCGGTCTGTCCTGACCGGCCTGTGCATGTAGGCCTATGCTCCACATCATGACACCTTGAAGCATCTGGGTCACTATGTCACTTGTGTCGTGGTTTTTGCGGATTTCTATGGTCTTGGTCTATTTCTGCCAGTGTATCTCCACCCATCTGGCAAACCTTCCTCCTTTGTCCGGGCTTAGGACCGGCACAGAGACGTTATTGGTTCCCTGTGGCGGAGGATGGATGCAGTTTAACGTCATGCCCAGGACACGGTTTAATGTAGAAATCTAATTTAGCCAGCTGATCTACTATAACCTCTGGTTCAAGTATGCCGAGCGTAAATCGTGCAACGACGCTGTAGACAGACAGTAAGCTTATAGGCTACAAGTTGTTTAAACACCTTTATCTTTGTCTCTATCGTCAAGCAGTTTTACAGTCGTAAGATATACTGTAAGTTGAAAGATAGGATAAGCTTAATTAGATAGGATTACGAGAGGGTTGCAACACAAGTCGTTGATGGACTATTCGTTTAAGATTCGCCTAGATTTAACAAAAGCATATCATGTTGAAGGCCATACCAGACTTAGGCTGAGCAGTGAGCAGGCCTATAATTGTTTGACTTGTTGCTGATTGCATAAAAGAGTTTTGCGGTTATAATCCATGTTGCAGGCTTTTTAATTAAAGGAGAAGACCAAACCACATAGGGGGTATACTAACTAATAAATATAAATCACTATTTTAGTGAGACATGGCAAAAAGGGCCTCAGTTTGCACTACGCGTTTTAAGCCCAACCAAGGTCTGTACAGTGTACATGTACACGAGGATATACGAGGGAATAGGCCTAATATACAGCGTTATGCTCTCTTATAAAGTTTTTGCAACTTTTTAGCCTCGTGTAGGCCCTACATAGTTCCGTAAACGAGGGTGCACGCGGGTATGCAGAGTACGGTACACTTACCTCATGTGCACGAAGATTAAAAAAAAGAGCCAGAAACCAGTAGAAAATTGCGTTTCATGACAACTATTTAAAAGAGAGAAATTAACGAAAAATCTGCGAGTTGCTGAGTATTCTGCGTCGGCAATTTGCACTACGAAACCAAGATCTTGTTAAAATGAAATCATCATCATCATCATCATCATCATCATCATCATCATCGTCATCATCATCATCATCATCGTCATCATCGTCGTCATCGTCATCATCATCACCAACTTTGTAAAATACCAATTATAATCTTATTAGGCCTACATCTCAAAGTCTTCTTATAGGCTACGCAGTACGCATTGAAATAACGTCCAAACGTGAAAGACCATTTTCGAAGAAACCTAAATTTAATTCCCCCACCGGAGAAAAACCTTCTTCTCCTTCCATATATTAATATTATCTCTACAATGTTCGCCCAGCACCTGTCGGGTATCGCCTAATTATTTCTAATAGGTTTTACTACACACATAGTCCCCCAAGTGAAAGGGAAGATTTAGGTTTTCTCTCCTTCAAATTGCTTTTGAAATAGATGCCGCGTAGTACGTAACAGGATTTAATTATACAGTCGTGGATGGATATAACGAGTGACGATAATATTCTACGCCATTGAGAAGCGGCTTACAAAACAGGATGCTGCATAATATGTATTATATATATATATATATTATATAATTCCTAATTAACGAAATCGGATTCGCACAGACATTGGGCATTGCTAAGACATAAAGATCAGCAGGCACTGTAAAGAAAGAGAGGGTATACATAAATAACTATTAACTATTGAATCTAAGCCAATGTATTTTGTGTTAACTCTGCGCCAGATAGCGGAGAATCAATGACGTAGACTATGATTCCTTTTCCCGGTAATTCATCGGCACTGGCTTCCATTTAAAAGCCGGTGTCACGAAATAAAATCTCCCCCGATACAAATTTCTCCCCGAAACAGAGTCTCCCCATTGGTTGAAACTCTGTATTGGAAGAAATTTTCTGAAGTAAAAGTATATATTTGTCGTGTTATTATTATAATCTAGCCTGGTCATCTATAAATTTGAGGCAAACACTGTAGCCCATTTCACGCTGAACAATTAAGGCAGACTTTATTTCGTGAACGGCGGAAATATTCTCTCCTCCACGGAGACGTTATTTCAGAATATAGTATCCGTGGGCGAATTTATTTATTATTATTTATTAATTTACTTATTTACTATTATTTATTTTATTTTTTTATTATTAATTTATTATTATTAATTTATTATTATTATTTATTTTAGGCAATAGGCTAATCGTTATCTTTTTACTATTGCCATCGCCATTCCTATGATGATTATCGTTGATATTAATATTGGTGTTATTAGTTAGTAGAAATAGGCCTACTGGCGGTGGCAAAGTAGGCTAGGCCTAGTCGGACTACTCCTGCTACTACTACTACTTCGACTACTATTATTACTTCTACTACTAGTAGTAGCAGCAGTATTAGTAGTAGTTGTAGTAGTAGCAGCAGCAGTAGTAGTAGCAGTTGTAGTAGTATTAATAGTATCAGTAATCAGAATATTGGTGTCATCGGCCTTAACTGGCATCAGGCTATGCAATTATCTGTTATCATAAAGATAGAACCAAATGACTGACAATAAAATAAGCAGGCTTACTTCTATACGAGAAAGCAACATCTACTTTTCTGCATGCACTCTGTGATGAGGATAATACCTATTGTTAAACGACATGTCATTGAGCCTGGAGACAATCTTCTTTAGACTAAAGATTCTTTTAAGTCCTTGTGAGGCGATTGAAACCAGCAAAGAATTAGAGCAGATCAGTCCGCGCATGCTTTCTTCAAAGAAGATTATATGATGTGGCGAGTGGTTTGCCGAATCGACGAATCAATCGTTTCAGGCAGGATTTTGATTCAGGAGATTTGCAAAAACCGGAATGACGATTACAATTGTATTGGTTTGGAGTGAAAACGGGTCTTGATCGGATAAAGACTTAAAGTGCTCGGCATGTTACTGAGGAGGTCACTGTGAGCGAATCCTTTTTCCCGCCGTAGGTGGTGCGCGCCCTTCTGAGCTCTGGAAGGAGCTTTACATGTACTTCAAATGTAGTTGAATCGAATTGCATTGCAATAGAAACCACGGAAGAACATTGCATAATAATAATGTAACTCGTAGGATAAGTCTAAAGGATTTCAGTGAAACGTTAATGTTTGTAATCGGTCAATGAATGCTCGTGAATAAGCTGGTGCCCTTTGCTTTGCTTTGAAGTTATTAACCGAATTCACGATTGCGCTTATCATGTAGAATAAAAAAAAATGCCGAATAAAGGCATAGCAGATTAATAATTATAGGCCTAGGGACCTGCTAGTTAGCATCCGGAAGCACGCGCTCTCATTAGCGTGCAATCCTAAGGCGCTATATAAATTCACAGAATCCGTAGAATTCAATGCGGTACAAGGCAACGCACCTGTAGCCACAAAGAACAAGGTTTCTTTCTGACAACAATGCCAACAGCGTTTTTGGGTAAACACGCGTATTTCAGCGTCTTAGTTATTCGCCATTATTTGCGTCGGTTGGTCTTGACAAAATAATAGAAGTCAAATAGACGAAAATGATTTCTATTCGAATAGAAGTGGGATTAATAATTATGAAAACAATCTCGCTGAGATCGAGTCTGTTTTAAACGTCAATTTACAACCGAAAAGGTCTAATTTCTTTGTTTATAGTGGTACATAAATATAAGAAATAAGGTTAATTATAGGTCGTAGACTACGTATAGGTCTAGGCTACTACCTGCATTTTTATCACTTCAATTTGTTTTGGAAAAATTGTTTCTCAATAAGCCTTGATATATATATTTATATAAATTATATCATAATAGCCTATATGTTTTATATATAGGCTATACATGTATATGTAAAGACCTATCATAGACCTTTAGACTACATTCTTAAAATAGAAATCAAGTTGACAAGCGGCAACACGGTTACAGAAGAAAATGAAATGGAACTAAAGTTAATAAAGTAGGCTACTGTAGATAAATAATAATTACTGTAAACTGTTTTTTATTGAGTAAGCTCCTACAGACTACAGAATATACCCATAGATAATTTTTATTATGAAGTTAATAATTAAATAATTATCATCCTTTGTTGGAAAGTGAAAATTGTGAGCATAGGTTGTAGCGGCGTTTGATGACGGGCGGTAACAAACCCCGCTGGACATGGATTTGTCCATGATTCATGTTGACAGACGCCAGTAGCAGCAGTCTGTCATCGACTTCGCGAACCATATAATTATATATCCGAGACGTCGGGCACGTTGTCAGGAAGAAGATAGACCTTACGCCGAGTTCTTTTCCAAAAATGACTTCGCTTATTTTTGTCCTAATTTTTTGGAAAAGCACGACCTGGCTGGCGCCGCATAAAAAAGACTTGACAAGGTAGTTGGTCTTGTCATGCAGCACTGTGGCAGGGAGGCCGTCGGATTTAAAGACCCGGACGACATAGCCTAAAGGGAGCGGGAGCAAGTCCCAAATAATCCAGCAACAGTCTATAGGGCCCGTGACGGATCTGCATACGCAGGGGCGGATTCAGGGGACCAATACGGCCATGGACCCCCTTATTCGGAGATATCCGCCCCCATAAGCAAATTGAGGCCTTCAATCAATGCAGAAGGAAAAGGTAAAAAAGGGCACCAGCTTTCGAATAGGCGGAGTTGCCAAGGTTTTTAGAAATGTTGGAAGAAAGGCTAAAAAAAGAGCACCGCAATTTTCGTCGAAAGATCACAGATTTGTTTACCCAAGACCAAAATCTGCCGCCCCTTCTTCCAAAAATTCTGTATCCGCCCCTGCGCCAAGGGCCAAGGCCCAGGGGCGCAGAATTTCTATTGTCCGCCATGTTTACCGCGATTTTGTCTTTTTCAGCGTCGCACAAAGACATTTCGTTACCAATTATTCGTTGCCAGTAGCTTAATCCAATCGAAAAATAAAACAATCAAAATGACGACGGAACTTGATACGTCCAACTTTTCAACGGAGATTCCTTCATCTTGCGACCAGTTCTTTGATCTGACCAGAGAGCTCACAGATCTCAGCCAAGAGTCTCCGAGACAAGGAGTAAACATGACGGAGGATGAGAGGCGCCACCTATCCGTTCGTGGTGTCATCGATGGTGTTGGAATTCCAATCGTCTGTCTTTTCGGAATCGTTGGAAATGCTCTGAACCTGATCGTGTTGACTCGGAAAAGAATCCAACATTCGATGGATCACCTGGAAAAGTCCGTTCACGTTGGATTCGTGGCGCTGGCTGTTTCCGATATGTGCTTCTGTTTCATCGATCTGATGTCGAGGTTTCTCGGAGATAAATACACCTACTTTGGGTAAGTGTTGTCTACTTCAAGGTTTCTGCTTCAGGTTCATGTAGAAGTATTATACATGTAGGTCTATATTCGGAAGTTTTAGTCTATTTTCAATAAGCGGGTTCACCATCTCATTGCGCAGTGGTTAAGGTCAATTCTATCATAGATGGATTATATAAAAATTGCATATATTATATTATGTGTGTGTGTGTTTACGTGTACGCGTGTACGTTTGTATTATAGGCCTATGTATGTATGTATGTATGTGCACTTGTTATAGCGCCCCATTCAAGCTCTCTCTACTCAGAGGCGCTCCCGATGCAAAGCGGACACTGCATCGGAGTTTCACGCCGAAGCGATGAGCAATTGTAAGTGAAGGACTTGCCCAAGGTCCTTACGCGGGGAGGTGGATTCGAACCTCGGACCTTCCGGCTCTATGTCTTTGCTTGTAACGGTTTCTGTTTTTCTTTCTGCATGATCAGTCCTCGCGACTGGATATTCAGTCTCTACTTCAAGACCTACAAAGAGGGCTTCCTCAACGTCTTCATGCTGACGAGCACCTGGTTGACCGTCGTGATGGCCCTCGGTCGCTACCTTGCCGTCTGCCGCCCCCTGCACGCCCGCGGAGTCATCAGTCTCAACGGAACCCGGGTGGCGGTCGCGTTCGTCTTCCTCGGATCCCTCTGCGTCAACGGGCCCCGTTTCCTTCACTACGAGGTCATCAGAACCCCCTGCGAGGACCTGTTGCCCTTGAACTCGTCGACGTCATCCAGCTGTCCGTGCTTCTTCTACCACCAGGACACCGGCGGACTGTACCGCATCCCGCTGTTCGTCTTCTGCTACAACCTCTTCTGGTCGCTGGTAGCCATTCTCGCCCCGCTTCTCATTCTCGCCTACTGCAACGCCTGCCTCATCCGCGCACTCCGTCAGTCCTACCGCGTCCAGAAGATGTACCGCGCCAACCAACCGAAGGACTCCGGACACCGCATCACGCCCACCCTCATCATCCTCATCCTCATGTTCATCGTCCTCGTCGGACCCTCCGGGGTGCTCAGCTTCCTCCGGATCTACGTCCTCGAACCGGAAGCCACCGGGTCCCTCTACTATCTCTACATGACCGCCATTGACGTCACGAACCTCCTCGTTCTCGTCAACTTTGCGGTCAACTTCGTGCTCTACTGCGTTGTAAATGTCCACTTCCGTCGCACAGCCGGAGATGTCGTCTGCTTTTTGTGTCGTTTCCGTCGCAGATCAAGAACGAAATTCTCGTCTATGATTTATCTTGCGCGTTACACAGCAGCGAGAAACACTGTCACGTACAACATATCTGAGGCAGACCCGACGGAGCTTTGACTCGGAAAGAGATATGTGCGGCGGTGTAAACGATTGCGAGAAAAGTGATCTACGTGGAAATTATTATGGGGAAAGTAACTCCTGTAGAAGTATGATTCGGAAAGTGACCACTAAAGACATGATTTGGACGTGATCCATTATGAAATGCTTGGGAAAGGTATTTCTGTGAAAATGATCGAGAAAGGTATCTCTGTGGAAATTTTTGCGAGAGTCATCAATGTGGAAGGATTAATTGGGACAAGTATCCATACATGGATGTGGATTCGGAAAGGTATCCTATGATTGTGGAAATGTTTGAAAAGGTATACCTATGGAAATTATTGCTGAGAAAGTTTTCCCTGTTGAAATTATTTAGAAAGTATTATTCCGACTGAAACATACAGAGCACGTTCATCTGCATGATCCGAAGATACCCCGGTTTTTTTCGCCTGTGTAAATGATTGCTGGGGTGACACTTGTGGACATGAATAATTGTAAAGGTATCACTGTGGAAGTAATTTGGAAAGATATCACTGTGGACATGATTTTCAAAGGTATCCCTGTGGACATGATTTTCAAAGGTATCCCTGTGGACATGAATCGCAAGGGTATCCAGAGAGAAACGTTGGGGAGTGTTATTTCTGTGGAAATGAATGAGAAAGTAATTTCTGTGGCAACAGACAGAGGACGCTACAGTCTGTTCAAATGACTTCCGGATATGTTGAGCTGAGCGTGGACAAGGTTAAGGGAGACGTGGCATTTGCCCCGCGTACCCGGTGGTCATTTCAGAACAGAATCTTAATCTTCTTCTTCTTCTTAATCTTCTTCTTCTTCCTAATTTTCCTCTTCTTCCTAATCTTCCTCTTCTCCCTAATCTTCTTCTTCTTCTTAATCTTCTTCTTAATCTTCTTCTTAATCTTCTTCTTCTTCCTAATTTTCCTCTTCTTCCTAATCTTCCTCTTCTTCCTAATCTTCTTCTTCTTCTTCTTAATCTTCTTCTTAATCTTCTTCTTCTTCTCCTAATCTTCTTTTTCTTCTTCTTGTTTTTCCTTACTCCTGTTAGTTTTATTCGTGTAATTGTTCTTCCTCTGCCTCTTTCACTCTTTGTCTTCGTTCCCCTTCTTGCCCCTCTACCTCTCAGGCTTCTCTGCTTCCTGCTCTTACTTTCTTGTTCCTTTCTTCTTGTTACTCTTCTAATTCCTGTTCATTGTCTTGCACTTATTGCTCTTTATTACATCCTTCTAATTCCACATCACTTCCTCCTCCTCCTCCTCCGTCTCCTCCTCCTTCTCCTCCTTCTGCTCCTCCTCCTCCTCTTCCTCCATCACCATTTCCATCCCATTCTTCTCCCTGCCCCTCCACATCCTTCTTCTCTTCCAAATTTAATTGGACGCGAGGAAACCTGCGACTAAACTTCAAGTCACCGCAGACGACGAAACGAATTGCAATTGAAGTGACATTCTCACGGAAGCAGAAGAAAAAACAACTGAGTCGAATCAACACACAGCTAATTGAGAAAGTCGAAACGTGACTTTTCGCCGTAAAAGACGTCATCACGACTCTTGGATTTAACCTCAAACTTCCAGATGGCGTGACAGTCTAGTCTCGATTCAAAGTCTCGAATTCCTCGAGTCGAGTTTTTTTCGACGCTTTTCTAAGACTGTCGCTGTCTATTTTGGGACCACAGTGTCGAAGTTATCGACATCATAATTATAGTTTCCATATTATTATATCGTCATCATCATCATCATCATCATCATCATCATCATCATCATCATCATCATCATCATCATCATCATCATCATCATCATCATCATCATCATCATCATCATCATCATCATCATCATCATCATCATCATCATCATCATCATCATCATCATCATCATCGTCATCATCATCATCATCATCATCATCATCATCATCATCATCATCATCAGCATCATCATCACTATCACCATCATCATCATCATCATCATCATCATCATCATCATCATCATCATCATCATCATCATCATCATCATCATCATCATTATCATCATCATCATCAATCGTCCAAATTCCACTTCTCAACCGTACATATTGTTTTCTTGCCGATACCTGTACCTGCTCGAGTCGATGGAAAGCCGTAAGCGCCAATAAAAGTCACACAATCTCGTTTGATTACGTCCGTAAAACATTCTGCAGCATCATCGCTTTTGCATCGAGAAAATAATACGACCGCGAGATTTAAAAGGCGATAAAAATTTAGGTGCGCTTTTATCGTTCATTCCGAATGCAATTACATCAAACCACATCCGTTGATGCATGCGTCCCATGCGCACAATATGCACAGGGTCCTCTGTCCGCTTCCGCCGGTGACTAATTCAGCGAATTCCTCTCAAACAGGCAACGATAAGAAGTATCCACTTGATTAATTATTCATCGAATAATTGCCAGGATTCATGTGCTGTAACGGGGCTATAATATTTATATACATGCAATATATATATATATATATATATATATATTATATAAATTATATGTATTAAATATATATATATATATATGCATGTATATATATATATAAACGTGTACGTAATATCAACAAGGGAGGTGCATGAGAGAGAATAAAAACTTCACACATCAATCTCTCTATAAATCCATTCTCAAGAAGCGATCGTGTAACTCCGTAGAATTAATCGCTTTTCCTGTCACTGAGTTGCGGTTTTTTGTCAGCCTATTTTCTCATTAAACGAATATACATGTATATATATAATATTATATATAATATACATAATATATATATTATTATATATATATTACACATTATATATATTAGATGAATTATGGACAAGGAAGAGGAAATGAGAATCGTGTAGCATTAATCGCTTTCCTGTCACTGGGTTGCGATTTTTTTGTCAGCCTGTTTTTCTCATTAAAGATTATACATACATGTATATACAATATATACAATATATATATAATAGTATATATACACTGTGTCCGGAAAAATTCCAAGGCTCTAATATATGAATGAACAAACTATTGTAGACAATAATCAATTAGAAAATTTTAAAACGTTTTTGATCCGTACATAATTACCAACAAAATTCCTTGTAACTTATTAGTAATGCAGGAGAAAGTATACGAGACAAAGGTCGATGCTGCTGTTAGTCAGTGGCGTGTACGTCTCGAAGCATGCGTGGAAGCCAATGGCGGACATTTCGAACATAAATTATAGTTCCATAATATTTCAGGATTAAACTGTTTCTGAAATTTTAAAAATCTATTAATTTTTACTAATTATTTATATATTCACTGTAAAGCCTTGAAATTTTTCCGGACACAGTGTATATTATGTATTATATTTATAATATGAATTACGGACAAGAAGTTGGAGATGAGAAACGTGTGGAAGCTTGTGTTCGCTTTTCAGTGTTGCACCGAATCTGTTCGTGATGACAGACTTTACATTTATTTTATGGACGTGCGATTGCGATCATGTATTTTATAAATAGTTGCGTCAATTAAAGTTATATTGATAGTCATTCAAGACTACTTATTGCTTAGCGTCTGCTTGATTTGTTTGTGTATGGATGGAAGGAGAGAAGGAGAGAAGGATTGTGTGTTATTTATAGCTGATCTCAAAGAACCGAAATTTTTATGCACGAATTAGCTTAATCTGAGTTCATCTGACCTCTCATTTCTTCATAACCTACCCTACCCTACTTACCACTACCATACCCTACCCTACCCTACCCTACCGACCCTACCCTACCCTACCCTACCCTACCCTACCCTACCCTACCCTACCCTACCCTACCCTACCCTACCCTACCCTACCCTACCCTACCCTACCCTACCCTCCCCTACCCTACCCTACCCTACCCTACCCTACCCTACCCTACCCTACCCTACCCTACCCTACCCGACCGGACCCTACCATACCCCATCCTATTCTATAGTGCCCTATACAGCACTCTTAAGTGCCCTACCCTACCATACCCTACCATACTATACCATACTCTACCCTACCATAATATCATACACTGCATTTTCCTACCATATCTATATTCTATATGCACGTGCAAAGTAAAAATTGGGTCTATTCCATTTGGTTGGGGGGGAGGAGATGGTGTTCCAATTGAAAGGCAGTCGTAAATATATTCACAATCAGCTTATAAACCGGAGTTTACTAATATTTTCGGAGATCTTGAATTTGTAAACCCAAAATTATATACCTATATTATCTATATGAAAAAATTATGTGTAGGCTATAACATGTAGGTCATTCATCTACTTAATATGCAGTCTTAGTCTCAATCCGTCTAAATGTATGCAGGCCTATGCCTATCCGATCTGTTGACCTAATTGCCCGTCCATGCATCCTTCCGTCTTCAAAGAGGCACAAAAACACTGTTCCATCATCATCCATGATAGGAGACAGCATGGGCGGAGACCTAGGGGAACAGAGGGGACGGTCCCCCCCAAAAAAGGTGTTGGGGGGACGGCCCATGTATCGGTCCCCCCCCCCAAAGTTGAGCGTCAAGTTTTTCACGGTGGGCGGAAGAAATTTTTGTATGGGAAAAAAGAATTTTTTATTGACTTTTTATTGACTTTTTTGGGCAAATGACTAAAAAAAAAAAGGTCATCAACTTTTTGGGCGGCGAAAATTGAAAATTTTCTTTAGAAAAGGCTCGCGGAAAATTTTCGTCCGTCCAAACATCTTTCCGTCCCCCCAATCCTCAGCCCAGGTCTCCGCCTATGGGAGACAGTAGGAAAGTACGCTTAGAGCAGGTATTTTTAGCAAACGAAAGTAATTAGCAGAAAAGAGCTAATTAGCAAAAACAGGTAATTAGTAAAAACAGGTAATTAGCAAAAGCATTTATAAGCCTTTTCCAATTTCAAATGTCCAGATCTGGATTATTACGCTGTGGACTTAGACACTTCTTGGCAAACGATACACGTATATATATATATATATATATATATATATATATATATATATATATATATATATGAAACCCAATACACGGAAGAAATTACCTTTACGAATGGCAACTATAGGTTTGTTCCTTGTAGGCCTATATATGTCTCCCCTCTCTCTTCCTATCTCTCTCTCTCTCTCTCTCTCTCTCTCTCTCTCTCTCTCTCTCTCTCGCTCTCTCTCTCTCTCTCTCTCTCTCTCTCTCTCTCTCTCTCTCTCTCCTCTCTCTCTCTCTCTCTCTCTCTCTCTCTCTGTCGGTCCGTCTGTCCGCCTGTCTGTCTGCCTGTCTCTGTCTCCGGGTCTGTCTGTGTTTGTGTTTGTGTGTGCACTTCGTTCTAAACCTCATTTTCTACCAGCCTCATCACTTATTCTGCTTGTATTAAGGGTTATTATACATCAATAATGATGACGAATTGATGATTAAAAAATAATGATACTAAAATAATAAAAGAATAGTAATAGTAATAGTAATAATAACAATAATAGTAGTAGCAGTACGGTAATAATAATAGTAATAATATAATAATAATAGTAATAATAATATAATAATAATAATAATAATAATAATATAATAATAATAATAATAATAATAATAATAATAATATAATAATAATAATAATAATAATAATAATAATATAATAATAATAATAATAATAATAATAATAATAATAATAATAATAATAATAATAATAATACGTCTGGATAACGTCTGGATAACGAGGATGTTCGAGTTGCCGTCGGTTTGCGACTTGGGGCCGCAATATGTGAACCCCACACTTGCGCCTGCGGAACTCAAATCGACGCCAGAGGCAGCCACGGCCTGTCTTGCTCTCTCGGTTTCGGACGAATAGCAAGACATAGCACGATCAACGACATTATACACCGCTCCCTTTCAAAGGCAGGAATCCCGTCTATTAAAGAACCACCAGGTCTACTTCGCACGGATGGTAGACGCCCAGATGGCCTTACTATGATTCCATGGCGTGCGGGTCGTCATCTTGTATGGGATGCTACAGTGGTGGACACTCTGGCACCATCGTATATCCAGTCCACGGCTTCGACGGCGGGCGCGGCAGCCGAGATTGCTACAGAAAGGAAAAATACCAAATACTCAGCTCTTGCAAACACTCACTTTTTTGTCCCTCTTGCCCTTGAGACTCTAGGACCCATTTGTACTATTGGTCTCGACTTTTTATCAGATTTAGGCCGCATTCTATCATTGTCTTCCGGTGATCTGAGAGAGACCTGCTTTTTGCTGCAACGCCTCTCTATTGCTGTTCAGCGCTTCAACTCGGTGGCCTTTCGAGGCACTTTAGCTGAGCCGAAGCCAGAGGGCATGTAACTATAGCTATAACTTTTCTAGTTTTTGTATATCCTGTTATTGATATGTTGCTTGAAGATATTAAAAGATAATAATAATAATAATAATAATATAATAATAATATAATAATAATAATAATAATAATAATAATAATAATAATAATAATAATAATAATAATAATAATGGAAGTGACGTCATCAGTTGACCGTGTTAGTCATATTCATTACGCTTTACGCTATTTATACTTTTTCTACGTTTAAAACCATCGTTAGATCTGGATTTTTCGATATTTTGTTGAATAAAGACACTGTGACTACGAAAACTTTGTTCATCACAGACGATCTGTACAGGTTTCAATTTATTTCGATTGGATTCAAATTATTTTTCATCATGAGCGATCATCATCGCAACATTTAAATACCAACGTTCTGTTTAAATGGCTTGCGACGTTTACGTTACCATGACGACGTACTGTCTATTCAAGGCGGAGCGTAACTGTCATGTTTACGTTTGAATTAGGATATTTATCAACGCTAACACAACATGGACAGAAAACAATCTAAGGGTAGCGGAACTTGCCGTGTTTGCTGGGCAAAGTTTAAGACTCACTCATCTGATGGCACCGTTCATCGTCACGGTCCTAGGCCTTCACCCTGCCCCGGTTCTAGTCAGCCCTCTGCAGAGTCATTAGCCCCCAGCGCAGTTTTTTCTGGGGTCCAAACAGAAGCGGGTACTAACAACCTCGTCGACCATTCTTCTCACTCCCTCTCAACCCCTCTCCAGTCGAGAGAAGGAAATAATGGAGTCACTGACATAGGAGGCAGCCAGCATTCGATCGTTATGGGAGAGGGCATGATTCAACATCCGAACATCACAACGAGGCTGCTCAAACACATCCCGAAAGGGGCTAGATCCGAGTCTGGAAGGCTTTTGACAAACATTATTAACAGTATCCTTTCGAATCCTATGAAAATCGAAAGCTGGCGAAATCTCTTGGCCTTTACAGCCGTAGTTCTTGAACAACCCACTCGTGGTGGAAAACGGCACAATTTGACATCTAACATCAGAAAACGCATAACGGATTTTCATCATTTGCTGCCAAATATGCTTCCGGATATTTTTGATCAAAACAAATCAGACATCTATCCTACAAAGACTTCGCCCAGCATCGAACATAAGATGGCCGCAGCGGTAGCGGCAAAGATTGAAGAGGGCA
This sequence comes from Lumbricus rubellus, assembly GCA_945859605.1. Lineage (NCBI taxonomy): Eukaryota > Metazoa > Annelida > Clitellata > Crassiclitellata > Lumbricidae > Lumbricus > Lumbricus rubellus. The sequence continues at coordinate 1,243,399 of OX243817.1, forward strand.
ACATCAGGGCCGCGACACGTATTTTGTGTTCGGGAGATGCTCCAGCTCCAATCAATGAAATTACGCTTGATGAGCTTCGAGCAAAACACCCATCACCACCCTCAGATCGACCCTCGATGTCTGCTCCTCCTTCTTCGACTGAGGCTTATCAGGCATCTGAAGCGATGGTCCATGACCAGATACGGCACTTCCCACCGGGTTCGTCGGGTGGTCCAGATGGCCTAAAGCCACAACACGTCCTAGAAATGATCAACGCAAAGGACACCGGACCGGAGCTACTGTCCGCCATCACGGGTCTAGTCAACATTCTTCTAGCAGGGAAATGTCCGACAGAGATGCGTCCAATTCTTTTTGGTGGCACCCTCTTTGCTCTTCAGAAGAAAACGGGCGGCCTACGACCAATAGCCATCGGCTACTATTGGCGCAGACTAACCTCTAAATGTGCCAACAAATTTGCGAGCGACCAAGCAGCAGCTTATCTATCGCCGAAACAACTGGGTGTTGGGGTTCCAGGCGGGTGTGAGGCAGCGGTTCATGCAACCCGTAGGTTTATCACAAACATGGATGACGACAACGTCGTTGTGAAACTCGATTTATCAAACGCCTTCAATAGTCTCTACCGAGACCGCATGCTGGCTTCCGTGATCGAGATCTTTCCCGACCTGGCTCCATACTGTTTTCAATCCTACGCCGAAGAATCAACACTAAAATTCGGCGGCTACACGGTTCAATCTCGGGTGGGGCCTCAGCAAGGCGATCCGCTGGGTCCCTTGCTTTTCTGCCTGCCTCTGCAACCTATTCTTCTTCAGTTGGTCTCACCCCTATCATTCGGATACCTCGACGATCTCACCCTAGGCGGGAAGGCGGAAAAGGTCGCAGCCGATGTTGACTTCATCGAGAGAATGTGCTCCACTATGGGCTTGACACTTAATCGTTCCAAATGCGAGGTGTTAACACGCGGCAAAAACAACACTGCAGGATACGACTCATTTAAAGAGTTTAAACTAATTGATGTGGATGAAGCCCAGCTACTCGGCGCCCCACTCTCATCGGGAAAAGCGCTGCAGCAATGTCTTGAGAGTAGAACCAAAGAACTTGAGGAGAGTCTGAACAAATTAGCTCTCATAGCCAGGCAGGATGCACTCCTGATTTTGAGAAGTTCGCTGGGTGCGCCTAAAATGATTTACACTCTTCGATGCCATCCAAGCGACAAACATCCAGAATTGGAGACCTATGATACCAAACTACGACAAGGTTTAGAAAAGATTCTCAACATTTCTTTGAACGATAACCAATGGACACAAGCCTCATTGCCCATAAAGATGGGTGGTCTGGGGATTCGGAGAGCGTCTTCGCTAGCACTTCCAGCCTTTCTGGCTTCAGCTGCAAGCACTCTCCCTCTCCAGACTTTCATTCTCAGTTCTATTAATCTCGAACAGGACTCACACTTTCAAACCATGACGACCGAGTGGCGTTCCAAGACAGAATTTGATGAAGCAGGAATCATGCCAACAAATCAGCAAGCATCTTGGGACAAACCATTATTAGAGAAAACTGTGAAGTCACTGCTTGAAAACACAGTGGATGTATATAACATCGCACGACTAAAGGCAGTCTCATCGCCCCACGCTAGTGACTGGCTCCATGCGTTACCAATAACCGCATGTGGTTTACGTCTGGATAACGAGGATGTTCGAGTTGCCGTCGGTTTGCGACTTGGGGCCGCAATATGTGAACCCCACACTTGCGCCTGCGGAACTCAAATCGACGCCAGAGGCAGCCACGGCCTGTCTTGCTCTCTCGGTTTCGGACGAATAGCAAGACATAGCACGATCAACGACATTATACACCGCTCCCTTTCAAAGGCAGGAATCCCATCTATTAAAGAACCACCAGGTCTACTTCGCACGGATGGTAGACGCCCAGATGGCCTTACTATGATTCCATGGCGTGCGGGTCGTCATCTTGTATGGGATGCTACAGTGGTGGACACTCTGGCACCATCGTATATCCAGTCCACGGCTTCGACGGCGGGCGCGGCAGCCGAGATTGCTACAGAAAGGAAAAATACCAAATACTCAGCTCTTGCAAACACTCACTTTTTTGTCCCTCTTGCCCTTGAGACTCTAGGACCCATTTGTACTATTGGTCTCGACTTTTTATCAGATTTAGGCCGCATTCTATCATTGTCTTCCGGTGATCTGAGAGAGACCTGCTTTTTGCTGCAACGCCTCTCTATTGCTGTTCAGCGCTTCAACTCGGTGGCCTTTCGAGGCACTTTAGCTGAGCCGAAGCCAGAGGGCATGTAACTATAGCTATAACTTTTCTAGTTTTTGTATATCCTGTTATTGATATGTTGCTTGAAGATATTAAAAGATAATAATAATAAATAAATAAAAAAATAATAATAATATAATAATAATAATAATAATAATAATAATAATAATAATAATAATATGACGTCATCAGCGGACTTAGTAGGTTGTAAGATTTGAACGTCCGGCTGTTTTGCTTAAATTACGCGGATTCCGGAGTCTTTCGAAAGGGATTTTTATACCATTGTCTTGCGTTACGTGTCGTGATCTGGATTATAATATTAACTACATTTGATCAGCACAGATCGGTTAGAGCAAGTCTATTTTCTACCATATTTAATAACGACGCCTTTTAAAATTCAGCTGATGGCCGCCCGCAACGTTTACAGGCCTACGACGTCACAATCGTCAATGGCAACGCTCTGTTGGTTGCAATGGCGGCGCTAACTGTAAACAGTCTATTCAAATCAAAAGGACCGATGAATGTCACATTTTCACGAATGAGTCAAAAACCATGTAAGGGGCAGGGTGTTTGCGGGGTGTGTTGGTCGTCATTTAAGACACATGCTTCAGACGGAACCATCCATCGGCACGGTCCTCGTTCCGCCCCGTGTCCAGGCTCTGACCAGCCTCCTGCGGACTGCCTCACAAAAACTACGACGGCTACGTGTAACATCACAAAACTGCCGCCTGCAGAGATACTAGTTTCTAACTTGACCTTGTCACCTTCCTGTACGGCCGACCCTGAAAACAGCATATCCGCTCAAACACAGCCAGACTCGGACGGACAGCGTCTTCACGTACCTCCAGTATCCAAACTCTTGCACCCGGTCATAAGAGGCGCGCTTGTCAAACGAATTCCTAGATCGGCAAGAGCATCATGCGCCACTCTTTTGGGTGAACTCATAGAGTCTGTGGTGAGGGAACCTGAAGACACTGAGAAATGGTCGCATCTATTGGCCTTTGGAGGCTGCATTCTGGCCAAGCCAAAACGAGGGGGAGTCAAACACAAGCTAACGCGGATAATTATCGCTAGAGTTACGAAATGGCGATTGAAGGGACCGGTTTACGATACAGACGAAGACGAGACTAAACCAATGCCAGTTCGTCGTACAGGTACGATTAAACGTGATTCGGAAAAGCACCTCGCATCGGCAGTTGCCAGCAAACTGGAAGATGGTAACTACAAGGCTGCCATCCGCCTCATCTGCAGTGATGACGAACCAGCTCCCGACACTCCTGAGACGCTGGCTGCACTAAAGACGAAGCACCCGCCAGCTCCAACAGACAGGAGACCAATATGTGACCCAAAGGTTTCAGATCGGTTTGCTCCGTTACAGATCTCAGAGCGATCGATCGTCGAGGCTATCTCTTCATTTCCTGCAGGCTCGGCCGCTGGTCCAGACGGTATCACTCCACAACACCTCAAAGACTTAATCTCTGTTGGAGTCGACTGCAAACTCATCCGCCACCTGAGTGAACTGGTTAATCTTATGCTGGAAGGAGCCTTGCCGATCGAGGTCAACGAAGTCATCTACGGGGCAAATCTAATTGCTTTGAGGAAGAAAGATGGAGGAATCAGACCAATCGCTGTCGGATACACGTTGCGACGCTTGGCAGCCAAGTGCGCGAACGCCCACGCTGTTGCCAGACTATCAAATATACTCGCCCCGGTTCAACTGGGGGTTGGAGTACCTGGAGGCGCTGAAGCAGCAGTACATGCAACCCGACGCTGGGCCACTTCGATGCAGACGGATGATGATGTTCTGGTCAAGCTAGATTTCGCTAATGCTTTCAACACTCTTCGCAGGGACTCACTTTTGGAAGCAGTTGCAAAAGACATGCCGGAACTTTACCGCTTCGCTCATGCTTCATATTCATGCAGTCCGATGTTGAAACATGTTTCAAATGTTCTACGATCAGAAGAAGGAACCCAGCAAGGCGATCCGTTGGGTCCACTAGAATTCTGTTTAACATTGCACCCACTCTTGCTACAGTTGAAATCAGAGTTAAGAGTGGCATTCCTAGACGATCTGACACTGGGAGGCAAGATTGATGTTGTTGCCCACGACGTTGAGCTAATTGCAAATGAGGCAGCTAAACTTGGGCTTATACTCAACCGCGCGAAATGTGAGGTCATTTGTCAAAATCCCGACAAAAAGGTTGACGATCCCTCATTCTACGGCTTCAAGAACACGCCACTAGAAGAAGCGACGCTGCTAGGCTCACCTCTTATGCCTGGGCCGGCAATTGATAAGGTAGTGAATAAGAAGGCAGAAGACCTGGAGCGAGCGATAGGGAGGCTGTCCATGCTTCACTCGCACGATGCTCTAATCCTATTACGTAATGGATTGAGTGTACCAAAGCTCCTCTACACAATGCGCACAGCCTTATGCGTCGACTGTCCTAGTCTCACTAGATTTGACTGCTTGTTGAGAACAGGGTTATCAAGAATTCTTAATGTGGAGCTATCGGACGAAAAATGGCTTCAGGCATCTCTACCGGTGAAGGATGGTGGCCTTGGAATTCGCTGTGCTGCAACGCTTGCACTTTCTGCCTTCTTGGCATCTGCTGCGAGCACTAGCGAACTCCAGGCAAACATACTGCCACCAGAAGCAGCTGCCACCTCAGACGACCTAGTGGACGCAGCGTTAAAAGCATGGACAACACTCACGGAATCCGAACCACCATCCGGATCAGCAGCTAATCGTCAAAGAGAATGGGACAACCTCTGGATCATAAAGGCATGGACAACCCTGAACGAATCGTCTAATACAGCAATTGACCGGGCTCGTCTCTTAGCCTCTCAGGCACCACACGCGGGAGATTGGCTATTAGCACCTCCGGTAACTGCTCTGGGTCTGCGCCTGTCCGATGAGGTGATAAGGATTTCCGTTGGAATGCGACTCGGGACAACCCTCTGCGAACCGCACGTGTGTCATTGTGGCGAAAGAGTCGACGCTAGAGGACTCCACGGTCTGGCATGCAGAAAAAACTCTGGCAGACAACAACGTCACAATATGCTGAACGATATTGTGTGGCGCTCCTTAAGAAGGGCCAACATTCCATCTCAGAAGGAACCGTTAGGGCTCACAAGGGAAGACGGAAAACGGCCGGACGGCGTGACGCTCATTCCATGGACATGTGGAAAGTGTCTCACTTGGGACGTGACGGTGTCAGACACCTTTGCGGCATCGCATCTGGCAGCAACATCAGCAGGAGCAGGGGAGGCCGCAAACCGAGCAGCCGCTGCCAAAAGGACCAAATACGACGCAATCACCCGGACACATGACTTCGTGGCGGTGGCATTGGAATGCAGCGGATCCTGGAGTACGGAAGGACTGGACTTTGTCTTAGACCTGGGACGAAGGTTGACCGAGGCGACACAAGACAAACTCGAGACTAGCTACCTCCTTCAAAGAATCTCGATAGCAGTCCAGCGGGGCAACGCCATCTGCTTCTCTTCCACATTGCCTCTGTAACAATACTATATAATCCGACTGTTGTTGTATAATAATAATAATAATAATAATAATAATAATAATAATAATAATAATAATAATAGTAATAATAATAATAGTAATAATAATAATAATAATAATAATAATAATAATAATAGTAATAATAATAATAATATAAACTTTATTCATCACAGACGATCTGTACAGGTTTCAATTTATTTCGATTGGATTCAAATTATTTTTCATCATGGGCGATCATCGCAACATTTAAATACCACCGTCCTGTTTAAATGGCCGGTGACGTTTACGTTACCATGACGACGTACCGTTTTTTCAAGGCGGATCGTATCTGTTTACGTTTTCGTTTGAAATAAGATATTTATCAGCGCAAACACAACATGAACAAAAAACAATCTAAGGGTAACGGAACTTGCCGTGTTTGCTGGGCAAAGTTTAAAACTCATTCATCTGATGGCACCGTTCATCGTCACGGTCCTAGGCCTTCGCCCTGCCCCGGTTCTAGTCAGCCGTCAGCAGAGTCATTAGCCCCCAACGCAGTTTTATCTGGGGTCCAAACAGAAGCGGGTGCTAACAGCCTCGTTGACCATTCTTCTCACTCCCTCTCAACCCCTCTTCAGCCGAGAATAGGAAATAATGGAGTCACTGACTTAGGAGGCAGCCAGCATACGACCGTTATGGGAGAGGGCATGATTCAACATCCGAACATCACAACGAGGCTGCTCAAGCACATCCCGAAAGGGGCTAGATCCGAGTCCGGAAGGCTTTTGACAAACATTATTAGCAGCATCATTTCGAATCCTATGAAAATCGAAAGCTGGCGAAATCTCTTGGCCTTTACAGCCATAGTTCTGGAACAACCAACTCGTGGTGGAAAACGGCACAATTTGACGTCTTGCATCAGAAAACGGATAACGGATTTCCATCATTTGCTGCCAAATAAGCTTCCGGATATTTACGATCAAAACAAATCAGACATCTATCCTACAAAGACTTCGCTCAGCGTCGAACATAAGATGGCCGCAGCAGTAGCGGCTAAGATTGAAGAGGGCAACATCAGGGCCGCGACACGAATTTTGTGCTCGGGAGATGCTCCAGCTCCAATCAATGAAATTACGCTTGATGAGCTTCGATCAAAACACCCGTCACCACCCTCTGATCGACCCCCGATGCCTGCTCCTCCTTCTTCGACCGAGGCCTATCAGGCATCTGAAACGATGGTCCACGACCAGATACGGCACTTCCCACCGGGCTCGTCAGGTGGTCCCGATGGCCTAAAGCCACAACACGTTCTAGAAATGATCAACACAAAGGACACCGGACCGGAGCTGTTGTCCGCCATCACGGGTCTGGTCAACGTTCTTTTAGCTGGAAAATGTCCGGCAGAGATGCGTCCAATTCTCTTTGGTGGCACCCTCTTTGCTCTGAAGAAAAAAACTGGCGGCCTACGACCAATAGCCATCGGCTACTATTGGCGCAGACTAACCTCTAAATGTGCCAACAAATATGCGAGCGACCAAGCAGCAGCTTATCTATCTCCGAAACAACTGGGTGTTGGAATTCCAGGCGGATGCGAGGCAGCGGTTCATGCAACCCGTAGGTTTATCACAAACATGGATGACGAAAACATCGTTGTGAAACTCGATTTATCAAACGCCTTCAATAGTCTCTACCGAGACCGCATGCTGGCTTCAGTGATCGAAATCTTACCCGATCTGGCTCCATACTGTTTCCAGTCCTACGCCGAAGAATCAACATTACAATTCGGCGGCCACATGGTTCAATCTCGAGTGGGGCCTCAGCAAGGCGATCCGCTGGGACCCTTGCTTTTCTGCCTGCCTCTGCAGCCTATTCTTCTTCAGTTGGCTTCACCCCTATCATTCGGATACCTCGACGATCTCACCTTAGGTGGGAAGGCGGAAACGGTTGCAGCCGATGTCGACTTCATCGAGAGATCGTGCTCCACTATGGGCCTGACACTTAATCGTTCCAAATGCGAGGTGATAGCACGTAACAATAACAACACAGGATACGACTCATTGAGAGAGTTCAAACTAATTGATGTGGATGAAGCCCAGCTACTCGGCGCCCCACTCTCATCGGGAAAAGCACTGCAGCAATGTCTTGAGAGTAGAACCAAAGAACTGGAGGAGAGTCTGTACAAATTAACTTTCATAGCAAGGCAGGACGCACTCCTAATTTTGAGAAGTTCGCTGGGTGCGCCTAAAATTATTTACACTCTCCGATGCCATCCAAGCGACAAGCATCCCGAATTGGAGACTTACGACACCAAACTACGCCAAGGCTTAGAAAAGATTCTCAACATTTCTCTAGACGATAACCAATGGACACAAGCCTCATTGCCCATAAAGATGGGTGGTCTGGGGATTCGGAGAGCGTCTTCGCTAGCACTTCCAGCCTTTCTGGCTTCAGCTGCAAGCACTCTCCCTCTCCAGACTCTCATTCTCAGTTCTATTAATCTCGAACATGACTCACACTTTCAAACGATGACAACCGAGTGGCGTTCCAAGACAGAAGTTGATGAAGCAGGAATCATGCCAACAAATCAGCAAGCATCATGGGACAAACCTTTGTTGGAGAAAACTGCGAAGACACTGCTCGAAAACACAGTGGATGTATATAACATCGCACGACTAAAAGCAGTCTCATCGCCCCATGCTAGTGACTGGCTCCATGCGTTACCGATAACCGCATGTGGACTACGTCTGGATAACGAGGATGTTCGAGTTGCCGTCGGTTTGCGACTTGGGGCCGCAATATGTGAACCCCACACTTGCGCCTGCGGAGCTCAAATTGACGCCAGAGGCAGCCACGGCCTGTCTTGCTCTCTCGGCTTCGGTCGAATAGCTCGACATAATACGATCAATGACATTGTATACCGCTCCCTTTCAAAGGCAGGAATACCGTCCATTAAAGAACCACCAGGTCTTCTTCGCACGGATGGTAGACGACCAGACGGCCTTACCATGATTCCATGGCGTGCGGGTCGTCATCTTGTGTGGGATGCGACAGTGGTTGACACACTTGCACCATCATATATCCAGGCCACGGCTTCGACGGCGGGCGCGGCAGCCGAGATTGCTACGGAAAGGAAAAACACTAAATACGTCTCTCTTGTAAACACTCACTTTTTCATTCCTTTAGCCTTTGAGACTTTAGGTCCCATTTGCAGTATTGGCCTCGACTTTTTGTCTGATTTAGGCCGCATCCTAACATTGTCGTCTGGTGATATGAGAGAGACCTGTTTTTTGCTGCAACGCCTCTCTATTACTGTCCAGCGCTTCAACTCGGTGGCCTTTAGAGGCACTTTAGCCGAGTCAGACCCAGAGGAGAGCTAATAACTTTTATCATCATTTAGAACAATGACTACCGCAAAAAAAAAAAAATAATAATAATAATAATAATAGTAATAATAATAATAATGATAATCGACCAGTGACGATGATCGCTAACTCCAGAACAACACTGTTTTTAGTATTTATTGTTTTAAAGCCTGAGGGATCATATATACCTCTGGAGCAAAAAAGTAGTAATATGAATAGGGCCTTTCCAGACTGTGATTTTATATCAGGCTGTAGATAAGTCCCTGAGGGATCCTGTATACCTCGGGGCAAGAAATAATAATACCTGTATTTAATCCGCCTCCCACTTTCTTCAATACACGTGCTAGTCTGTTAGCCTATAGATGTTTCCTAGTTTTTCGGAAGCACTTTGACGAGCAGCTGTGCGCTTAACGTCTTCCATATCTCGCTGCGCACTTTATTGCGAACGGCGGAGGAAGACAAATGGCGGTCGTCAGGACTGCATCACAACAGGTGAGAGTATTATATAATAGATCCGTCGAAAACAGCATTGCAGGCAGCCGACGCTTTATCCATAGCAACAGGGTGAGAATTGCCGAGGGGTTTGGGGGGGGGGGTTCAACCCCCCAGTCTTTTTTAGAGCCCCATGTTAAAGTATGTTTTTCATACCCCAATTTCAAGTTTATCATAGGCCAACCCCTCAGTTATTTTTCCACGATTCACATACTGCATAGCAACGTAGCCATAGGTGTATACAAGCTACATTAAATGCCTGTTTCGAAAGCTCTTCATAGTCAATTCACAAATAATTAAACGGTGGTTGACTGAGGCGAAGACATTTTTGATTTAAGAGTCGCGAATTAATTTCTGAAGGCCAATGAATATATTTGCAGTTAGTAATTAATCAGCATCTGATGGCTAATTAGTCAATTTTTGATGGCTAAATATTCAACTTTGGAAGGCTAATGAATCAACTTTAGATGGCTAATGAATCAACTTTGGATGGCTAATAAAAAAAACTTTGGATGGCTAATGAATCAACTTTGGATAGCTAATGAATCAACTTTGGATGGCTAATGAATCAACTTTGGATAGCTAATGAATCAACTTTGGATGGCTAATGAATCAACTTTGGATGGCTAATTAATCAACTTTGGATGGCTAATGAATGAACTTTGGATGGCTAATTAATCAACTTAATTTTATGATGGCTAATGAATCAAATTCTGATGGCTACTATGATATAGGCCTATACGATTTTGGGTTTGGCATAATTTTTGCTAACAAGTCATATGACTGCCTTTAACAATTCTATGAATTGAATATTAGTTAGCCTATTACACATTTACGCGACCTGGTGGCGGACCGGTAACGCGTCCGCTCACAGAGCGGAAGGTTGCGGGTTCGACTCCGGGTAACGACCTTGGGCAAGTTGTTCACGCACACGTGCCTCTGTCACCAAGCAGTATAATTTGGTACCGGCGTAAGCTGGGAAGTAAACAGCAAGTCCTGCGATACACTGGCCCCGTGTCCAGGACCTTGGGATTCATCCATTGCTGGCTCAGGGCTATAGAAAAGGAGATGAGCGCCTCCCTGTGTTCATCATGGAACGGGATGGGACTTTACTTTTTTTTTACTATTACATATTTATCACCATATCTGAGTCTGTATACTGTATGGCATGTTTTTTCTCCAAGCCTCCAATCTTCTTACATGTATGTCATACTTTCTCATTGTCCATGTTTCTGTACAGGACTACACTCTTATCTCTTATCTCACTGAATCAACTTCAGATAGCTAATAAGTCAATTTCTGGTCATTATCAGAGTTATCATGATTATCATCATCGTCGTCGTCGTCAACAACGCCAACATGATCATCGTCAACATATTAGACCTATTATGTCTCTCCAGGATTAGCTCACAAAGGTAATCTATGGCGGCCCCATGAGACAATACGCCGCTGCGCTAACAAGTTCCACGAAGCCACAGTACTGTTATTCTGTTTGACCGTTGATTTCAACGAAACCGATTATTACCATGACAACGTTTGTCTACGAAGCCCACGTGTATAAGCGCGTCCACAGCAGCAGGAACTACTTTCAGCGCGCACCAATACAGTGCCGGATGTCAGGTAGTGGTTATGAAGCGCATTTCAACGAGGACTCTTATAATTATTATTAATATTGGTTCACAGTAATTACTTTCAGTCTTTCGCCAACTTCGACGTGTTTTCAGGAAATTGATCGCGTCCTGTCTAATAATAAGCCAGGTGTAATAAGCGCGGACTAATTTGCTATATTGAAAATCGAGTTAGAGCTAAATTTAATTTGATTATTATTTCCAAGAATAGGTTTTGACCAGGAGTTGTAGCCTACCGTCTGTTTTTGCCTCACATGACGTAAAACAAACATTTCAACTGGAAGCCATACATGTAGGCTACTTATAATTAATTATAGCATTGTAGTAGTGGCTTATGATTAAAAATATTGTGGTGATGATGGTGGTAGTATTGGGAGCAGCAATTGCACTAATAATGGATTAGCAGTAGCCTATCGCAGAAGGGAATTACCGGTTTTTAATTACATTTTTATGATTGTGCTAGCTTATAGGCCTACTGTTCTTATGATGATGTGTCTGCACTCCGCAGTGCGTTTGCAGGCGATTTGAAAAAGTATTTAAGCTTACTTAGGCCTACTTACTCCGTCCAGTGCAATCTTATTTACCCGCCAAGATCTACCTGTATCACTACGCCAATGACGATGACGTCAGTTGCATTGTTATTTAATTATAATTACTGTAAGTACTGTAGGTAAACAATATTATGATTACATGCGTGTCGTCAGGATATGATTAGACACACGAACGTTACGACTCTTAAAAAACCATCCAGCATCATCATTGTTGTTAAATTATATTAATTAACTACGCACAAATTGACATAGGACAACGATAACACGTGAAGAATAGTAAGAACAGAAGCTGTGATACGTTTCGCTTATTTAATTCGGACTTTTAAAAATACTTTTCGTAGCATTTGTCGCGTGTTCTAGCTGTTCTAAGAGTAATTCACACATTGACCGCCAGGTACGAAATAACTCGCAGTTAAACCAGTCATTTAACATGGCGTGTAGGCGGTCAAAGTGTGGAATAACTCGACTGTTGTTAGGCCCTATTAAAGGCCTATTTCATCTGATAAGGAGAAGATACAGCGCAGAATGGAGTGGAGACATTAAATTTTTACACTCGATCCTGCCTAGGGGCAGAGAACATGATGCAGATAGAACTGCCTAAGTCCTAAACCAACGTATACTATAGGAGCGTAACTTTAACTTTGTAGCAGTTCACAATTTACGCCTATGCACAATTCAAAATTAATGCAGTTCAAAATGTACCACAAGTACAGTCGGTGCCACAGGATATTTTATCCCTTTAAAGCTTTCCGGGCGGGGAAAATGAAATGTACCGGGTACAGAGTATTCGGGGGGGGGGGAGAAACCATGCATTTCGTGACACCGGCGTCTTTAAATAAATTATTTGCCAATTCTTTCCCTTCTTTCCTTCCACTTTGGCTTAATTGTCACATTGGTTGGTTAATAGCATTATGGAAATTATTGGAGATGCTAAACTTGACCTGCACTGCTTATAATACAATATTTATACGAATATTATAGGAGTTCGATTTTCACTGCGCAATCCTATTATTAATAATAATGGAAGTACGATTTTCATTACTTATTTTATGGTGTTAGTCTAAACGTGGAGGGTAGTTGTAGTATTCGTAGTTCATTCTGTCGGCCAAGGTTTCTTAATATCCATTTAGTGTTTATAGGCCTATAGAAGTCGATGAAAAGAGACGCCAACGCACTCACTCAACCGACGTCGGACAAAATGAAAGGACAGGTGTAACTTCTTCCGACTTGGTGAAAAGAGGGGAAATGTGCAGGAAGGGTGATGGGGAAGGCAGGAGTGGGGTGGGGGAGCAGTGCCGGCGCTAGGGTACATGAGGCCCCCCGAAAAAAAACTTGGGGCTCCCATACCTTGAGCTGTCATCGCAGCAAAATTTCTCATAATGTAAGTGCTGAAAGACATGTAAGACTTCAATAAATGTCTGCTCCCAATTGTTATTTTTTTGGAATTTCCACACTGTAATGGTATAATTTTAAGCGTTCATCGTTACAAAATTGCTAATTTTTCAATGCTGTTAGTCGCGGTTTAGGACTCCAGAGTGTCCCCTCTCCATTTTTTAAATTTGTCCGATTTGCCAGACTTTGGCTGTAATGGTAGCATTATTGATAGGCTGTCATTTTAAGAAAATTGATAATTATTGATGGGATGATACTTATGATATGAAATATTTCTGAAATATTGGGGATACAAGGGATCGGATCCGTCCCAACCACAAATTGTGGGGCCGTGCCCCTGTCCACACCCCCAAAGTCTCTCTTTGGTTGAAGGACAATATTGCTCTATTGGTTTGCGAAATATTATTTTTATGCTTTGCGTTAAAACATAATTTATTCTGTGCGTGGATGGTTTCAGCAATGAATAGTCATGAAAGGTATTCAGCTACATTAAGGCCCCTTGCAAACTTGAGACCAGAACATAGTCTACCAAGGACATCTGGGACCCTGCACAGGCTTTAATGTTTGGCCTCACGCAGGTTTTATTTTGAGGTCTCATCCCATTAGCAATTTGAATAAGTTACAATTTATACGAACGCTGTGTTTGAGAAAGTGGACAAAACTGCCTGAGTTAGTTTAAATGGCTTTACTTACACCCAAAATCAGTATGATACTTGCATTAGGTCTGGGATGGCAGTGCCATTTGGTTAGTTGAGGCATGCACCAGACCGGATCTGGAGCCTCAAGTAAATGCGCCAGTTTAAGAAATGTACAGTCACAAATAGGCATAATGAATGACCAGCTAAATTTGGAGGCCCCTTTCAAACTCGGAGGCCCCTCAAACTCGGAGGCCCCCCCGGCCGGGGGGTGTGGGGGTGCTAGCGCCGGCACTGGTGGGGAGAGAGGTAAAGGCATCACATATGCCTCATATTTGAATCCACAGGAAGACAGACATTCGGACAGGCAGACACACAGCTACAGAGAAAGAGAGAAAGACAGAGACATAGGCAGAGAGAGCAAGAGAGAGAGACAAAGACAGAGACATAGGCAGAGAAACAGACAGAGAAACAGACAGAGAAACGGACGGACAGACAGACAGACAGATAGACAGACAGACAGATTCAGAGACATAATATTATACAGAGACACAGCGAGAGAGACAAAGAGCGAGCGAGAGAGCGATATATATATTTATATCATATATATATATATATATATATCGCTCTCTCTCATTTATATATATATATATACATACATATATATATAATGGTAGATCTTTAATCACAATCAAAGTGACGTCATATTAGGCCTAGTTCTTATAGTCGCAAAATGAAAAGTTTTACTAGTAGATCTTTTTAATAATTATTCGAGGTGACGTCACAATAACCCTAGTTCATATTAAAGTCTCCAAATGAACTTGGGTAATAGTAGTATAGATCTGTACCATAATCGAAGTGACGTCACAATAGACCCATTTCATGTAATATTATAGTCTCAAAATGAACTTATATAATAATGGCCGATCTGCATTATAATCCAGGTGACGTCACAAAGGCATATCTCATAGTCTCGAAATGATCTTCTATACTGGTAGATCTGTATCATAATCGAAGTGACGTCACAACAGGGATAGTTTTTACATTCTCAAAATGAACTGTTACACTAGTAGGCTAGGCCTATCTATAGGTCTTTTATCATAATCGAAGTGACGTCACAACAACTCTAGTTTATAATATATTATTTTCTCAAAATGAACATCCATAATAGGCCTAGTATAGATTCGTATCACAATCGAATTTACGTCACAATAGGGTTGGTTTCAATGCCGGGTAATTACAATTATTTGTTTTGAGCTCAGCATCATCGATCCTGCGCCGCAGATGGCTTCATAATAATTATGTTATTAGGTTAAGACAGAACGCATGCAACGCTGAAAGCCGCTAATCACCATGACAACGTCGTTTGTCTATGACGTACGCGCGAACGGCCTCTCGGTCGCTATCAACAGGAACTACTTCTCAGTGCGCAGTAATGCGACGCTTGCACGCAATCGTGCCCAAGATATTTAATCCTACGCCATTGTTTAGTTCTACGTCTGTCTGCTTCTGCTGTGTGTCTCTGCACCTACATGTATCTGTAGGCCTGTGTTTGTCTTCCTTTGTCCTTGTGTGCCTTGTCTTTCCGTGTCTGTTGTTTGTGTCTTCCGGACTATCTTAGTCCGAGATTAAGACTCCCGAGTCAGCATTTGGCATCTACATGTAGATAGCCTACCATAGGCCTAATGGAACCTTATAGTGTCTCAGACCCATCTGGCCTGCTGTTTGTTTCCATACTTACTGAATCCATTCCAGCTTCTAACACATGTACATAAAATACAGTGTGTCCGAAAACGGAACCATGTTGCAAAAAATGAAAATAGTAATAATCATTCATAAACTGTTTGAAATTCAAATACCGGTTAAATCCTGACATGTTTGTGTAACGCTGATGAATTTGTCTACTACTAGTGAAAATATCAAAGTTCCAGTCATGCAATGATGACGTCATAATGACGTCCTATGTATAATTTTTTTGCCGGTTAGTCATTATTTTGGTTGGTAGGCCTATTGGCGCTTGGTAAACCGTATGTAGCCATCATTTTAGCCTAATAAAACTAGGAGTGAGAAATAAATGGAGTTATTAACTGGATTGTCTGCTTCATAAACAAATTGGTGCGTGATATGATATCCAGGAATATTTGATCAAACATTTCAACACACTGGAGCTTGTATTATAAATTGTTAGTTAAGTTACTTATGTTTGTCTTCAGCTTTTTTGGTTTCCTATAGCATAGCTATTGCTGTCATAGGCGCAACCACCCTATGGGACCCACGGGACGCTGTAACGATATCCTTGGTCCCACCCATACGTTCTTACTTTGATATATATATTGTTGATTAGTAATTACATGTGTTAAGTTAGGGAGAGGCCTTAGTTAATGATTAGCTTATAATTCGAGCGAGAATTATTACATTGTTCTGTTTAATTAATCAACCAGTGCTATAACCAGTGCTTAGGGGCAAAATATATTAAATTAGTGGAAAGCATTGCGGAATATTACAACGATCGGCGATCGGCGTTGGTTACATATGGAAAGCTGGGATCAGAGTCGTCTGCTGCGCATGCGTACGAGAGGGGCTGGATCGGAAGGAGGGACGAGAAGGAATGGCCGTCTAAGGAGGATTGTTGGTGGTTGATTGGCGATGAGTATTCGCTATTAGATGTTGTTAGACGATTTTGTGACATTTGTTTGATCGGATATTAAAGCAACGGAGCCGGTAGTTTAGTGTCCTAAAGTCTCTTGTCTTGTCTTTAACCTTCCTCGATTCGAGGGTTGGTCGCTTCATGGACATGTCTTCGCCACTTTTTCCTGTCCTCCGTCTCCTTCCTAAAGTATGGACAAGAAATCTGGAAGTTCGTAAAACGTGAGAGATTGTAATAGCGGATTACTAACAAGTAATTGACGTTGAAATTCTACCTTCATTGGATTTCGTAGAACTCCGGCGTTACTTCTCGCAACATTGAGAAGTGACAGTGAAACTATAAAAGATATATCGATCGGTAATTGAACGGTAAATACGAAAAGGAACAAATAGTCTTCAATTCGTAGACAGCTACATCGAAGAATAATTACCTACGAGCAGAAAAACACGGTGAAGCGCATCGACGATGAAACTGAAAAGAGTCATCTACAACCATTGGTAACGGCGCTTGGAGAAAAGACGAGAAGCATTGGCCGTATCGATCTACAGCTTCAGCCAAGAACATACAACGCGGGAGGGTAATTATAATAGGAATAATCCTCAAAATTATTTTATTCAGCACTGGTTTAAGTAAATCAGTTGACTTGTATTTAAACTGACATTTCCACGACCCTAGACATAGAATTCATTAACTATATATGTTGATATATTAATATTCATGATTCAAATATTATTTTTATATAAAACATTGTCTTGTTGATTGGCTGACATTTAGAGCATTGACCCACATTGCGACAAATTACCAGATAGTATGCAAATTGGTAACCTGATTTCAGATTCGAAATCTGGGAATAGTTTCCATTAATTAGCGAGCCATAGTGTGGTATCTATTCTCGTTACAAAACTGGGGGCTCGTCCGGGATCTAGAACAATTTTAGGGTGTTATTCTAAAAGATTTAAGAGCTATTATATTGTGAAGTTTAATTACGATAGCAATTAATTCACTTACGTGCATCGGCGTTCAGCGTGCTGTTTGAATACTAATTAGGCGTGACGTCGTTTTGATTTGAGTACACTGACTGTTATTGGTTGATAAAGAGGTCAGGTCTAAGGTAAAAGTCATTTACCGCCGAAACTTAAATAGTGTCTTAGAAATTGTTATAGCGCCAATCAGCCTATAAAATAATTGGACTTTTGAGAATGGCCGCAGAATATTCGAAGTGGGTTAAGGTTGGATCAGATCTTGGTTATGAAGGGCAAGAACTTAGAGAGTTTGTCAGTGAGAGGCAAGCAGAAAATAAGGCCTTGAAACAAGCAGAATTACTAGCTGATTACGAGAAAGAAAAGTTAATTTCCGAACGAGAACGAAGACAGGAAGAAATAGCTGAAAGGATACGTAATGAACAACGAGAAGACAAAAGGATTTCTGAAGAACGAGAGGAGAAGAGGATTTCTGAAGAACGAGAGGAGAAGAGGATTTCTGAAGAACGAGAACGAGAAGCCAATCTGAAACGGATTGAACTAGACAATCAGAAAGTGATTAAACTCAAAGAACTTGAAATAAGAATGGAACAAGATAGGCGACAAGGCGATAGGAACGATCGGATTGGAAATGGTTATAGTACGGAGATCAATGGACAGAGTAATAATGCTAAAAATGTGAAGATGCCTGTATTTAGGGAAGACAGAGATTGTCTCGATGCCTATCTATTACGGTTTGAGAGAACTTGCATGGCATATGAGGTTCCAGAGAGAATGTGGGCATTAACCCTAGTAAAATCCTTAGACGGAAAAGCATTGCAAGTTTTTGAGAGGCTTGAAGTGGAACAAGCACAAGACTACAAGAAATTGAAGGAAGAGCTGTTGAAACGATTCCAGCTGACAGAAAATGGTTACAGAAAGAAGTTTCGATCGTCTAAGCGCGACACGGATGAAACCGTGATTCAGTATGTTGAAAGGTTGAGAAGGTATCTGAGGCAATGGTTGGCAATGGCGGGATTCAAAAATGACTACAAAGGACTGGAAACACTGGTGTTGCGTGACCAGTTTTTAGTGACTTGTGATGACGAAATGAGGTGTTTTCTCAAAGAGAAGGGGAAGTTAGAATTAGAAACACTGCTGGAACAAGCACAGAATTATGTTGAAGCTAGAGAAATTAGCGAGAAGTGGTCAGTCAGTCATGAGAAAAGAGACACTGAACCTGATGGTCGATCTAGAGAGTTCACAAGAAATAGGTCTAATGGTGAAAGTCGAAGTAGTAGTCTCGGACGGAACAGGGTCAAGGAACAGGACAGTTACAAGGATAAGGGTCGGTTCAATAATGAATGGGATTTTAGGAACAGTAAACGGAGTGAAGCTGGTGGAGAAAATCGAAGAGGAGGTTGCTTTAAGTGTGGATCTTCTTTTCACTATTCAGCCAAATGCGATAAAATTGGACAGGGCGCAAGGTCACATACTGTCGCCACCATGCAATGTGTTGAAGATAGAGGAGAGGAAGATGTGGAACATGAAGTCACCATATCTTGCTTTGTAGCTGAAGGAGAGGAAGGTCTGAGTGCCTATACGAATTCAGTGTTAGTAAACGGGGAAAAGGTGAACGCATTACATGATTCAGGCGCCACATGTGTTGCTATCAGGAAAGGTTTGGAGAAACCTTACCAATATACCGGACGCAAAATGGTTTGCAGATTTGCTAATGGAACCAAAGAAAAATATCCAACCGCTCTAATTGACATTAAGAGTGAAGAATTTGAAGGGAAAGCAGAGGCTTTAGTGATAGAGAACTTGGTCAAGGAACTAATAATAAATCCAGGTTTATACGAGAGGAAACCGATAAGAATTGAGTATATAAATAAATCCAGGGTCAAGGACGTTGGAGTGAACACCTATGAGAGTGATGTCACGAGGGGCGGAGCTAGCAAGGAGTTAGCTATTGATGACGTCAGGAGGACGGACAAGAAAAGAGTAACCTTCGAGGGAATACATCCGCTGGTAGACAACCGCGATGTTATTGAGAATAAAAATGGCTATGCTAAGAATAGATATAAAGTGATCGAAAATCCGGTGGGAAGGAAATTAACGGGTGACTGCATGAGGCATGGATGTGACAGAGAGATACGACGAAGGATAGCTTTGGGAAAGACGGCAGCGAAGGGGCTGGAGAAAATATGGAAGGATAAACACGTGAGCCTAATGACGAAGACAAGAATTGTAAAGGCAATGATATTCCCAGTGGTGCTGTATGGATGTGAAACGTGGACAAAAACAAAGGCCTTAGAAAGGAAAATCGATGCTTGCGAAATGTGGATATGGAGGAAGGTATTAAGAACTTCGTGGATTGAAAAAAGAACAAATGAATCCGTATTACAAGAGATCGGACAATCAAGAGGGAATATGTCATTGGAACAGAGAGCGGCAAGGCAGAAAATGGCGTTCTTTGGACATGTGATGCGAGCAAACGGCTTGGAAAAGGAGATGATGTTGGCCTGCGGAGAGGGAAAAAGGAAGAGAGGACGCCCAAGAAGAAGGTGGATGGAAGAAATACACGAGAGAACAAAGATGAAACTGGAGGAATTGATAGACGCGACGGAAGATCGTAACACATGGAGAAGGTTTATCACAGCGGTCGCTAAGGTTCCAAGAATCGATGGCACAAGGTGACAAGGTGTGCATGAGGCGAAAGTATGATGCAAGAGTTCAGCGAGTCGAGGAAGATGGCGGATCGAGACGAAGGGTCGTCGAGAGAAACAATAATACAGTGAAGACGTGTAATACAAAGCGACGCTTTGGTGAGTTCAGTTTCAAAAATACACAGGTGAATAAGAGTTTTCAAGGAAAGGCAAGGTGTAAGGCAGTTAATTGGAAATGGCGTGAACCGCGGTGTAAGAATTATGGACAGCGTAAGGCGGAATCAGTTGAAGCCAGAGGTAGTCATTGTGACAGGAGAGACTGGGAAAATAAAAGGACAGATTATGTAACCCGAGTATTCAACAGGAAAGACGCAGGCCAGGGTAGATCATGTGAAATGAGGAAATGGAAACAGTCAGCAAGAATGCAGAGAGAGTTCTGGGAAGATAAGTGCAGAGGAAGTTATGGAAATGGAAACTGGAGTGCAGGAAATGATGTGAACAAGAAGGAAAATTGGTCATGGAATGACAGAGGATGGTCATACCCTAACAATAAAGAGGATAAGTGGAGAAGTGGCAGAGACTACAGTGGAGAAGTTGAAACATTAGAAGGTGTTAAGTGGAATTCTTATGGAGATACAGATGCACGGAGTTTTGGAAAGAAGCACATGGGTGAACTAGAAACACAAAAGGGCATGACGTTGAAATTTATACAAGAAGGGGAAGAGAGATACATGTAGCATGTCAGACATGAACAGGTTAGACTGTCATTACATGAGGAGAAGTGATGCAAATAGAAATTTACAGTAGCTTGTGGAGAATACTTAATTAAGGAATAAATGTAAATAGAATTAGGTGAGATTAATTAGAATACAGTGTCTGAGTGTGATGTTAAGATAAGTCACTTAGATAAATAGGAAAACAGTTAAGCAATGAGAAATAGTTAAATAAGAAGAAATAATAGGTCAATTGAGCAAAATACGAGATATTAAAAGTACCAAGGTAGGTGGCAAGTTACTATTGCTGCTACATGGATGGAATAACCAGATGGATAAATTCCGTGCGTTAAGATGGTGACATATATACATAATAAGTAAACTTTAAGTTAATTATAAGAGAGTTAGGATAGCAGGTTGACATTGGAACCCAAGGAGTGTCAAATTTGATGTGAGACCAGTAACAGAGTTGACAAGAAAGAATGCAAAGATCACAATAGAATGGAATGAGGAATTAGAAAAGTCATTTAAGAAGTTAAAGAACGCTCTGCCAGAAGCACCGATATTGAAGCTACCCTAGATTGGTGTGGAATTCACTTTGAGAACGGATGCATCTAATACGGCGATGGGATGTGTGCTGATGCAGAATCATGAGGGAACTATGCATCCAGTAGCTTATGCAAGTAAGAAGTTTAGTGAGAGCGAAAGGAACTATTCTGTGGTGGAGAGAGAGTGCCTAGCGATGGTTTGGGGGATTCAAAAGTTCAACCGTTACTTGTATGGCCATGAATTTGTTGTAGAGACTGACCACTTACGACTACAATATTTAAAGACTGGTAGCATAAGAAATGCTAGAGTAATGCGCTGATACCTAGTGCTTCAGAATTACAGCTTTAGAGTTAGATACCTCAAAGGTAGTGACAATGTAGTGGCTGATTATTTAAGCCGAGGATTAGAGTAAGTAGAATAAGAAATATTAATAGGTGAATCAGTGTAAATGTAATGTAATTTAAAAGTATAGATAAGGTAAAGGTGATATAATATGAAATATCATAAAAGATGTTAAATGTTGATGTTGATTAGAATGTTGCATAATTGCGTAGCTATAGATAGTGTAAATATTAGTATAGATGGCTAAGTAATAGTGATATTATAAGAAGTATGGGTAGTTATGATAAGGATATTGAAAGGAAAATTTGTAGCAAATTTTAGTTTGTGGGGGATTGTTGTAACGATATCCTTGGTCCCACCCATACGTTCTTACTTTGATATATATATTGTTGATTAGTAATTACATGTGTTAAGTTAGGGAGAGGCCTTAGTTAATGATTAGCTTATAATTCGAGCGAGAATTATTACATTGTTCTGTTTAATTAATCAACCAGTGCTATAACCAGTGCTTAGGGGCAAAATATATTAAATTAGTGGAAAGCATTGCGGAATATTACAACGATCGGCGATCGGCGTTGGTTACATATGGAAAGCTGGGATCAGAGTCGTCTGCTGCGCATGCGCACGAGAGGGGCTGGATCTGTAAGAGAGACGAGGTGGAATGGCCGTCTAATGAGGATTGATGGTGGTTGATTGGCGATGAGTATTCGCTATTAGATGTTGTTAGACGATTTCGTGACATTTGTTTGATCGGATATTAAAGCAACGGAGCCGGTAGTTTAGTGTCCTAAAGTATGGACAAGAAATCTGGAAGTTCGTAAAACGTGAGAGATTGTAATAGCGGATTACTAACAAGTAATTGACGTTGAAATTCTACCTTCATTGGATTTCGTAGAACTCCGGCGTTACTTCTCGCAACATTGAGAAGTGACAGTGAAACTATAAAAGATATATCGATCGGTAATTGAACGGTAAATACGAAAAGGAACAAATAGTCTTCAATTCGTAGACAGCTACATCGAAGAATAATTACCTACGAGCAGAAAAACACGGTGAAGCGCATCGACGATGAAACTGAAAAGAGTCATCTACAACCATTGGTAACGGCGCTTGGAGAAAAGACGAGAAGCATTGGCCGTATCGATCTACAGCTTCAGCCAAGAACATACAACGCGGGAGGGTAATTATAATAGGAATAATCCTCAAAATTATTTTATTCAGCACTGGTTTAAGTAAATCAGTTGACTTGTATTTAAACTGACATTTCCACGACCCTAGACATAGAATTCATTAACTATATATGTTGATATATTAATATTCATGATTCAAATATTATTTTTATATAAAACATTGTCTTGTTGATTGGCTGACATTTAGAGCATTGACCCACATTGCGACAAATTACCAGATAGTATGCAAATTGGTAACCTGATTTCAGATTCGAAATCTGGGAATAGTTTCCATTAATTAGCGAGCCATAGTGTGGTATCTATTCTCGTAAACAAATTGGTGCGTGATATGATATCCAGGAATATTTGATCAAACATTTCAACACACTGGAGCTTGTATTATAAATTGTTAGTTAAGTTAGTTATGTTTGTCTTCAGCTTTTTTGGTTTCCTATAGCATAGCTATTGCTGTCATAGGCGCAACCACCCTATGGGACCCACGGGACGCGTCCCCCCAACTTTTGAGTGGTCCCTTAACTTTATCATTATGGTCTCCCCCAACTTTTAGGACGTGATTCAGTATGGTCCCCTCCAACTTTTAGGACGTGATTGCGCTTATGATTGCTGTCACTATAGTTTGTGTTTCCTAGACCTATCGTTCTGTAAGCTGTCATCTTAAATTTTCTTATTTCTACCTAGCTAAATAGGCCCCCTCTTAGCGGAACTTTGTCCCTTTGGTGGGCCTGCTGTTCCTGAACACTCTATGTGACATCCTCTGCTACGATTGCTTTTAGCTTGATATATCTGCTGGCTGACTTATTTGAATTTCTTATTTAAATTTCCGCACTGCATTACTGTGTAAGCCATGCATACATGTAATTTTACTATCATATTATGTGATCATAATAGGCCTAATCGTGTATGTTGATGGATAAATAAAACTTGAAACTTGAACAAGAAGGCGATCCAGCTCACTGAGTTGGTAAAAATTTGAACGGTTGACTAAGGAGACGCCCGATTCGATTCCTCATAGGCTCCTAATCGTTGGCAGTAAAACGACTAGCACTTAAATTTCGTTGATTTTAATGCACAGGAGTAGGCCCAGTTGTACAAGACAAGGATACGAGACACTGAAGAACTCTGCGAGCAAATTGTTTATGCCTGGAAGGATTTTGATCAGCTGGTTATTATCCATGCAATGCTAATGGATAGGCCTATATTGATCGACGCGAGCGTCTTGAAGCTTGCGTTGAGGCCGAAGGCGGACACTTCGAGCACAAGTTGTAGTCGAACATCACACAGATATATAAAAATAAACGTATGCTAAAATTTATTAATGATCCATGCCATTTAAAAATAAATTATTGAAATTCATGATGTTTTGTGAAGGACACTGCCATTTAAAATTTGAAGTTGACATCAATTTTACAAGTGGAACTTTCAGATTTTCAGCAGTAGGCCTAGGAGACAAAATGTCAGGATGAAATCGGTGTTTGAAATTAAAAAATCGGCGACCACTTTCATATTTTCCGCACAGTGTATACAATTACATAAAAATATATATATATAAATTATATATATATATATATATTATATTGTAAACGTGTGACTGTGTGCATGTGCGTTTGTGTGGATTACGAATCATAGTAGGGGCCTAGGCCTACTAGTGTAACTAGAAGCTCTGGACTTATAAACGGAGGATGTTATTTAAATTTTGTTAACATTGCATTTACCGGTACTACAGAACCGTTTGGACCATTTTCGGTTAAGTGTATTTACTAGACAACTATGACAAATGGTCAGTTCTCTTTTTTCTCTCTCTCTTTGCAACATCAAGTTAAATGCTAGCCTGCACAATTATTACTGACAGACTATCGATATTTTAGTCAACAAACGGAAATGTTAAACATTCCGAAAGCCAGCTTTATAGCTATAAAATGTTAAACATTTACTAAGCAGGCTTCAAAGCTTTAAAATGTTAAACAGTCAAAGGGAAGGGTGCCTGTAAAGCAACAGATTGTTGAACATTCGGACAGTCGACTTTAAAGCAAAACAGAGTTAGGTTAAACACCGAGAAAGCTGACTTCAAAGTTGTTTAAAAGTGTTAAACATTCAGAAAGCGGACATTAATTCTCAAGCATGTTCAACACTCACATAGCCAACTTTAATGCTCATTTATCTCACACCGGTTTCACTACTGTTCACAAAGCCATCGTTAAGGCTAGACTAAGGCATATCAAGTTGTTGAGAAGGTACATTGAGCATGATCTTCCTATGTGGTCACATGTGGTATCTTGCTATGTTACATCACATATGGTATCTTGCTATGTTACATCACATATGGTATCTTGCTATGTTATATCACATATGGTATCTTGCTATGTTATATCACATATGGTATCTTGCTATGTTATATCACATATGGTATCTTGCTATGTTATATCACATATGGTATCTTGCTATGTTATATCACATGTGGTATCTTGCTATGCTATATCACATGTGGTATCTTCCTATAGCCATCACATGTCTGCATAAAGGCAGTAACATGATCAAGAAAGTTATTGCATTAACATGTTCAAGGAAACAACATGATTAAGAATGTCTAAGTCATGTGGATAACGAAAAAGTAGCATGATCAAGAAACCCTAAAGTCGTTGCATCAGAATGATTAAGGAAAAAAGTTCAAAAAACATGATCAAGAAATGTGTGGATAATGAAAAAGTAGCGTGATCAAGAAAGTCTAGAGCGTTTTCATCATCATGATCAAGAAAGCAACATGACTGTACAAGTTGTGCGAATAACATATAAAGCAACGTGATCCAATCTTAAAACTATGATTATCAGCCGTAGTTCGGTCAGGAGCGCTCCAGAGCTGCGGTCCTTACGGGCGCCATGGAAATCCTCAGATTTAATGAATGAAACTTATCGTGTGTTAAAAAACGTAACAAAAAAGCAACACATGATCCAAATGCCATGTTAGCACCAATCAATAACCATAACCATCATCATCATCATCACCATCACCATCATCATCATCATCACACATAGAACTCAACATCGTTGGCCAAATAAACAAATCTATCTGTTAACTAAAGTCTAGCAATTAATTAATTAATCAACAAGAAACATCCAAAGCGTTACGATACTTCGTGTGTTTCAAACGTGTTTCAAGTTTCAAGCTCTACGTTTGCCTAATGTCAGTGTCACTTTCCATCTATACATCGAACAATTAACAGGTTAAGGGCGTCGGCAAAGCACGGGCACTGGGGGTGGGGGGGGGCACGTGCCCTACTCTTGAAGACATGGCGTGGCACGGTTTTGTTATACAATAATTCGAACCTCAATGATTTTGACATCTGTGCTACTCGTTTTGGATTTCGTGAAAAGCATCAGGAAAACCAGGGGAAGAAATATGACAAGTGGGATAAAATGTGATAAATACAACAAGTATAACAAGTAGGTCATAAGTTCCACTTGCAAACCAGGCTTGGGTGGTCATCGTCATTATGCCATGCAACCATTCTGACCATTAACATCCGAAGTCACAATATAATTATGTATTTGTAAAGCGTCATTACATAGTGACAAAACAATTGACGATGACGACCAACTGTGAGAAAATAATGACTTAATAATGTCCCCCCCCACACAACCACTGTCACAAAGATAGAGAAGGATTGAACCCTTCAGGTCTGTGTAAGAAGGTCAACCCTTAAACCAATCTGCTCCATGTCTGGTTTGTCCTGGATCACATTTAGTATATAGCAAACCTGACCTGTTGTGAAGAAATTAATACTGGCTGACACCAGAAAGTCATTCACTTCACGTTGATCAATAAACCATCAACAGCGCTCGTGATACTGAAGCTAAACATTGGCAAAAGGCAGAAAATTTAAATGGTCATCCCACAATCGCTAATCTGAGCCAAGACTCTTGCAGAGTGTAGAGTGAGGTAACAAATAGGTAGACATATTAATTAACACCGAGAACAATACTACATTGATACTGAAAAAAGTTTAAATAGTTACCGGGTGTGATATTTGCACACTACTCTCACCCATCGAAAAGTAGCTGTAGCTCAGAACTGGTTTATTATAAACCTGCTAGCCAATAATGCCTCCAGAAGACAACGTTTCCAACTTTAAAACTATTAAATCAATTGCTGAAGTTCATCGATATATTTATTAACAACATGATCAATTGTAAACAGTGCGAAATGTGCGGTTTGTAGAATATTACCAGCATCACTTCTGCTGTAATTTCATTGGTTTTGACATTCTTATTATACCAGAATCACTTATAGAATGGGAAAAATTATATGGAAATAGAACCAAAATATATTTAGATTTACCAGGAATATAATTATTATTTTAAATGACTGTTACTCTTTGCATGAGTTAACATACATTTTTTATTATCATTGTCATCAATATCAATATAACTACATCAGTATTATTTATTTATTTAATGTTCACTTGATCTTTCATGAACAAAACATTATTATTAATATGCATTGTCATCACTACAGGTGAATTAAATACTCCTATTAATTTACTCAAAGTTCATATAAACCTTGAGAAATGAGATATCAATGGCATGAGTCATAGTTACTCTTGTCATTCATTGTACAACTTGGCACCAACAGCAAATTAAGCTAAACAAAAAAAGTCAATTTCTATAACAACTGCAACAAGTATTATGCACTAAACATTTCCACTGTCAAATGTAAACAAGGATTTTATCAACATTTCAACAAAGTCTGTCAAATGCAAACATATAATATTCTGCCAACATTTCATTCAAAGAGAATGTGGATTCCTGAAAATGCATCCAGCATAGCAAAAGCAACATAGTAAAAAATTAGGTAAAAAAACTGGGAATTTGTTCCAAGAAACTTAAGAAACGATAGAAATTGAACGAAAAATGTCTTGTTGCACATCATGGCAAGACCAGGCCTTTCTTGAAGTCAAAAATAAGATCAGTAAACATTTAAGTACTGCTATGTTTACATTTTGCCCAATGTACAAATGACAGGGCAAAAAACAAGGGGACATTGTTCTGAAATGGCTAGTCCATGGCGGTCTATTGCATAATTTTGATTATCCTCATTATTACTGTAATTATTTTTATTACCCTCAATTCACCATCATTATTGTTTATTATCGTTGTCATAATTCTTTTATTACTATCATTATCTTTTGTGGAAGGAGCATTGAACATTCAATATCTGCACTACAGAGCTGAGAAAAAGTTGCTAGAGTTTTGCACTCACACGTGTCCCTACCAAAGGCAGGATTCGAACTCCATGCTTAACCATAAGGTCAGACAATGTACCCAGATATTTATATAGCACTTTTGGATCACTTTGACCAAAAGAAGCCAAGTTCTGCCATGATGAGCTGAAGCACTGACATTGATGATGTCAGTAAAGAGAAATCAAAAATAAAAGAAAAATGATAAACAACAACCTTAAATGAAAATGCATTTGAAACTGCCATGTACAACTTAACCGGCCAAACTCTGGCCCAATTCTCAACCTATTATGGTACAAACCTAGCCCAATTCTCGGTCAAATTTGCCCCAATTCGGGACCATTTCTGGATCAAAACTTGGCCCAATTCTGAATCAAATACTTGGTCCAATTCTGGCTCAAATACTTGGTCCAATTCTGGCTCAAACTCAGCCCAATTCTGGCTCAAACTTTGCCAAATTCTGGCTCACACTTTGTCCAATACTGGCTAAAACTTGGCCCAATTCTGGCTCAAACTCAGCCCAATTCTGGACCAATTCCAAAACGAAACCTGTCCCAATCCCGGACCAAAACGCGAACAAAAAACAAACAGTCAAAAGCAATAACAACAGAGGTTTGTTTTAGTCAGCTAACACCATAATAAAGTATATTTTTTCATATATGAAATCTAACCGAAAAAAAGAACTAAGAAACTGTTCTCGACGACGCTACCGAAAAAACAACAACACAAATCTCTCTCTCTCCGTCGACGATATATATTATATATATTATATATATGCGGAGAAAAAAATATCGATAATAGCCAAACAGATTAGATAATGGCCGCAGTAAAATGGCCGAAGTAGCAGACGACGAATAAGTCGATAATAATTAGAGAAGACCAGACTTTAAGCAGACGAGAGAAGACAACAAATATCGAAGCGAGCGAACGACGTGAAGCACGAAGAGCGCTCGTTGTCGTTGTGTGCCGAGCGAGCGAGCGACTGTTGATTGTGGCGCCACCACGTCATTGATGATGAAGTTCCTACGAGTACATCGTCAGCACGGTAAACTGAAAGAAACACACACGATCGGTTAGAGTGAGGTGTGTAATGTTGAGAGTGTGGGTGTGATTCTACTTCTCTGAATATATCACAATTGCCGAGTGGATGCAAATGTAATCTCAGGAAACCAAGAGTTAAGGCTTCTAAGTTAAGTTTTGCAATTTGTTGGCGAGTGCCGAGCCATATGTATTGGGTCTTGTTTGGGTTTAGTCGTAAGCCAGTGCACTAACCTCATCGAATTGAAATCTCGCCCGTCCGTCACCAGCCGGATCTTTCGTCTTGAAGGTCTCTAGAGAAACGATATACAACAACTTATCAATTAATCAACTAATTAATAAAAATAATTCATTCATTCATTCAAATATTTATTTTTTTTACACAACACCTCTTCAAGGAAACCACTCAGAGGTGATCCCGACCTCAGAACGGCCAAAAACAACAGTTTTCAAGCGCTCATAGAATGTGTCAATGTGACCTAGGGAACATGTGCACTGCGCAGCTCAAGAGGAAGGCCATTCCATACCCTTCGGGCTACATAAATACAACGATGTGTACATTCACAAAATAATACATTCACAAACAAATAATTACATACATATATAGCACATGCAAACATACATGTATACATACATGTATACATACATGTATACATACATAGTACATACACACATATACCCATACATAAATACATACAAGTATATATCACATGCAAACAAACACACACACATACAAAAATAAATAATAATTACATTAATTCACGAAACCATCCCAATATCCATCTCAATTTATCCACCCATTCTGACCGACCGATTCACCGCCTGATATTCATCCGCCGTCGACCGATTTACTCACCGAACAGCGTCTTCAGTTTGATGTAGCAGCTGACGAAATCATCGAACCTAACGTGTCCCTCTTTGTCGCTGTATCGCATCACGATCGCATTGAACGTCGCGTTGCTCACGCGGAAACCTACGAGAGATCAAGAACAGAACACAATGATCAACAGAACTGATCCACACATGATCACAAGTAATATTAGTCATTGTAAGAATAATTATACAATTATAATTGTTATTACTACAACAATGGTAATTAAAGTATCATTGTTACAATGTTATTATTATTATTATTAAAATATTATCATCCTTATTATTACTGGCATTTTAGCTAGTATCCTTATCATTCAATCATTATCATTATTATCACTATCATTATTATTGTTTACCGTTATCATCCAGTCATCATTAATATTTGTTTTTTAACCCGAGGTACATCAGATCCCTCAGGATTTTAAAAAAATATCTGGAGACGCAAAAAGTATTATCATTATATGTAAAAATTAATTATTATTATCATTATTAATAATAATAATTATTATTATCATTATTATTATCATTACAACATCTCATTTCTCACTATTTAAAATACAGAAAATACTTCTTAACAATTTTGCAAAACAGCAATTTAAAGGAAAAAAATTATTAAGAGCTAGAACTTGACAAACAATTTGGACAAATACACGGTAATCCTAACACAGCAACAGTTACGTATATTTCACAAACACTTTTCCACCAAACAAAAAATGTAAATAATCGAAATAAAGAATAATTTGCCAAAATATTAAACCATTCAAAACGATTCCCCAGCGTGAGAGGAAAGGCAGGCATTAGCAACCGGACTAAACCCGTTAGACGCGAAAAAGACTAATGACTTAAAGACAGGAGCGTGAAAAAAGACTTAAAGACAGGAGCGTGAAAAGAAGATTGCAAGTTACCAGTCAAGCCGAAGACAGGATTACAATTTGTCATCAATAAAGTTTACATGGCACATTTACTTACTGCTATCGTTTACAAATGTAACGAATTTAGAGTTAGTTCAATTGTGTTAAAAGTTACTCCAAAGGTAAACTTATCTATCAATGAGAAAAGTTATACATGTAAAATCGCCTTCAATCAATAAAACAATCAAATTTTTGCTTCTTCACAATGTCAGATTGAGATAAACCATCTTGTCACATTTGTCGCGGTGATGGGTTCAAGGCTGCGGTAATACCGTGGTAATGTTCATCATTATGGCTCCATAGTTTCTAAACATTGTACAGACTATACAATGTTCTGCTACATCCATTTATTCACATGTTTAACTCACATCTCCAGTCCACTCAATTTTCAACGCTACAACCTTCCATCATTTGTACTTTCAGTTTTCGTCATTTTGCGTCGAACAATTGGCCTAATTGTTTAAAAAAAAAAGTGACATGGAAAATGGAGATAAAAGAAAAAGGATAAAACCAAAATATCATGGAATTCTTTCGAAAAGTAGAAATCGTTATTTTATTTCCAGAAACTGTTAACTAGGTAGTCATGAGTGGGACTTTGGCAAACACAAGCTTTCGAAAGATCATCTGTTTTTTGGGGTGTTTTTTTATTAGTCATAATACAATAATCAAGATAGCTATCATTGTATCATAGAAATTGTTTTTTATTTAAAATTTCGGTAAAAGCCATTCGCATGGAATGTATGGTAATGGAGTAGTCCTTAGGGGAATGGGAAGAAACCTGTGAAGATCGGGTGGGGGGACAAAACATGCGGGGGATGGGGGGCATGGATGGGGGGGGAGACTTACTTGTCACGACGCGGGGATGAGACTGTCTCCCCGTGTAACACTCTAGAGGCCACACAATGCAACATTGCAATGTTATAAAATGCCACATTTTATACAACAACATAAGGTGGCAAGGTCAACTAATGCAATTTGGCAACATTACATGACAAAAATGTCACTGTTGTCACATTACCCTACAAGGCCACATCGTGGGAGAATGGCCACGTTGCACAAATTTGATGTCACATAACAAGACATGTTGTGTAAAAACCACACATTACACAACAATGTCACATGATGTGACAAGGCCACAATACGTGCCGCACAAATCTAATTAAGTATTTATCTTCGCTTTTAAAGCATTCATCCATTCTAAACTTTATGTTATTCAATTAGTTAAGTATATTGATTTTATGATTTCAATTTAAATTAATTAACCATCAATGTAATGATTAATTTTTCAAGATTATCATATGAACAAGGTTAGTAATAAAATATGTTAATCTGAGTGGCTACAGAGTGGTTCACGAACTCCCTGTTGACGGTTGTCGCATGGAGTCCGTTGAGCAGGCTCAGACCTGCAATCGGTGGATTGCAGACCGAGTCTGCTACCAAATACATGCACTGATAATAATATGGTAAAGAGGTTATTTTTTCTACAGCTGTAACTATTTGTCTTTCTGTGTGTTTGTTTGAATGTGTCTGTCTGTCTGTCTGTCTGTCTCAGTCCGTATGCATATGTCTTTCAATACCTGTTTGTATTTGTCTACCTGCTCTGCCTGCCTGTTGTATGTCTTTCTGTATCTGTCTGTGTCTGTCTGTAGTATGTCTGTCTGTATCTGTCTGTGTCTGTCTGTAGTATGTCTTTCTGTATCTGTCTGTGTCTGCCTGTAGTATGCCTTTCTGTGTCTGTCTGTGTCTGTCAATTCGTGTTTAGAAGTTTGCCTGTATCCGCTGGTAATTATATCTGTCTTTCTGTATCTATCTATCTGTATATGTCTGTCGGTGTCTATGTCCCTGCCTGTCTATGTATCTGTCAGTTTGTGTGTATGTGCGTGTGTGTCTCTTAGATTCAATCTCTCAAACCGGATTGAACCAGATTCCTACTAATACCCATCGCATTAATTAATTTAAACCCACGTTGAGCAAAACCGACTTTCCCGTCTCTCTCGTGGAAGGATCCGTTTTCGTCCGCACTCCCCCTCGACATAAGAACGACAACAGAAGAAGAAGAAGAAGACTAGGAAAAACGCGCCCAGACCGGGCACAGCTTTTCTTAACTAATACTGTAACAGGCCAAAGCAGAAGCTTATATACGCTCGACAAGAGAACACGTTACCTGGCAGAGCATTAGCAGTCGCCGCTGTTAATACAGAAAGGTACAGTCAATTCTTTATGTACGTTAATTCCTTCAGTTGTTCCACGAGACCATTTATATAGAGCCCTTACACGAGACCATTTATATAGAGCCCTTACATGCTGCTGCTGTCTCAAGGGTGCAAAGCATAGAAAATAAACGTGAAGAATTAAGATCTTCAATTTGTTATATTATTTTAAAATTAATCTCTTTTCGTGTGCTTAGATTCAAAATCGCAAAGCCCTGTTTAAACTGGATCAACTTTAGAATGGATCTGTTGGAGAACTGAAGAACCTGAGAATAGAACGGTAACAGAACTAAAACAAGAACATGTCTACTTAACAAAAGATCTTCTTTACAAAAGACCAACTTAACAAAAGATCTACTTAACAAAAGAACTACTCAACAACTTTAGATCTACTAAACAAAGGATCTACTTAACAAAGGATCTACTTAACAAAGGAACTACTCAACAAAAGATCTACTTAACAAAGGATCTACTCAACAGACAATCTACTTAGAACAGATCGCATTCCGCAGAGAAAAGCCGACTCTAGAACAGATCCAGTCTTTTAAAACGATTAATTACTGCAAAGAATTCCTGAAACCTATCATTGACGAATTTTTAGTGTTACCCTTGTCTCTTGAAAGCAAATATGAAAACAAATTGTTGATTTCCATAAAAGTGAAGCACATGGGATATAAAAATAAGGCAAATAATAATAAATAAATATAATAACAAATAATAAAAAACAGATGTATATAATATTATTATACATAGACAGTAAATTGAAAAATACATAATCGAAAATAAATAAAAACAGATTAATGATTTAAAAATAAATTTTCTCAATTAATAAAAAAATATTAGAAAAATTATAATGTGTTGTAACGATAGTAAAGCCATCAAAGGCCACCATGGCAGACATATCCTAGGTTACTGTAGCAACTGTATCCTTGGTTACCATAGCAGCACTAACTCAGGTCACCACATGTGGCAATTGAAAGTTAGAGAGCAGAAAACAATAGTTGTCATGAACAAAGCGACTAAACTCAAGCAATCAACTACACTACAAGCTGTGGAAAGAAATTTGAATCAAAACAACAACAGGAAGCAAAGTGGTTCAGTGACATCATAATAATTGAAAAAAATAATAACTGGTATCACATACTGCAATAAAGTCTTAATAGAGAACTTGTGGAGGACTGTAATCACGGCAACATATTGAGGGTACTGTAAGTTGAACATACGATGGGGTGAGGGGGGGGGGGGGTTAATGAAGGGTAGGTTTCAACACTTACATAATAAGCTGCACTGGCTACCCAATTTACGGTTGGAACCCTATTGTTGCTATTGACAGGAAGAAGGAACAATAAGGCGGGAAAGATTTAACCACTAAGCATGAGGCTTAGAACAATAATTATTGTACAGACAGACCCAGACAGACAGACCCAGACATACCAAGACAGACAGACCCAGACAGACAAGAAAGACCCAGACAGACAGATCCAGACAGCCTATAAAGGACAAGCATGAAAAGGCACAAGCGACCAGCAGAACAAACACATCCAGGGACAGAGGCAATGAGTAGAATGGACAGACACAAAGAGAGAGATTTTAGCACAATGGACAGATGCAGAGATAGATATTATTTTATCAGAATGGACAAACACATCAAAAGAGGTTATTTCAGCAGAAACGATAAATATATGTAGAGAGAGTGAGAACTTCACGAGCTAGCAGCTCCAGCATCTGAAAAGCTCCTTAACCACAAGAAAATATCCTGATTTCGGAATGACAAGATAATGAAAATCAGATGAACGGCATTGAACGTGCCAAATGAAAACAAGTCTGGAGAATAAGATCTGATTTAAACTATTATGGCTGGTGGAAACTGTGTAATATATATATTGTGTATCCTTGTAGTCTACCATAGTATGCCACACAGACTAAAAACTACCAAACACACTCCAAGCGAAAAACCAAAGGAAACTTTAGAGCTAACACCATTTACCGACAAGCTCCTTAACCCACACACAAAGTGGCCAAAAAAACCAGAGGGTCAAAGCAGGGCGTCATTGAAACGTTAGTGGGACTGCGAAGGGTTAAGTTCGGTTGTACCTAGAGTGTTGAGGACGTTACGGAATTCGTAGCTGTTGAAGAATCCATTGTTATCGGTATCCATCATCTTGAAAGCTCTCTGCAATAAACAAAAGCAAAATATATATGTAAAAATAATTACAGTACTAATATTAATACTAACAACTGCTATGGTTCAAAAATTATTACAGTACTAAAATTAATACTAACAACTGCTATGGTTGAAAAATGATTACAGTACTAATATTAATACTAACAACTGCTATGGTTGAAAAATGATTACAGTACTAAAATTAATACTAACAACTGCTAAGGTTCAAAAATGATTACAGTACTAATATTAATACTAACAACTGCTATGGTTCAAAAATGATTACAGTACTAATATTAATACTAACAACTGCTGTTTTAAAAATGATTACAGTACTAATATTAATACTAATAACAGCTATAGTTCAGCATTTATATCTGAGCACAATTTAATCAGAATGTAATAGGGTGACTATAGAATATTTAATAGAGTTATAAATAGGCTAATATGGACATAATACATTTATTTTGCGTACATACATTCTGTCCCCGCCGTACGTGCCCGAACGAAAATTTATGCCTAATTAGGATGACCCCTCCCTCAGGTTGTCAAAGACTCGTTGTGTTGAAATGTGCTAACCTTGCAGAGCGTCAGATCCGCCCAGAGTCTCTTGAAGTCTTCGAATCCAAGTTTTCCAGAATAGTCGGCCTAAGAGAGGAATGGGTGAAGGAAAGAGTATTCACCAAATACACAAACATACAATCAATATATCAATCAATACATATATGTATATATAAATCAATCAATCAGAATTTATATAGTGCCGCTTCAAGGTATCTACTCAGAGGCGCTCCCGGCTGCGATCCAGCAAAAAAGAAGTCTCAACAGCTTGCGAAACTGAGAACAGTTTGGGAGGTGTCACAAAATCAAGGGAAGTCATTCCAGGTGTTGGATAATCCACACAGAAGAAACCATATATAAATATATATATATATATATATATATATACATGCATTTTATATACAATATGCATATATAGTTTTATACATATAACTATAAAAACATATATATATATACACTTTATGGTCATTACTAGTTAAGAGGAATCCTATCTACAGTTTCTAGCTCACATTAATTAATCTCCTAGATAATGCAATTTCTCAAGTTACATAAATTCACTTTCCAAGTTTACCAATCACATAAATTATCAATCACATAAATTTAAATAGCGCCCTTCCTTCAAGATTCCTACTCAGAGGTGCTCATTAACATTAGTTTCTGAGATACAATATTTCCCAGTTTACATTACAGACTTTTCTCTTCATTTACGCGATAAAAAAAGATACGTCTCGCATTGCGACCATGCTTCTTGTCATGTCTGTACTGAATCCATCGAATGCAAAGTCTGTCAACAGAAACAACTAATTATTATTAATTATCAGCCATGTTTACTTCTTTGTCGTAACATTTTATTTCAACATTACCAAGGTGCATTACACAAGGTGTCTGTTCGCAAGACACTTCTGTCCGGCAGTCTCTCCTCTGCTTTGTCTCTTCTCAAAACCTGCTTCTTCTTCTCACCACAATCTAATGAGCAGACATGTATGTATGCATGCGTATGTAATTATGTATTTATCCGACCTTTCATGAAGGTCGCGTTGAGTATGTTCTGCAATTCGAAAGCATCGATCTCTCCGTCTGCTCCGGCGAGGTTGAGGAACGCTTGACGTCCCTCCTCCTTGTTCGCCTTGTGACTCGGATCCTTGTCGCCGAGAGCGTCTTTCTGGAAAAGACAATAGCCAAGCAATAGCATCGCAACACATTTCAGCTTACTCTGCAGATGATGTCTGTTCATATACACATTTTACTTATTTATTTATTTCTCGCATTTGCTATAACACTCCTTCAAGCCCGCTACTCAAATGTTTTGGAATGAGTAACATAGAGCAGGCTCCGTAACAAACTTCCTGGTCTTTCTGTCCCTTTCCGCAAGTGTTTGAAAACCATTCTCTTTGATTGTAGTTTTGTGCTGTCAGGTTGGGAGCGCCTCTGAGGAGTTTCTCTTGAAGTGGCGCTATATAAATTAACGATTACAAGTTGAGAGTGAACTGTCGGCAGAACTTTTACCTTGATATCAACCGTCGTTGTAACGTCGTCGATCTCCCTAGAGATGAAAAAGAACAAAGAAAGAATATAACAAATGAAATTAAATGACCTTGAACACTTTAATAGGCACCATGCTCTTCGAGATTGATGCCCCTGCTTCAATAGCACAGGTCTTTGTACACACTATAAACGCATGCCATACTCAACTAGAAGATGTAAACACAGCCATTATAGAGATCACCGGTAGATCAGATCACACAGATCAGGGTTGAAGAGAGAAATTCTGCAGAGAGAGCAGTCACGGGCCCCTAAACTATTTCAAGGCTTAACATGACACAAGTTTTTTTTAAACAAATTCAAGTGATGAAAGTTGGTAGGACCTGTAGGACCTACAACTTCATATTCAAATATAAATTAAGATTTTATTCTGTTCTCAACTTGAAGTTTAAACTCATTGCAGTTAATTTCCTCTGCAATATAAAATTATTTTAAAAGGCATAATAAATAATAAACTTTTCCACATATATTTTATATATATATACAGAAAACTACCAGCCCGGGCCCCTAAAGGTCGCTGGTCCCCTGGGCATATGCCCCCCCTCCCACCACCTCTCGGCAACCCTAACACAGATTAGATTAGATTGTGATAGACTGGTGCCACGTACTCTGCTTGATCATTCTTCCTTTCGCTGAATATCCTCAGCAGGAAGTCTCCCTCCTCGTTTGGTTCGAACGTAGACGGAACAATGACGTAATCACCGGGGACGAGTTTGTGCTGACACGAGACTTCACGCAGGTCGGAGAACTCTTTCGGCCGACAGGCGACCGGCCGATCGAAGAAAGCCTTCTCCAGCGTACCAGTCTGGTGAGGTGGAGCCTGGAAGAGCAGCAGAGGATCATATTTATTTCATATATTTCAAATATCATCATCATCACCGTAAACACAACAATCGTGTTCGTCGTCGTCGTCGTCGTCGTCCTCCTCCTCCTCATCCTCATCATCATCATCATCATCATCATCACTGTCATCAACATCATCATCACTGTCCAACATCGATAAGAATTAAGTACAGATGAGTGCATATAAGGTACATGAATTCATCATTATTATTATCATTGTCATCGTTATCTTTGTCATATTGACTTTAACATTGTCACTAGCACAACTTTCAATTCATCTTCTTCAACGTTAAAATTATCCTTTATCATTATTTATTTATTTATTTACTGAGAACTTGATATAGCGCACCTTCAAGGTTACTACTCAGGAGCGCTCCCAGTCCAACCCCGGTCGAATAAGACAGTCTTGAGAAGAGAAAGAAATGAAGTAGAAGTAGAAAGGCTAATAGGTATTTGACGAAGGATAACAGGTAGCTCATTCCAGGTCGCAGGGCCAGCCACGGAGAAAGCACGGCGCTGCCTGATTGCAGTCCGTGAGCGTGGAACAATAAGTTCCACTTGTGCAGCTGAGCGGAGAGAGCAGCGGCGTTGAACAAGCGTGGTCGAGCAACAGAGCTCCTGCAAGTATAAAGGAGCCAAACCTTCAAAGCAGCGCCGGACCAAGACGGAAATTCTGTATGTAATGCGCTGTGGGTAAGGGAGCCAGTGGAGTACATCCCTCATGTATTCAGAGACTCGGCCAAACTTGGGAATGCGGCCTATGAGACGGGCAGCAGTGCGCAAGACCCTATTTAGGGGCCCAACCCGACAGGCTGGAAGTCCAACGTATATGGAACTGCAGTAGTCCAAGCGTGAAACTACAAACGCATGGACAAGTGTTGCGGCTGCGCTAGAAGTCAAAGAGCGGGAAATGACCTTGAGCTGCCGAAGCTGGTAGTAACAGCTGCGACACAGAAGGTTAATGTGCCGCGTAAATGTGAGTTCCTGGTCAAGGATGACTCCCAGATTCCGGACTGAAGTGGAAAAAGTGAAATGTGGATATTTCAAGGATAGGGAAGCTAAATCAATTTTAGACAGCTGCTGGGGCGTTCCAAGCCAGATAAGCTGAGTCTTATTAGGATTAAGGCGCAGGCGGTTTGAGGACATCCAGGTCTGCAGGGTTACTATAGTCTGGCTGATTGTTCCAACCGCTGCGTCAGCATGAACCGCTAGACAGTGGACATAGGCTTGCAGGTCGTCAGCATAAGATTGGCTATGGACATCCATAGCTGTCAGCAGGGAGCCCAGATCGGCAGTGTATATTATGTAAAGGAGGGGTCCAAGAACGGAGCCTTGAGGCAAACCGATTGGAGCAGGGACCCATGAGGACTTAGTGGATCCATAAGCTACCATGAAGGAGCGGTCCTGCAAAAACGAAGCAACCCAATCAAGTGCGTTACAAGAGAGGCCGAAAGAAATCGATAAGCGCTGCAAGAGGATGTCGTGATCTACAGTGTCAAATGCAGAGCTAACATCAAACAGTGAGAGGAGAGTAATCTGGGACCTATCGATAGCACCGTAGATGTCAGATAGAAGGCGGACAAGTAGAGTTTCTGTGGAATGGCCCTCATCACCATAAACACAATCGTCACCGTCGTCATCATCGTCATCATCATCATCATCATCATCATCTTCTTTGTCAACAATCATCATCATCATCATCATCATCATCATCATCATCATCATCATCATCATCACTGCCCTGTTTATCATCGACTTGCCTTATAGACAGCATATCCAATGCTGAGGTTTCCCTTTCCTTCCTTCTTCAGCTTCCTTCTTTCCTTCTGCATCAATCCGATGATTATCGAACCGTGACCATCGTCGTCGTCGCTGTCAGGATCCACGATCTTCACGCGGTATTGAGGATTCGTCCAGAATGTCGCTACAAACAAACAAACAAATAAACACATAAACAATGTAATGTAATTTTAATATTATCAATTGTAATGTAATTTTAATATTATCAATTGTAATGTAATTTTAATATTATCAACTGTAAGGTAATTCTAATATTATCAACTGTAAGGTAATTCTAATATTATCAACTGTAATGTAATTCTAAAAAATTGTCAATTGTAATGTAATTCTAATATTATCAATTGTAATGTAATTCTAATATTATCAACTGTAATGTAATTCTAATATTATCAACTGTAATGTAATTCTAATATTATCAACTGTAATGTAATTCTAATATTATCAACTGTAATGCAATTCTAATAATATCAACTGTAATGTAATTCTAATATTTTCAACTGTAATGTAATTCTAATATCATCAATTGTAATGTGATTTTAACATCAACTGCAATATGATCCTACTATCAATTGTAATATTGCAAATATCAATGGCAATGTAATTCTATCATCAACCACAATATCATTCTTATACCAATTGTAAGTAATTCTATTATCAAATGTAACACCATTCTAATATCAATTGCAATGCAATTATAATATTTTAATATCCATTTTAGAGGTAAATCAAGGCACATACAGTTAAACAGAGGTAAATGAAAGGTAAACCAAGGTAGCTGGAGGTAGCAAATAGATGTAAACACAGATGAACAGAAGTAACAAAGGACAATTGGAACAACTCCAGCCACAGTCGTAGCTTACATTTGTAGTTACTGCATCCTCCGGCGTTGACCCTGCGATGCCAGGCGCCTTCGAAGAGGCATCCCTCCCACTTGCGCTTCCCCTTCTTCTCCTCCGACTCCGCCAAGCTGTCCGGACCAAGGAAGCAGATCTCCAAACGCTGATAGTTCGACACAAAGTCCCTGAAGGACATCCTGGAATTCATGCGGAAACTCATCCAGATTAACTCGCGTCACACCCAGAAAACGACTCTCAAACCGTTACTCGCACAGTAAGTAATTTACTCCCAAACTGCTACTCGTAAAGTGTTACTCCTAAAGACCATTACTCTCAAAGAACCTCACTCCCAAACTGTTACTTGAAAAGTGTTACTCCCAATCCTTTACTCGCAAAGTGTTACTACTCCCAAAACTGTTACTCTCAACGATAAACTGTTAATTCTGCAGTAAATTGCAAAAATTCTATGCTTTCTTTGACTGATAATTATTATTATTACACAATGCAACCAAGTTATTCTTGCTGCAAACTGTTAAACGTATATTAATTACTCGCAAGTTGTAAATGTGGGCTAAGTAATATAATGTAAAGTGTAAACCTTATTCTGTCACTTAATTAAAACAATTGACAATAATTGTAAACTGTCCTTATGCTACCATTGCAAATATAGTTAAACAGCACATAATTATATTAATGGCATTCTTAAACTGTGCTGTACAAAGTGCTCATGTAACAAACTTCAGCACATACATTAACTACAAATTTCAACTGCAAACTACATATAATTTTATCGCAAACTGAAAACTGTTAAGAAAGTTGTTAATAATTGAATTCAAATAATAAACTTTAATAACAAGACATTTGTTAATAATTTAAATTTAATTCAAATGGGAAACTTCAACAATGAACATAGATATTCAGCGCTATTTTTGCCAAAAGTATTTTTTCGAGCAAAATCTAGCAAATTGAGAACTCATTTTTAATTAAAATTACTTCAAAAATTATTAATTCAGAAGGTAGAAATTTCAGAAGGTTTTAATCAAGTAAAATTAACCAGTAATATAATATCTGTGTTATAATTATCTGACTACACTCACAATTTTACAAAACTCTGATTACATCATTCAAATTTATAACCAACAAAATTAACATTTAAAATGCTTCTGATTATATGATAAATCAAC
Source organism: Lumbricus rubellus (assembly GCA_945859605.1). Lineage (NCBI taxonomy): Eukaryota > Metazoa > Annelida > Clitellata > Crassiclitellata > Lumbricidae > Lumbricus > Lumbricus rubellus. The sequence continues at coordinate 1,285,500 of OX243817.1, forward strand.
AATCACTGATTTTGAGCAAATTACTTGTTAGAATTTACAACAGTTCTAAGCCACATGTTAGTGCCTAAAAATATCCGTGCCATGCATCATCTTCAGAAAACAATATTATCCAAAGACAGAATTTAGTTTATAAAACTTTAAACGAACAGATCCAATTACCGACCAAATCAAAATTAAAAGAAAGTTCATACACAAATTTTCCGATTCTGCAAAATGCACTAAAAATGCTTCAAAGTAACTAATTCGGAAAGAAAAAGTGCTGTGAATATAACAATGCATGCAATGTGCAGGTTGTGCAAGATTCTCCCAACCTCACAACACTACGCAAGTTATTTCAACATATTGGAAATTTTCAGCAGAAATTTCAATCAACATTGACAAATTCAAACACAGTTTGCTTCGACTGATATTTCATTGATGCTTTAAAGAGTCTACATTGTAAGGTGCAGTCATCTCCTGCCGTCTATTTTAAACCATAAGGTTCAACCCTTTAATGACAAGTATTTACTGAAAATAATCTCTCTTGCCATTAAAAGCTCAACAGAATACGCAACTTTGATGAATAAATAGTAATATACCGCGACTAAAAAAGCTAAGCGGAAATTTTAAAATCAATGCGCAAAATTAGAAGAAAAATGCATATGTTGTAGCGCAGATTTTAAAAGCTGATGCTCAAAGCGAGCAAAATGCTGTCTGTTAGAAAAGAAGCAAAGCTTTCAAATGCTATAAAAGGCTTTTAATGGAAAAGCTATCAACAAGAGCATTAGAGCAAGCGTCATAGGCTCCCGAAAGGCTTCAAGTCAACTTTTGAAAACCAACAAAATTAAATTTTGTGGAGCCAATACCACCAAAATTTTCAGCAACTTCAATACGCAACACGTCACAATCGTATCTCGACCTCATCTGCCCAGGATCTTGGTTGTAGTTCCCTATGGTTATATCCATTGCCTCAACTCAAATTTCCCCAAATTAAGTTCATCATCAAAAATACATCGTCTCCCTAATACAACTGTTCATCTAACACAATTTTGCCATATTAACCCAGTACCTGATGACACAAGTATTATCGACAAAAGCAGGGGCTTCCGAAAGAACATCCTCCAATTTGGTTCGGCTATCCCCAGAGGTATGCACAATCCCCCATTCACACCCCACTGAAGATAGAGGTTTAAACTACCCTTACATCAGGGCATATTATTCCCACCACGGAGATCTACACAAAGTACACATGCCCCATTCACAACCTCTGTAGGTACATTGGGTAAACTACACTCATGCCAGGCCATATCACCCCTCATCTAAACTATACTCCAATTCACTACCTCCTTATGCAAGCATATTGGGTTAACTAATAACTACCCTCACACCAGATCATATTACCGCTCTCCCCATTCACTACCTCCCCATAACCCCCAAATCACACCCTCGCAACAGCAACAAAGATCCAGTGCACCAGACAGAATTCGGCAAACGTCCGCCCGATACGTACCCGACGACCAACCGGAAAAACCGCCACCCGGGAAATCCCGGTCCGACTTACCAGAATTCCCCGTCATGATCAAAGGTCAGACCCATTTCACGCTTCTCTTCGATCGGAACGGTCGCCCATTCCTGCGATCTGAATAGATAGACACGAGCAACGAAAAGATGCGCTAGAAAAAAAGCCATCACGAGAGATATCGCGATAAAACAAACGAACATACGGACCCAAGACAACCGCAAACCAAATAATAAAAAAATAATAATATAATGATAGTAATAATAATAATATTAATAATAATAATAATAATAAGGACCACTAACTCCACAGCAAAATGAAACTTTTGGATAATTTATAAGAGCTGGGGAATAATTTCTACCTTGCGCATAAACAATAATAATAATAATAATAATAATAATAATAATAATAACAACAATAATAATAAAAGCAATAATAGTTTTATAATTTCTAAGAACCTGGGGAATGCGAAATACCTCAGGGCAAAAATAATATAATACCAATAATAATAATATTAATGATAATAATAATATAATAATAATAGTAATAATGATAATAATAACAATAGCACTAGTAATAAAATGATTTATATAGCAGAACCAGACTCCTCTAGTTTCGCAACTACTTGCACTACAAAAATATCACAATGGTTGCTACGCACTACATGGAAACGAATAAAGCCAACTACAAATATATAACACCACAAACACCTCTATACACACAGACGAGTAAGCCAAACTACAGCAATTTACCGCAAATGCACACTACATATGAATTAAACTACATGTAAAGCTACAGTTACACTATACTACAGGAACTACATCGCCACGATATGTAGCTACATACACACAGAGGCAATGGTAATGGCATCAATAGGGTTTTCATGCTGGCAATGATAATAGCCATATCAATAGCTGTACGAATTAGCACAATATCAATAGCAATATCAACATTCAACAGCCATATCAATAGCACTTTACCATTTACTGCCATATCATTATGCCGCTTCCAAATGAAGCGCAATAATTCGACCATATAACATGTACAACATTCACAAACATAATTATAACATACGTGTACAACGCTTACAAACATATAAAAGCCGATCAACAAACAGACCTCGAAAAAACAAAAGCCTAACATAGACAACAACAACAAAAAGCCAACAACCGTTGCATAAATGCAACAGCCATCTATCTGTCTACGTTGTTCAAATGGTCTCTGGAAAGGAAAAGCAAATGAGCTGAAAACCTAAAAATGTTGATATTTTAAAAATGGGCTGAAAATGAAACAAAAATTTATTTAAATAGTAACAATAAATATTTTCAAGGACATGGGGAACCTGTAAAGAAATGAAAAAGATTTCTTTTCCAACGGCATCAAACTGCGAAGCTCTGACAGGTACCGTGGCAGTCTTTAAAAAAATCGCAACTGTGGATGGTTCTGAATATCAAAACTAACGTAGTCTACCTAGTACTCCAAGAATAGCCAAACAAAAGGTTTTCTGCAGAATATATCATGGAGTAAATTTCCTAGAAGCAATCAGTCCCAGCCCTTCACGTTTATTTATTTTTAGCGTGCATGCATTGCAAGATTCAGAATGATTTGGTGAGTTAGTGCTTAGGATGCAAGAAGTGACAATGCCAAGGAACATTGCAGTGTGTATCAATGTAATAGCAGTATTTCCCATGCAAGCAGTGTGGAGTTTACCTATTCCTAATAAATATGCAAATAATATATGAATATGCATCAGGGTCTCATGAATATGCAGACAACATCGGTGTGATGTTGTCTGATGATCTTAGTTTTGACATGCACATTGATAAGATATGTTGCAGGGCCAGGCAGTCTCTTTATGCCTTACGTGTGCTCGCTGCTCATGGTCTAGCTGGCCTTAAGCTCCATGATGTGGTACGGGCTACTACGCTGTCTCGTCTGCTTTATGCAGCTCCTGCATGGTGGGGGTATGCTAGGCAGCATGAAAGGGGCAGGCTCCAAGCCATAATGAATAAACTTATTCGCCAGCATTTTATTTCGGGTGATACTCCAACATTTGAAGAACTCTGTCGCCATGCTGATAACAGTTTGTTTTCGGCGGTTCTGACAAGACCAGGCCATGTCCTCCACGAGTTGCTTCCACCAGCGAAACAAACGGGTTATAACCTGCGCCCCAGACACCATGATCGGGTACTTCCACGAGCAGACAATCAAATGAGGAAGACATTTATAACTAGAATGTTATTTACATATTAATTAATTAGTTTGTTTAGTTTTAATAATTTTTATGTTTTTATGTTAAATTTGTATGTGATACTTGTTCACCAGAGTGCTGTTTGGCAGCTGGTTAAGAAATAAAGAATATACTTACTTACTTACTTACTTACTTACTTACATATAAATATGCATCAGGGTCTCATGAATATGCATACATGCCTGGATGCGAGCACATGTTGGAGCACATGCATTGAGGGGTAGCTTAGCCATCCCAGTTAACTTCATTGAGCCATACGTTAAACACATTTGACATTTTCACATGAGCGTTACATATAATCATGTTACGATGGTAACACATAACACGTTGGACTGCCTCAATTTTGATCATCACCTTTATGCATTCCAATCATTGGTTCAATTAAATAAATGAAAATAATCGAAAAAAATGTGAAAAGATTTTGAAATTTCAAAGATTGGATTAATTCAAAATAAACGAAAACATAAGTAAAAAATAAAGTGAGAAAACAATTTCAAAAACACCGATTTCAAAAACGCTGCTGTGATCATAGATAAATAATTAATTACTACATCTGAAATTTGTGCGAAGCATCTACCAAATTGAAAGTGAAATATTCAATGGTGAAAAAATGAAACTCAAATTCAAATAATATAAGAAACAATATTTAAAGTGGGAAAGGATTCTTTTGTTGAAACATTTGCCACTTTAACCTGACAACTAATGATCGAATCAAAATCAAAAGAAAGGATAAAATATTCATAGTAACTGATCTTTCGTTTATGGAAAATATTATTTGTACATTTGCTCTGGCAAAACAACAGCTTTCATGAACTTCTTGAAAACCAAATAAAATTTAACAGGATAAATTTGACTTGGTTGCAGAAGAAACCATGTATTTTCATTTGACAAAAAACCCTTTAAATTTCTCTATGCCAACACCATAACCATAAAATTAAATAAAATTTGAATGGAAATTCGACACTACCAAAACTATCGTTTAAAATTCGAGTAGCTGGCTGCAACGCCATACTCGTACGCTACGCAGCTGGGAGCGAAAAAAAGACGTCTATCGAAAAACGAAAATAAAAATCTAGAAGCGGGAAGTGCGACAACGGTTGGCGTCGAGACAACCAGACAACCAACCAAAACTCCCCGTCGTGATCGTAGGTCAATCCCAGGGTTTCCTTCTCCTCCGCCGTTACTGTGGTCCACTCCGTAGAGCTGTAAGGAAAGGTAATCGACGGTAATAACGTAAATAAAAATGCAGGATAATGCCTTCTACTTGCGTAGACAGTACGTAACAGCGTGTGCACTGTGCAGGTAATAATAATAAAAATTAATAACAATGACAATTTCAATGGCACCATGCTGACACAAGAGCGTCTAGATAGGACTATGACATCGAGTGGAGTAAGCGTACATCAAGAGAGGCAAGGTCTGCAAAACGAACTGAAACATTAAGCAGAATAAGATTCGATGGGATGAGGTAAGCGTGGAATGGGTTTGAAATTATTATTTTAAATGAGTCGATTTTAATTACTATGTACAGACCGTGAGCAAGTCCTTCACTCACATTTACTCTGATGATTTGTCAATAAATAGAGGTGCTTTTTAAAGGCATAATAATAATAATAATAATAACAACAAAAATATAATAAATACCTCGGAGCATTTAGAAAAATAATAATAATAACAGTAAAAATAATAAAAAATATATAATTAATAATATAATAATAATAACCCTAATAATAATGATATCGCATTCAAAGTCGCTTAAATTCCTACAAACCCCGAAGATGAGTTCTGACCTTCCAGACAAATTTTCTGCTAAAAATAGCAGTTTTTTCTTGAATCCCGAGGGATCATTGATAGCTCGGATAAAAATTAATAATAATAATAGTAATTTAATACCACTCTTAAACACAATGCCTTAAAATAGAAGACACCAGTTCTATAAAAATTTCCATAAATATAAAAACCATAATACATGTCCAACATATAGTGGTAAAGTAGACCCTAAACCTAGACCACATTTTCATGACTTAGAATAAATGGGATCAAAGTTCTCTTCCACTCCCACCGGCAAAATCAATCCAGAACCACTGTCTCGACCTGGAGAGAATCAAACCCTGGCCCAATGGACATACAGTCCGACACACTTACCACCCCAAACCGGTTCCATATTTATATTAATAATACTTTAATACAACTACTAAACATAATAATTTAATAGTAATAATAATAACCATCTGAAAAGACTAGTCATTCCAAAACATAGACTCCCTAGTTTTTGCAGTCCCAAGAGATCACATGTACCTCAGGAATAATAATAATAATAATAATAATAATAATAATGTGAACTCAGTCTCACCCAGCATGTTAACCTTGTCGCTCGAAGCTGTTATTATCAGCTTCGTCAACTCCGTGTGATTGCTCGCTCTCTCTCTCATGATGCGCTAGTTGTGCTTGTTCACGCCTTTATAACTAGTCGTATTGACCATTGCTGCTCAATCCTTGTTGGCCTTCCCCTTGGGGTTCTGGGACGGTTAGATCGGGTTCTACGCTCTGCTGCCCGACTCATCGGACGAATTCCTAAATTTTCGCCTGTCTCTGCTTACATGCGTGATGTGCTGCATTGGCTGCCAATAGCCCAACGCATCAATTACCGCATTGCTGCCCTTGTTTCTCGATGTATTCTTGGTTGTGCTCCATCTTATCTGCGCGTCCTCTGTCGTCCTGTCTCTGACATTGAAGCGCGTCGGGCCCTTCGCTCCGCTGCGAAGGGACAACTGCTTGTTCCACGGGCTCGCTTAGCTACCAGACAGCGCCGAGCCTTCTCGGTTGTGGGACCGTCAATCTGGAATGACCTCCCCTCAAACCTCCATCTCCTCCATCTGACCAGTCAATCTTTATTTCTCAAGTCTCTTAAATCTTTTTTCTTTGGTCGTGGCTGGGCTGGGAGCGCCTCTGAGTAGTTTCTTGAAGAGGCGCTATATAAATTCTAATAATGAATGAATGAATGAATGAATAATAATAATAATAATAATAATAGCATCCTTAAACGCAATGCTTTGAAATAAAAAGCACAAACATAACCCAGTTCTATATAAATTTTAAGAATATAAAAACACACAGGACATTTTCAACGCACGAATGCACGTGTATAAGCAGTCCGGCACACTTACCAGCCCCTCCCCTCCTCCCCAAACTATTTGCACAAAATCAAATCACACATCTGTCACAGAACAGAGATTTGCACACAAGTCTTTGAGATGGTAGAAAAGCCTACCAAGGCATTTACATACATATTGTACTGCCTGTTGAGGCAAATAAATAATCACAAAAGATGTAAAAAAAGGTGTTTTACCCATCGCTCCAAGCGCCCTTCCACTCGTGACTGTCGCCCCACGGGTTTCGAACACGCACCATCTGAATCTTGCCCGACACTCGCGACGTCTGAACTTGAATCTGCAAGAAAAAAATAATTAGATTTTAATTTTTAAAAATTTAATTAAAATTTTTACTGGGGGTAGCCACAATACCTCAGATGCATAAAATGAAATACAAAATTACTAATAATAAGAAAGGAAGAGATGAAGACCGAGTCCCTCAATATCTTCCTTTCCACCGAAAGTGAACTGTCATAAGTATCTAAAATATACTGTCTTAAGTGTACTCATTCTAGCTGAGATGGCTATTATTAATATTACGAGACTCAAGGTTAGTTAATAATAATCTCTCAGAATATAAAACTTACTCAGAAATTATGAAAAATCATCAACGAAGACAATTTATTATAATATTTTTACCGTTCGAACGTCAGTGATGCTGTAGGCATGACCAATGATGAGTCCGTTCGCAAGGGTCGCCTCCATTTGTCCTTCTTCCGCCTAATGGAAAACACACGAAAAACAAGTTCCATGTAAGCAAGTTCAACAATGTCAAGAGCAGAATTGATGAATTCACGCAACCTGGAATGACCTCCCTATTACATTTTGTCATATTGATAATTGATATTAATTAAACTGTCATTATTATTATAATAAATCAATGTTATTATCATAAATAACATCATTATCATCGTTAATTACTATTGTTATCATCAATTATTGTCATCAATCATTATCACTATCCTCAAGAAGTTCATTTCGAGCATTAAAGAACGTCAGCGACGAACACCAGAGAACAAAGGAGCAACATAAATCCGTTACCACGGTTACAATTACAACGTATAGGTGATCGTACGTACGTCGATGGAGCAACCCATGAGCGATCCTTTCTTCTGCGCTTTCTGCATCATCGAGAAAAGATCGGCTGGAGCTTTCGACCCCAATTCGTGTCTTTCGACGACACCGCCAGTGAAGTCCGTCAGAGCCTCACTCGTCAGACCTCCACTCAAAGACTCGTACGATCCATTCAACCTACAAGATACACATCATCACCATTGTTATCATTGTCATCACCATTATCATCGTCGTCGTCGTCGTCATCGCCGCCGCCGCCGCCGTCGTCGTCGTCGTCATCATCATCATCATCATCATCATCATCATCATCATCAACATAATCGTCATCATCGTATCATTGTTGTCGTCATCATCATCATAATTAACATAATCGTCGTCGTCGTCGCCGCCGCCGTCGCCACCACCACCACCACCATCATCATCATCACCACCTCACTAGCCGTAACCACAGTTACACATTTATATAGCGTTTAGAAAATTTTGAGAGAAAGACTAAAAAAAAGGGGGTAAAAAAAATTACCAGTCAAAGGGGTGTCGTCGGTGACTGGTTCAGCGGTTGCCGTACGCCCTAAACGACCGTCCGTCACCCCCAGAAATCGAAACAACCCCCCACCCCAAGCATGGGAACTAGATTTAACACTGTGAGTGAGCCCTCAGATGGTGACTCCATCAGCTTATAATGCTAATTCATGTATTTATTTGTTGAAATGACATTTAACATCACATTATAAACCCACACAGGGAGCGCCTTTGAGTAGTTATCCTTAACCCCTTTACCGGCAACCCTGATTATAATCGTCAATTTTCTATATGATTATGCGCCGGTCGGCTGCTAAAGGGATTTAGAGGTGTTATATAAATTATCTGAATGAATGACTGAAGCAAGAAGAAACTAAACAGGACACGCGTCTAACTTTGCAAACGCCTTTTCCAGAAGTGCGGTCCAGAATTCGTTTCTATCTTTCGAATGCATGTAGCAGAGTTTTCCGTTCTGCGTTGGAAGTCGATCGTCGATCAACACCTCCACCCATCGTCCGTATTGCCAGAACTGGAACCGGAACACACCTGCAACACAGCAGCAGAAGCAGTACAATGTTCCACTGTTACATACCAGAATGTTCCATTATTACACAGAAAATGTTCCATTACTACACACAGGAAATGTTCCAATATTACACACCGGAAATGTTCCATTATTACACACAGGAAATGTTCCATTATTACATGCCGGAAATGTTCCATTATTACATGCCGGAAATGTTCCATTATTACACACCTCAAATGTTCAACCATTACACACCGGAAATGTTATATTATAATATTTAATGAAAATGTTTTAATTATTACATAACGGAAATGCTCCATTATTACACAATACACATGTGTCTGTGTCTGCATGTCTTTCTGTCAGTCCCTGTCTATCTATCCGTCTATGTGTCTGTCCATCTGTCCTAATATCTTCCACAATACGTGAGTCTTTCCATGTGTTATCCTTCCTCCATCCATCGTAAGTCATCCGTCCCTTTCTTCCTAACACCGACCAGATACTCCACTCCATCTCCAATCTAACATGTCCTCATCAATTATACACTAAAAATGGGGGGGGGGGAAATCAAGACCGAGATCCCAATGCCAGGGGTGACACAGGTAACTGAGATAAGCACTGCTGTCCCAACAAAGTACAAAAATGTCAAAGGCCCCACTTTGAAAACCCAGACAATGTATCGTGTCACATGCGGATGAAAACCAGGTTGAGCACATTTTCAATTAAAACCTTAAGTTTTGCGCATTTGAACTAAAACCAGATTTAGCACATTTTGAATCATGAATCAAGTTTAAACACATTCAAACCAAAACCAGTTTGAAGCCAATTTTGAAACTTGGCCAACAGCAAAAACGACTTTTAACGACCAAATTTATATAATGGACAAGAAATTCAGCAATGAGTCAATCAGAAAACAGCATTGAGTACAGAAAGGTCTTACTTGCAACACAAAATGATCCAGCCTAATACAGAATCTAATATTTACCCTTTCCAAACTCACCGAAATATAGTTTTTTCCCATTTTATTGCCCAATAATCCTACACTGACAATTTCTAGACTGTTGAAAACAACAAATCCCTTTATATACAAGAAACTGATCATAGACAAGGGCAGTGCAAGGAGACAACATGGGCACCCAAAGGCAATAAAATCCCGATAAGTAGGGGTCCCAAGTGCAAGGCAATTCCTGTAAGACGTTGAGAGATCAACGATTGGATGTTGAAAAAACACTAATAGTGAACGCAATAGGAAAAACAAGACTAAACGATAATACATTTCTGCAAGAAGTAGATAATAATTTTTTCCATGTGTGCTCGTATTGATGTTTAAATTGTGAGAAGGACTTGACAGTTCAAAGGGTTCCTGTAAGTTATTCCAGACCAATGAATACATTAGTTCTTGGATTATAATTCCTGATTGCATCTGGTGTGTTCAAGTCATGTGTAGGAAAGTACGCTGCAAAGGCAAAAAAGTCATTATTAAATCTGCATATAAATTCTATGGCTTGATTTGGTTTATGCCTAAAAGATCGCCAATAACCATTGTCGCAGTGCTACATAACTGCAGTGGCAAACCAGGTGCACAACAGGCCAAGCAAAGGCCTTGAGACAGAAATTCCCTGAAAAATGTAACCGGCAACTGAGAAAAAATTCTCTACAAAACTCTGCAGTCAGATGAAAAAATATTTACTTCGACGCATGGAAAAGCTCTCCGAGACAGAATGCTGCATCCATGACTGATGCGGAAGGCCAGACAAATTACGAAGAAAAACACCTGGTAGCCCCATCCACATTTGCCAGAAAAAATTCAAAACACCAATCAATCATTGGAAAATAATTTCAATCAGGTGTTGCTGTTCCATCACTTTTGTGTGCAGCAGATTAAACGGATATATCAACCAGACACTGACCATTCACCCTTTTAACTACCAGCCACATTGCTTTCCATGTCACTTTGCGTATACCCTCTTCGTACTTCGTAAAAATGTCAACAAACAACTCACAGTCCTTCCAAAACGAGACTTCAAAACCTGTTCGAAATATAGACGTCTAGTTCTGCAAATTTAACTCAAAACGCGACGTAAAATTCGACTAAAAATCCTAATAAAACACATTTATCGCTGTGCGACATGCAGGAAGGGTTAGCGTTCACTTAAATGTAAGATCTTAATCAACTTCCTCTCGTGGCCAAAGGAAACAGTCTGGAAGAAATGATAAACTGATGTAGTGCCAAGAACCGGATCTTGCATCCAATCATCTCTTTAGCGTGAAACGGGCTCCCTTTAAAGCTGCGTCTGATCCCCGGGGTTCAATCCGACTCTTTCTATTCGCATCTCAAAACTGTCCTTTTTTAGCTTTACTGGGGTCAGGAGCGCTTCTGAGTAGCTGCCTTGAAACGGCGCTATATCTATCGTATGCCACGGCTAAGAAAATGAAGATGTCATCACTTCATAGCCATGGCTACCCAGTTTCAAGGCCATAAGAATTCAGGAGGTTTTCCCATTATGGGTAAGTTGTCTAATAGATAAGGTCGCAAAATACACAGAACATAAACAGAATCAGCTCTAAAAAAATGGAATTCATACATATTTGCGAGTTGAACCCTTAATCTTCCCCTCCCCTAAACATGCCCATGTGGCCACCCCCAGGCTAGCTTAAGGGACCACACCTCTTACAATAAAGCTATTAAGAGGTGCCTTCAGCATGGAACCCAAAACGAGTGCTTGAGGCAGTAAGCAGGAATCAGAAGAGCATCCTATAACCTGCTAATATTGCAATATATCTTAACCAATCCTACAATATCTTACATGAAAGATGAGACAGATTCCTTACCAGCGTATTCATCCTGGAACGATTGCTCTGGTGGGACAACTTTGAACAGAAGTGTCTGATTTGTCGTAAGACTGGCCACAGCGGCCAAAAGCCAACAGTCGCCTATAATAAAATATAAAATAGGATTATTTCATTTCAGCTCTTATTCCCCCCCCCCCCCCTTCACCTTTAGAATACTCTCTTAACATACATAAATAACACTAAAATTGTAAGCTACATGAAAACATGTGCAAAACAACTTCAACATTAACTCGAAATATGAGCAAAACATAACCAAAATAACCCAAAAATTTACCTAAAATATGAGCAAAACCTAACCAAAACAACCCCAAAATTAACATGAAATATAAGTAAAATGTGCTGCTAGTTGTATGTGAGGCATCCTGTGTCATTGTTACTAAAATAATTTATAAAATAAGGTACCATCTGAACCTACCTAAGATGCCTTGAACGACATCCATGCGATTCGCTCCATCAACAAACAACTGAGGATTCGAACAAATTTCCTGAAACAATTCACAACAAAAATAATAACATCAATTGATGATATCAACGATGATACAAATCATAAAACAAGTAATACTTTCGATAAGACTAGGAAACAATACTTTTTCACCATCTATATGTTGCCACAATACCATTGTGAAAATACGCTACTTGAATGCTTATAACAATAATTTAGTAAATTTCTATAGCTTCATTTTAACAGAAACTCCAACATGCCTGAATGAAAGAAAGAAAAACACCCCAAATGGCAGCAGAACTAACTTGAACTATGAGTAAAACATACCCAAAATAGCACCAAAAGTTATGAAAGCCAAAAGCAAACATACATATTATGGCACCAAAATTAGCGCATGTATACAGAGATCAAAATATCTTCAAAATGACACCAAAATTAACACATACAGACATCAAAATACCCTCAAAATGGCACCAAAATTAACCCATACAGACATCAAAAACCCTCAAAATGACACCAAAATTAACCTAAACTATGAGCAAAACACATGCAAAATAACACCAAAATTAACTTGACCTTTCAACCCAACAATTACCAACACACACTACACAAGTACCCTCAGCAAGTCCTTCACTCGCAATTGCTCGTGCGCTTCAGCATGAAACTCCTACACAGTGCCCATGCTGTAGTCGTGAGCGTCTCTGACTAGATAGCTTGAAAATGCGATAATTAAATAAATAAATTACTTACTTAGGATTCCTCCCTGCGCAGGTCTGCACATCGAGCAAGGCACAATAAATAAATAAAAAGGTCATAAAAAATAATAATAAACAAATAAAAGGTCATAAAAAATAAAAATTTAAATAAATAAAAAGGATAAAAAATTACGACAACGACTCACGTTTGGTCTTTTCCACTGCATATCTTGAAACCTAGACGGTGGCTTCTTGAAGTAAAGCGAACTCGCAATCGCCGGAAAGTCCGGATCCTCCCACAGCTCTCCACTCGCCAGACACTTCGCCTTCACGTCATCGTACGTCGACGGAACCTCTCCAGCGTGTCGCGGAACAAACTCGGACGTCTGCGCCAGACCGCGACCCGTGTCACGGATGGTCGCACGATACTGGGTGTCCGAGTTCACAGCGTGCGGCGCCCAGCCCTTCACGTACGTCCGACCGGTGGGCATCTTCGGAAGAGATATGCCGAGTTTTCCAAGGGTAGAGCCGATGCTACCTGCGTTGATGTTGAATCCACCGCCGCCCGAGTCACCTTGGATGTCGCCGATGAACTTCGTCGCCTCCTTCTGCAGCGACTTCAGACTACTACCGAGCTGGAAATGGAAAGTTACAACAGTGTATTGTTATGACAGTGTGATTTTACAACAGCGCAATGGTACAACAATGTAATGCTATGGAGCAATGTAGGCCAACACACATATGTTAATGTACTGTGATAGTGTAATCTGTGGTGACATATGGCACAGTAATGCAACATGGATTCATTCAATCATTCTGTAGTTTCAGTTTAATAACATCACTGTGTTTTAACCCTTAAACCACCACATACTTTTGGGGTTTATGCACCCCGGACGCCAAATACTTTTTTGTTGCAATATACTTGGAAACGTCATGACTCATTCAGAAACATTGAGGCATATGGGTATATATAGGTATATATAGGCGTATATACATAGGTATATATAGGTATATATGTATACACAGGTATATAGGTATATACAGGTATGAAGGTACATATATAGGTATATAAGTATATAGGCATTAGGTATGTATATATATAGAAATACATAAATATAAAGGTATATATGGGTATATATAGGTATATGGGTGCATATATAGGTATATATAGAGGTATATATTGGTACATAGGTATATATAGGTATATATATATATATATTTAGGTATATAGGTATATATTATAGTCATATAGATATATAGGTATATAGGTATAGGCCTATTGGCTATAATTATAGGCCGTACCGGCGTTCAACGCATATGTGTTTCCGGCGTTCTGACAAATTTCTTCGGGAAACACACATTTGTGTTTCCGGCGGTTTAAGGGTTAACAAACATCATTAGTGACGCCCGTCTCCATCATGACTGTCGGAGAGCGAACAGTGGCAGAGTAATTCAATCAATCGTTCACTCCTTGGACTTCTATAGCACCCATTCAAGAAAAACTACTGGGGAACGCTCCCCGTACAGATACGGCAAAAGAAAAGTCTTGAGCAATTTATAAAACAAAGTTTGACTATTAATACAAGTATACCCATGTAACGTAATATCATGTAGCATCAGGTATGATAATTTTCAGAATGAACAAACTAAAAATACAATGCTAGGTAACTGAGGTAAGGTATGGCAAAGAAAGATAATTGAAGGTACAGTGGTAAGGTATGGTAATTTTCAGCATGCTATCAAACTCAAGCAGTAAGGTCAATCTTAGCACAAGGTAAGCTAAGTTACCACTTGATATGGACAAGAAAGATGCAGGCCTGCAACAAACCTGAACCTAACCTGTCATTGATTTACCTGAGCAGTAACCTCAGCTCTCCTAAACCAAGTTCACCTTAACCTACCTCAGTCAAATCATCTAGAATGTCTTACAGGTCTGCAAGTACGGACATTGAGTTAATAGGCATGCAAATGTAACAATGTATTATACACACCAATGGGACACTGAATTATACATGCAAATGAGAATGAAAAAATCATGCAAATCAATGGAGTAACCATTATTCAATGAGGTCATATGATTAAAGTAAGTGAGTAAATTCTTTGATATAGCCATCTGCTAAACGGTACTCCAATGAACAAGCATCGCAATATAAACTCACATAAACAAAGTCTATATCGGACCAGATGTAGTAAGATATCCAAGAGCTAGAAAGCCAATGAAAAATAGCAAGAGTTTTGAGCCGCCTTTTAACATAACATAACATAACATTTTTTATTCGGCAACCAACACAAACTTTAAAGATACTGTAATTCTACATCATATATGTCTTATGTCGGATCGCACAGGAGACCCAAAAGGGGCCAAAGGTCCCGCTAGCCAGGGCCACCTTCTTAAGGTTCAGAAAAACTAAATTCAGCAATGATGATAAAGTGGCAGATGATTCCATTCCTTGGAGCAGAAGCATGGAATGCATGCAAGCCATCCATTGGAGAACTCTAGGGTTATAATTCATGATGGCAAGCTCTCTGTTAGTTATGATCGATTGAAGTGAAGAACCAATATTTACTCACTTGAGAGTCACCTAAGTTTAGAACTTTATTGTTATGTTTTAGTTGCGTTATGTTTTTGAGTAATTAAACAAACAGTGGGTGGACTCACTAAAAGTGATGTAACTTGTGTTCAAGTTGAAACATTTTGGTGAAATTTGGCCATTGTACATATTAAATATGAATAAGCCTGCAAAATGTGATCTAAAAAATTCTTACTTCTTGCCAAAATAATGGCAAAAAACCATCTGTAGGGTCACTAATTTTTTGGCCCATCCTGTACATAGATATTCAAAACTGATAATGAAAAAAAATCTATAGAGGTACTATTTTTTTAGCCCATCCTGTACAGTGTACAATGTACATAGAAACTCAAAACAAGAGACTTCGAAACATCCATGCAGACATTCAGAACCAGATGAAACCAGAGTTTAAACTTCGTCTAGCGATACACAAAAATTAAAATCCTGAATCAGATATATAAACACGAGACACTGACTGACACTGACTTACACCGGATATAGCCTTCGTGGATTACAACGGAACCAGCTGGTGCCAGATAGCAGATCAGATCAAGAGGATTTTTTTGGCACAAAAAAGAAATGTCAACAATGACAGGAATGTTAGCTTTTTTGTTAGCACAACAAATGAAATGTTAGCACAACAAGAGGAATATTTGCATTGCAACAAATAATCAAATAGCACATCAAGAGCAATGTTAGCACAACAAGTCAATGTCAACTACACTGTGAAATGTAAACACTACACAAGAAGGTGTTTACTACTGTAAAAGAACTGTTAGCAATACAATAAGAATGATGGCACAATAAGAATATTGGCAATACAAAAAGCATGCCACCACAACAAAAGGAATGCATAATTAATTTTTTTACTACATATAATATTATCGTATTCATTTTATTTCCTTATAGGTTGACAGACCTCAATCACTTAAAACAGAGATAATATTTAAATGCAACAATCATAAAGATACAGCCAATCAAAGTTGGGCATGACTTAGGGTGAACGCTTGTAAAGTATACAACATGGGATGAAGTTCTTTGCAACCTCAGTTCAAGGTCATCACGTCTACGCACAATAATTGGTGAAAACAATCCTCCTCGCAGCACATGGCATCCATTCCGTAAAAACTCCAGGAAGCCATCAATCCTCATCATCACATCCAATCCAGATGATTCCAGTGCAAGGAAATCCATCAGGACTCTGTACCAGCTGCTCTAGTTCAGAATGGTCCTTGGCGCTAGCGTAGTCCCACCAGACTGGGGCAGTACAAAGGATGAATGTTTGGCAGTGCCTGGGATGGGAGCACCTCTGAATAGTTATGGTATGGTATGGTATATGAGCATCTATAAAGTGCCTCTTACAGACTAGCTATTCAGAGGCGCAAATGTTATCTTGAAGGGGTGCTATATAATCAGATATTAGCCTATTACTTTCTACTTTGTAGTTATCTTGAAGGGGTGCTATATAAATTCCAAAGGAAGATCAGAAAGATCAGTTAGATTGAATAGGCAGGGTGGGTAGGATAGGGCCGGCAGACAGACAGTCAGACTTCCAGACAGGCAGACAATGTCAACAAGTGCTGGACATCATTGGCCAGTCCACTAATACCACTGGCCAGTATAAATATCACCACTGGCCATGGTAATCATAAAGCGCCAATTTACCTAGCATATCCATTGTTTTCAAAGCTTAAGAACAACAACATGACCAACTTCATCCTCATTGCTTTCATCAATCATTCGTAACCAATGGCAACCGGGGTTGGGGTGGGGGGGGGGGGTGGTGAGGGAGAACCATTAAATTATCTCCACTCTGGTCTCCTCCATTGTCAATGCCAATGCCACACTCCCATGTTCATTGTTCACCTTCAAAAGCCACTAAGCATCTTCCCAATTACTTTTAAAAGTCTTTATTTGCTAATTACTTCAAAGTACTTGTAAACAAACAATTGAAGCAACATGATCGGCTCCTATGAAGGGGTGGAGGGGTGTGGCATGACCATTCAGAGGGCCATGGCCCATGGGGTGGAGAGGGGAGGGGTAAACGGCACCAAAAGGGTAAGGGCGAGGTCACCCCGACTGCAGCACAGCCAGAGTCGGCTTGAGAACCTGTAGAATATTATTTCTAAGTAATAAATAGCAAATGAGATGATCTCATTTTCATATATCAGCCTGCGTGCCAAATAAAAACGGATAGCATCTTGCAGCCCATGCAAGGCCGACGCCCACTGATTTCCCAGCGGCATTGCGGCTCAGCCAGGTGTAACAAACGAAACTTCTCCATTAAAATCTTTCCACATCACAAATCTACAGTAGACTTGAACAGAAGAAGACCAGTGCCTTATGCCAGATCTAAATGGGTATTCATTCATTCATTCATTATACGAATTATATATATATATATATACTATTCAGAGGCGCTCCCAGCTCAGCAACGGTATGAAGAGCTAGCCACTTCATTTTCTTAGACTCGAGGGCACTTCCTCGCCATCCAATCCTCCCATTGACATTGCCCGGTCAGTGAGCTAACAAGGGATACCAAAATCTCGACACGAATTTCTGCCGTGGTGGGATTTGAATCCTCTGACCTATTAGTCAACAGTCCAACAAGCTAGGCACTAAACTGCTGCGCATTCTATACACCCTGGTGCACAGCCATGAAAATTAATTTGGAGAGGGGGTTCCATTTGGGGTGTTTCCATTTGGGGATCTCCAATTGGGTCTCCATTCTGGGGTCTCCATTTTACGAGGTCTCCATTTCGGTGGCTTTCATTTCGATGGTTTCCATTTCTGGTTTCTATTTCATGAGGTTTCCATTTTGGGGTTTCCATTTTGGGGTCTCCATTTCGAGGTCTTCAATGATCGTGGTCGAAAAACACACAGAATAAGTCTTAAAAAATTCTGAATGTTCATTTTGGGGTTTGAATCGTAATCTCGAGATTTCTACAGCGCCCACAAAAGTGAAGTCACGGGAACCAGCTTATTCACAGGCGCTCATAAACCCCTCCCTCCCACCCAAACACACCCATGCCCTCCCACACAAATACATCCATGCCCCACCTCGCCCAAATACACCCATGCCCCCCACCCCCGCCCAAATACACCCACGGAGAAGACCTTGAAAGACAGTGCACTTAACCAAGGTGAGCCAGGAAGCAGTCTGCTGATTCAACACATTTTTACCAAGAAGCATGCCTGGCAACATTAGTAGCAATATAAAAATTGAAAGTTCGACGCGTCAACAAAACAATAAATCAAACACTCATCATCAGCGCAGTAGAAGCAGAGCAAGCTGCGAAAAGTTGCATAAATCAAACGCTGTCGTACAATGTATTGTTGCACAAAAATACAAAAATGGCACTCAAACATAACGTTATTCTACAATGTGTTGCACACAAAATAAAAAATGGCATAAATTTAATGTTGCTGTACAATGTGTTGCTGCACACAAAAATAAAGAAATCGCATAAATATAGTATAGTTGTTGTACACGAAATATTTAAAGAAGTGGTATGAATCTGACGTTGCACAATGTGCTGCACATAGAGCAAAAAGTGTTGTAACGCATGTTGCACACCAGATAAAGTCTGAGAACACACAAGGCATTTAATTTCCTGCTTCAACCTATTTTCAGTTACTTAGCTAACTGAGTTAGAAGAAGGGTCAAGTCCTCCAGGTCCCACCCCCTAAAAGCTAAAACACTGGAAGATACGTAACGACTGTGCAGAAAATAAGCCTGGAAAGAGTCGAATTCATAAAACAGTTGTTATTCCATTTAAATCAACCGAAATAATATTCCGGTTGCATTCCATAAATTTCTAAATTCACATGTATACGCCCTGAAAACCAGAGAGCAAGGAGAGGCTGTAGGGCCTACTTGAACTGTCCCTGATGCTCATGGTTGTATCTTGTGCATAGTTTAATTCATGCAGTGCTATGTAGTCTGCAAAATGAGTTTGTGAAATCAAAAACTGAGTCTGTTCTGTGAAGGAGATAAATATATTCACCTTGTCACCTTGTGCCGTCGATTCTTGGAACCTTAGCGACCGCTGTGATAAACCTTCTCCATGTGTTACGATCTTCCGTCGCGTCTCTCAATTCCTCCAGTTTCATCTTTGTTCTCTCGTGTATTTCTTCCATCCACCTTCTTCTTGGGCGTCCTCTCTTCCTTTTTCCCTCTCCGCAGGCCAACATCATCTCCTTTTCCAAGCCGTTTGCTCGCATCACATGTCCAAAGAACGCCATTTTCTGCCTTGCCGCTCTCTGTCCCAATGACATATTCCCTCTTGACTGTCCGATCTCTTGTAATACGGATTCATTTGTTCTTTTTTCAATCCACGAAGTTCTTAATACCTTCCTCCATATCCACATTTCGCAAGCATCGATTTTCCTTTCTAAGGCCTTTGTTTTTGTCCACGTTTCACATCCATATATTTTATATATAAATATATTACCGTACCACTAAACCCAAATCCATCATCCCTCCATCCCTCCCTCCCACCTCTTAATCATCACCACTCCCTTGTCAGCCCCTCCCCTCTCTTGCTACTCGCTATGTCGCAATAGGCCTATAAAAAAACCGAAACGGTTATTATAGAAAATGTCCCAAAATGCGAAGACCCAACGCATAGACTGGTGATTAAAATTAGGTTTATTAAAATTTAATTCCATAATTCCAAGTCTCGCCATCTTGACGGCAAATCCCCATGTACGACTATGACCCAATTCGCTTCAAATCCGTCAAAGCTAGCAAACTTTCCGCATAAAGACGCAAATTTAGAACACTTACCGATCCGAAATTGAACATTTCTGCTGGTGGTTGGATCGAATTACCTAATTATTTCAACAATTAATTAACTTTTCGGCTGAGACGGCAAGAAGATCCCGTGTTTAGATGCACTGATCAGCCATACTGGGACCAACCATAAATTACGCTGCCTGGAATAAGCAGCAGATGGATGCACTCCATATCAGAACGAAGTACTCTCCGGTGCTGGGCTACGCGTGGATAAGGAGCGCCCAAGGATCGCAAAAACGGTTAAATTATATTTAATCTTCGGATTTCTTCAACAATAAAAATCGAAGAAGCGGAAACCAGCTCATTCACGATAAATATATAGTATGGATTAATTAATTAACTAATTTCTGAATGAATGATCACAAATCCAGAACGGCCTTCACAGCGTGTATGCTACCTGAAAAGCATGGCACACATTCAAAATATGATCAACGCCTGGTGAAAGCTCCCATCAGATAAATAATTCATTTCGAAATGAGGAAGTTCCAGAACTTTATATGCATTTTACCACGTCGATGGGACTTACCATTCAATTTTTTGTCGTTTTAATTTATTTCTAGCCTAAGACAGAGGAACTCAACCGTGTAATTAAAGCAGCTCGCAGTGAACTCGATGCGCATCCGGAGCTGACATAAACTGCACCCTGGAGAGGGGGCGGTGGTCAGTGATGCCACAGCTGTGTTTTTCCACATAGATCTATGTTTTTTTGCTTTCGTCTGTGTTTCTGGGTTTTTTTTTGGGAAAATCTGTGTTTTTTTCCGTTTTCGTCTGGATTTCTGTGTTTTTTTTGGGAAAATCTGTGTTTTTTCCCGTTTTCGTCTGGGTTTCTGGTTTTTTTGGGAAAAATCTGTGTTTTTTTCGGTTTTCGTCTGGGTTTCTGGTTTTTTTTTAACTTTTCGGACCGGATGACTAAAAAAAAAAAAAAAAAAAAAAAAAAAAAAAAGGTCATCAACTTTTTTGTCGGCGAAAATAGAAATTTTTTTGACTTTTCGGACCGGATGACTAAAAAAAAAAAAAAAAAAAAAAAAAAAAAAAGGTCATCAATTTTTTTGCCGGCGAAAATATAAAATTTTCTTTACTTTTCGGCCGGGCGACGTCTGTGTTTTTCTGTGTTTTTTTTTATAGGAATTCTATGGTTTTTTTTTGAAACCTCAGTGGCAACACTGGCGGTGGTGGATGCCTTTAAAGGGCGTTAATGTAGTTGGAGGAGCGGCGTCTTGTATCAGCTTACTCTGGCTGCGGAGTTGAAATTACCAATCGTATTTATACGTTGATGAAACTCGAATCATCAACAGGCAATATAACAGCTGAAGAGTAGTCATTGTGTTTACAAAGAGACTTGAAACTACGTCACTCGTAAGAGGAACGGTCTTAAAATAATCCCACACATTTGTCAACAGATAGGCCTAGGCTATAGGCCTAGGCTATAGCAACAGAATAGTCCATGAAATAAATTATTGCTTGCTAGGCTAGGAAGTAGGCTAACCTGGCTAAGCCTAACAACGTCTAAGCATGTTTCCAACCTGCCTGAGGCCAATTTTCTGACCGCTCTATAATGCCTAGACCTAACTCCGATAATTTATAATGTCCGCATTATTGAGCAATTTACGGATATTTTGGTTTCGGATCAATGCTACTGTAGCATAATAGTTTCGAATAGGCCCACGCATTTGGAGGACGTTACTTGCGGGCATGGGTGCTGGAACCCAGGGTGTGTGTGTGCATGGTGGATATGGGTTCTGGAAGCAGGGTGGGTGAGCATGGCGGACATGGGTGTTGGAAACGAGAGTGGGCGGTTGGTTGGGGTGGAAGTTTCGCTGTGGTTAGGGTCCCGCGCGCTCTACATTTCTTAGGAACTCTTAGAAGTGTGTCAACTTATAGCAGGCCTATGTTCCTCTGTCTCTGTCTGCCTGTTTGTCTGACTACGTCTGTCTGTCTGTATCTGTTTGTCCGTGTGCGTCTGTCTGTCTGTCTGTCTGTCTGCCTGTCTGTCTGTCTGTCTGTCTGTCTGTCTGTCTGTCTGTCTGTCTGTCTGTCACCATTTGTTAGCATTGTTGATTGGATGATGCCGAAATGTCTGGCAAAATTATGTTTTAGTGCAACCAAACACAATGAACCAGCTGCAGAGCTATAATAGGACCTATAGGCCTACAACTTAGCTTGTAAAATTTAATGATCATTCAATGTTTTATTTATTCAAATATCTATGATGAACATAGGTCCATAGGCCTACTCCAAATTGCGACCAGCAATTTGGATTAGAGAGTAGCTGAAATGCAATTGTACATGTAGCTAGGGCCTACAGTATTCCTACCTGTTCACTGACTGGAGAAGAGCTGTGAGGTGAATGCGACGATTCATCTCGTGTGCAACTGATTCACGGCAAGATACGAGTAAGACGTTTGGTGTGGTCACTTCCATGATTGCATATTGCAGTTGACCAAACGTCCTTCGTACTTCACACGCCGATCAGCTGTTCGCTAGCCGATTCAAATTACACTACTCTTCACTGACTGGCTCACTCCCTTCCTTCCTTCATTAATTACTTACATATTTGCTCATTTACTTATTACTTACTCGCTTCCTTAAATACTTACCTACGTAGGCTACTTACAATACTTACTTATATGCATGATACTTACTTACTTGCTTACATACTTACTTACTTACATAAAACACCAACCACTGCAATGTATATCGCCGAAATTTCTCGACCCATCACAAAAGACAAATTTATTACGGGCACTAATGGCGTCTAATAGGCTACTCTAAAAGTCTTCTGTAGGCCTAGTCGCACTGTGGTAACGGCAGTATGCCCTCTAGTATAGATAGCATTAAGAGCATTAGAGCAATAATTAGAAGTGGTTGAGGTAGGCTATATATAGTATATATATATATATATATAATAGTGGTAGGATAATTATTACAGTATATGTATACGCCTAGGCTATTATCCTATAGGCCTAGTGATATTCTGAATGCGGAAATCTGTAAAATGCTCACCCTTTCAAAA
This sequence comes from Lumbricus rubellus, assembly GCA_945859605.1. Lineage (NCBI taxonomy): Eukaryota > Metazoa > Annelida > Clitellata > Crassiclitellata > Lumbricidae > Lumbricus > Lumbricus rubellus. The sequence goes on from OX243817.1 coordinate 1,308,891, forward strand.
AGATATCAACGTATAAATCCGGTTTGAAACCGACAAGGATTCTATTCGAAACGCCTGTCGGTTACGTATACGATAGTCAATCCAACGCGCACACACAGTTCAATTTGTATCAAAATTGTAGTCTAATCCTGTCTAGATAGTGTGGAGAACGGGGGCTGGGCGAAGACCCAGGATGACCAGTACCAACCCCTGTCGTCAGGTACCCTTGCAGTCCGCGGAGTCCACTTTAGCGGTAGACTAAAGATTAGCCGACTAGGCTTGAACACGTCTCATTGAAGAATCACAGTTTATTGAAGAATCACAGTTTCACAGCACGATTTATGTAGCGCAACGATCAGAGAACAGTAATTGATATAGCGCCCAGATTCGGAAAGTCAGTTGCAGCAGAAAGTGAAAGGTCAGACAGCAACAACAGATCGGAATGTCAGTAGCAGCGACTACTGCAGCGCAAGAGTCCGAGCGTCGAAGCAGCTTTGTCCGTCAGCTAGGTTACGGTAGTCAGGCACCGAACCCCAGTCCTGTAGAGGGATACCTGAAGAGGCCGATGTTCTTCTCGAGGCACAGATCAGGATTTACCCCCTCTACAACAGTATCACTCAACGAACGTTTTACCGTCCGTCAAGCCAGATCATTTAGCCTGACTACTACGCGGTTTAGGCGTTCTTCACCAGGCCATTCGTCTGCCCCGAGCAAGCGTACGAGCGGACTTATATACCCTGTATGTGTGCTGAAGATGTAGATGTGCTGAAGATGTAGATGTGCTGAAGATGTAGATGTGCTGAAGATGTAGATGTGCTGAAGATGTAGATGTGGGCTGTAGGCGGCGTAGGCTAGATGCGCTGAAGATGTAGATGTGGGCTGTAGGCGGCGTAGGCTAGATGCGCTGAAGATGTAGAAGTAGGCTATAGGCGGCGTAGGCTAGATGCGCTGAAGATGTAGAAGTAGGCTATAGGCTAGGCATGCTGAGCAAGTAGATGTGCTGAAGATGTAGATGTGCTGAAGATGTAGATGTGCTGAAGATGTAGATGTGCTGAAGATGTAGATGTGCTGAAGATGTAGATGTGCTGAAGATGTAGATGTGCTGAAGATGTAGATGTGCTGAAGATGTAGATGTGCTGAAGATGTAGATGTGCTGAAGATGTAGATGTGCTGAAGATGTAGATGTGCTGAAGATGTAGATGTGCTGAAGATGTAGATGTGCTGAAGATGTAGATGTGCTGAAGATGTAGATGTGCTGAAGATGTAGATGTGCTGAAGGTGTAGATGTGCTGAAGATGTAGATGTGCTGAAGATGTAGATGTGCTGAAGATGTAGATGGGCTGAAGGTATAGGTACAGGCAGAGATACAGAGCAGGGCAGACACACATACAGACACCCATACAGTGCAAAATCTCTACACGGCTCCCCCACAAACAGTCCCCAATTCCACTTTGGGGAGAAAGGAGCAAGGCACTGTCCCCAAAATTTGACTAAGCATCGGTCTACTGCAATGTCAATAATGCGCGGTCAAAGTTCAATGCACGAGATATTGTTCAGTTCAATACGAATGTCCAAATAACGTGCTATAATCCGATTCATGTATACAATTAAACCGCTGTTCATAGCAGGACAATCGCACGACCGACCGTCGTTCAATAAGAAATTAAATCCGAAAATAAAGTGCCATCGCACACAGAAAGTCATCCGCAAAACTAATCGTCCGTAAGCATCGACATGTTAAAATAATCACATCGCTCCCAAGTTTCACACATAAATTCACATAGCAAAGCGTTTCACATGGAAAGTCCTTCACACAATAAGTCATTAGGTCATTATGCACGACCAAGTTTCGAACGCCGTCCATATTCACCTTTGAAAGTTTCTCCAACAGAATTGTTCCGGCAGAGTTCCGTGAATTCCGTTCCGCAGTTGTGCGCGTGAATTCGAGCGCAGACGAGGAACTTGCGCGCTCGAAGAGGAAGCTTGCGCGCAGACTTGCGCGCACGTAGAAGAAACTTGCGCACTCGAAGAAGGAACCTTGCGCGCTGACGAAGAAGAACCTTGCGCGCTGACTTGCGCGCACGTAGAAGAACCTTGCGCGCTGACTTGCGCGCACGTAGAAGGACCTTGCGCGCCGACTCGCGCGCACGTAGAAGGACTTGCGCGCAGACGAAGAACTTGCGCGCAGACGAAGAACTTGCGCGCAGACGAAGAAGAACGCCTGCGGACGTAGACTCGTGCGCCGACAAGGATTCTTGTGCGCACCGACGACGAAGACTTGCGCCGTCCGCCTCGAGATCCTCACTGGAAACGGACTGGTCGGCGAGGGTTGCGACGAGGTCGGCCCGAACCGGTCGTAGTTCCGTCCGGGTCTCCCTCGTAGACATCTCTTCCTTGCGCCTTCTTATCCAGCGTCCTGTCTCGTGGCCGATCGACGGCAAAAGCTGTCGCGCCGCCGTTAGCTTCGGCGAGTGTGGCAGACGATTCCGTTGTAGGTGAACGCTTCCAACGGTGACGTGGCCGACGGCTTGGAGGAGCTGTGGCTTTGTCTGCTGCCTCGATAGCTGGTTCATCGGTCATCCTGGTAGCCGGCTCACTCCACTGTCCCTTTGTCCGCCCATAGCAGTGACGGAGTTTGTCAACGTGAGACACGAAGGGCTTAGCCTTCGGCGACCTTTGGAGGAGGTAGTTGACCGGACCGCACGCTCTCTGTATCATGTAGGGACCCGTGAAATTACGCTGGAATTTTGGGCTACGACCCACAAACTTCCGTGGACTGAAGTAGTAAACCCAATCGCCTTCTTCGAATCTTGCCGGCCGTACTCGCAAGTCGTAGCTGTGTTTGCGCCTCTCAGCGTTCTTCTTAAGGCTTTGGCGAGCCACGCCGTAGGCCTTCGCGAATCTTTCGGACAGCTCCGCAACGTAGGCCGTATACGTGTGTCCGTTCTCGTCGGCTGTTTCCGGAGATCCGTAGACGAGGTCCAGCGGCATCCTGTTCTCCCTGGCAAAGATGAGGTAATTGGGCGAGAAACCAGTTACGTCGTGAATCGAGGCGCGGTAGGCTGCCACCACGTACGGGAGGTGTTCGTCCCAGTCCCGCTGGTTTTCACTCACCACCTTCCCCAACATCGAATTGAGGGTGCGATGGAAACGCTCGATCATTCCGTTGCTTTGCGGTCGATAGCTGGACGTCCGTACTTTGTCCACTTCCAGTAGCCGACACATCTCCTTGAACACACATCCCTCGAAGTTCCTTCCTTGATCCGTTAAAATCTGAAGTGGCGCTCCGTAACGTACGACGATCGTCTCCACCAGGGCCTTAGCCACCGTGACCGCCTCCTGGTTGGCCATCGGAGCGACTTCAACGAACTTCGAGAAGTTGTCCATCATGGTCAAGATGTAGATGTTGCCTTTCTTGCTCCTAGGATGTGGACCCGTGACGTCCACACTCACCCGCTCCCATGGTTCTCCACAAGGCATGGGTTGCAGAGGACCTTGCCTTTGCAGTGCACCTCGCCGGTACCGGCAACATCCGTCGCAGTGTCGACAAAACCTCTTCACATCTCTGGACCATCCGACCCAATAGGCTCGTCTGCGAACCTGCCATCGGGTTCGCCGGACACCCAGGTGTCCGCCAGTCACTCCAGTGTGTGCGAGTCTCATATAGTCTTCTTGAAGATTTTTCGGCACAAGTACTTGTTCCAGTTCGTCCGGCGTCCGTCGATAAATCACATCATCTTTCACGTACAACGCGTCCCGCTGGTGCCAATAGACCTTCACGGCCTCTTCCTCCTGCAGGATTTCCTGCAGACTCGGCATCCCTTCGCTCAGCCATGTTCTGACCAAACGCAACACGGAATCATCCGTCTGTGATTTCACCATGTCTCTCGCATCATCACTTTCGTTGGAAATCTCGGTCACTTCCCGTACAAAGTGGCTCATCGTATCCGACTCCTCGTAGTGACACTGTCGGCACGGCTTCCTTGATAGAGCGTCAGCGTTTCCATGCTTCCTTCCCGGTCGGTGCAGTATTTCGAAGTCGAACTCTGCTAACTTCTCCAACCATCGACCTTGTTGACCAATCGGTTCAGGAGTGTGCTGTAGCCATCGCAGCGCGGCATGGTCCGTCCTAAGAGTAAACCGCCTACCCAGTAGGTACTGTCGAAAAACCTGGGTAAAGTTCACCACGGCCAGCAATTCCTTTCTTGTAACGCAATAATTGCGTTCCGCGGCAGAGAACAAACGACTACCGTAGGCGATCACCCGCTCTTCCCCATCAATACTTTGAGAGAGTACGCCGCCAATCCCAACATCCGAAGCATCACAGTCCAGAGTATAAGCAGCGTCATCCATCGGTAGACTAAGTACTGGAGCCATGGTCAAAGCTACCTTTAACCGATCGAAAGCATCCTGACATTCCTCCCCCCAAAGGAACGGCTGGTCCTTTCTCGTCAGAGCGAACAAGGGCGAGGCGACCATCGAAAACCCTCGAATGAACTTGCGATAGTAGGAACATAACCCTAAAAATGCCCGTACTTCCCTGAGATTCCTAGGGGTAGGCCACTCGGTTACAGCCTGCACCTTGGATGGATCAACCGAAATCCCGTCCGCAGTCACTATGTGTCCAAGAAAGGATACCGTGCGTCTAAACAGATGGCACTTACTGGGCTTCAACTTCAAGTTGGCCTCCTTAAGTCTCTGGAAGACTCGACCCAACCGGTCCAGGTGCTGTTCTGCAGTACTGCTGAAAATGATGACATCATCCAAGTACACCAAGCACAATTCGAAGTTCAATCCTGACAGAACGATATCCATAAGACGCTGAAAGGTGGCCGGCGCATTACATAAGCCGAATGGCATGACCCTCCAACGAAAAGTTCCGCGACGAGTTATGAAAGCCGTCTTGTCTGCGTCGCCCGGATCCATTACAACCTGATGATACCCGCTACGTAAGTCCAGGGTGCTGAACCACCCGGCGCCCGACAAGGCATCCAAACAGGCGTCAATCCTAGGAAGAGGATACGAGTCCTTCCGAGTCAGGTCATTCAGTTTGCGGTAGTCGATACAAAACCTCAAGGACCCATCTTTCTTTTTGGCCAGGACCACATTCGCCGCCCATTCACTTACAGCAGGTTCCACGACGCCAGTCGTCAACATCTGATCCAGTTCTGCATCAATGGCGGCCTGATACGGAAGCGGCTGCCTCCTCAAGGGTTGTCTCACAGGACGAGAGTCTCCGGTGTCAATCCTGTGCCGAGAGATCGTGGTCCTCCCCAGGTCATGGTCCGTGGTCGAGAAAATCCCTTCGTACTTGACCAACAACTCCTTCAGTCTCTCCTTTGTTTCTACCGAGACATCCTCAGAAATCTCCTCCATCAACTTTTCGACCAAATGAGTTTCATTAGGGGAATTCGTCTGTCGTTCCGCTTCCTCCCTTACCTCGACCTCCACGGGGTGTAAGTCACCCAACATTTGATCGACAGTCAACATAGCAGGATATTCATTCAAGTTTACAACCCTAATACACGCCCTATTAGCATCGTCATTCATCACAACTCGGGCCACATGCAAACCGGGTTGGATTTCCTTCGATTCGGTCATCCACGCCTGGGCAGAAGTTGTCAAATCCCGATATTGCGTCTTACAAGAAACATCGCTCTGGGATCGAGGAAGAATTGTAGTCTCCTCCGCAACCATCACCCTGCGACACCAAAGCGAGCCATTACCCTTAACCAGAGGAATGCGGCGCCGACCAATGAAGAGTGCGCCCTGACCAAAACCCAAGCGACAACGATGCTGCCTCAACCAGTCCATCCCAAGCATTGGTTCGCCTATCTGGTCAGAGACAAGAAAGCCCGTATCAATAGAGAACCCTCTGGAAATCTTAATCGGAACATCAATCTGACCCAAGACTCTAATCTGTGTTCCATTAGCAGCCAAAAGAATGCGGTTACTAGGCTGAAGCGGCAGACCATCAACATCAGCAGAGGGAACCAGGCTTACCTCCGACCCAGTGTCCACTAGGCATGTTCTTTGCTGTCCGTTGATCGTTCCACGGATGTAGATCGCGTTGTTCGTTACGCCCGTTGCTCTGTCTCTCGTCGTGTGGTTGGTGACGGTCGTCCCATTCTGCTCGGACGTCGGTGGGTCCGAGGTGGCTGCGTCGTCACGGCGGTTGAAGAACTGCTGGCGCTGGCGGCACCGGCGAGCCACGTGACCGACCCGTCCACAGTTGAAGCAGGTTATCCCGCGCCCGGGACTACCTGGTGCGTTCCCTTGCGAAGGTGGAGGAGGAGTAGGAACGGTAGATGGAACCGTCCGTGGAACAGCCGGTTCGGCGTTGAAACTCGTGCGATACGAGCCTCGAATCTCGTCCAGCTGTCGGCAGATTCTTCCTTCCATGTCCTGTTGCCACTTACGCTGCGCCGCGAAGAAGCTGTCCAATTGAGACTGGAGCTGTCCACCGGCGTCGACTTCCTGAGACCCTCGCACTCGATTGGCAGGTCTCCGACGATCGTCCAAGTCCGCCGTTTGCTGATACGCGGCGAGGCGTAGAGCCGTTCGATACGCCTCGTCGATGGTCTTAGGTTCACGTTCTCTCACCTTTAGAGACAATTCCCGGTCGCGGATCGCTTCGAGGAAGGCGTCCTTCGCAAGGATTTCGGTCGTTTCGCTGGACGGCACCGGGTAAGCAAGGACGACGAGTCTCCGGATGTCGTGAAGCAGATCACCAAGAGTCTCATCGGCTCTCTGTCGGCGATAATAGAGTTGCGCTCGGAAGGTCTCGGCTTGACCCTCCGACCCGTAGCGTTGACGCAGTCTCTCGACGAGTTGTTCGTACGTGACGTCCGTCCGGGCCCCGAAATCCCATAACAGCTGCGTTGCTGCCTTCTCCAAGGAACAACGGAGGAAGTCGACTTTGTCGGCTGCAGTCCATCGGTTGTGTCTTGCGCACACGTCGAATTGTGCCAAGAACGATTCGAGGGATCCGGTTCCATCGAATTTTCCGGGCTTCACAGGATTCCTCTTTTCACCGACCATGCGACTGACATTCTCCATGACTTTCGACTCCAACCCGCTAACGTCTCTTTCCGCAATCAGCATAGCTTTGCGATCCTTCTTCGGCGCATCGTCGAAGTCGATTTTCTCGAGGAAACGGCTGGACTCGACTTCGTAGTCGACCAAAACGTCCCTTCCTCGTCCAGCGGCGGGTGACGAAGTCGTTGGGAAGCCAGCAGCATTTCCATCCGTTCCACCAAACACTGAGTTCCACATTGCTGCTGTTCTGTCGAAATTTCACCGGGGTCGTAGAAGTGCTGCGAATTCTGGAAGCAGTTTGAAGCAGTCCAACGAATTTTTCAGATCACCCCACTTCCGGGGACCAGTTTGTGGAGAACGGGGGCTGGGCGAAGACCCAGGATGACCAGTACCAACCCCTGTCGTCAGGTACCCTTGCAGTCCGCGGAGTCCACTTTAGCGGTAGACTAAAGATTAGCCGACTAGGCTTGAACACGTCTCATTGAAGAATCACAGTTTATTGAAGAATCACAGTTTCACAGCACGATTTATGTAGCGCCACGATCAGAGAACAGTAATTGATATAGCGCCCAGATTCGGAAAGTCAGTTGCAGCAGAAAGTGAAAGGTCAGACAGCAACAACAGATCGGAATGTCAGTAGCAGCGACTACTGCAGCGCAAGAGTCCGAGCGTCGAAGCAGCTTTGTCCGTCAGCTAGGTTACGGTAGTCAGGCACCGAACCCCAGTCCTGTAGAGGGATACCTGAAGAGGCCGATGTTCTTCTCGAGGCACAGATCAGGATTTACCCCCTCTACAACAGTATCACTCAACGAACGTTTTACCGTCCGTCAAGCCAGATCATTTAGCCTGACTACTACGCGGTTTAGGCGTTCTTCACCAGGCCATTCGTCTGCCCCGAGCAAGCGTACGAGCGGACTTATATACCCTGTATGTGTGCTGAAGATGTAGATGTGCTGAAGATGTAGATGTGCTGAAGATGTAGATGTGCTGAAGATGTAGATGTGCTGAAGATGTAGATGTGGGCTGTAGGCGGCGTAGGCTAGATGCGCTGAAGATGTAGATGTGGGCTGTAGGCGGCGTAGGCTAGATGCGCTGAAGATGTAGAAGTAGGCTATAGGCGGCGTAGGCTAGATGCGCTGAAGATGTAGAAGTAGGCTATAGGCTAGGCATGCTGAGCAAGTAGATGTGCTGAAGATGTAGATGTGCTGAAGATGTAGATGTGCTGAAGATGTAGATGTGCTGAAGATGTAGATGTGCTGAAGATGTAGATGTGCTGAAGATGTAGATGTGCTGAAGATGTAGATGTGCTGAAGATGTAGATGTGCTGAAGATGTAGATGTGCTGAAGATGTAGATGTGCTGAAGATGTAGATGTGCTGAAGATGTAGATGTGCTGAAGATGTAGATGTGCTGAAGATGTAGATGTGCTGAAGATGTAGATGTGCTGAAGATGTAGATGTGCTGAAGATGTAGATGTGCTGAAGATGTAGATGGGCTGAAGGTATAGGTACAGGCAGAGATACAGAGCAGGGCAGACACACATACAGACACCCATACAGTGCAAAATCTCTACAATAGGTCTGTAATAATGGTCCACAAATTATAATTTTTCCATAGCTAGGAGAGCTATAGCTACCCACACTATTAGACTAATCACTAGTATTACTTTGTAATTAACTGCATCTAATTAGCCTATGGCACAATTTTTCTATATTTGATCTGTATCAACACCACTATAATAGTAGGCTATACACTAGGCTATTGTAGTATAGTCCAGTTCTCGCGCAGATAAGCCTAATGGTAGTTGACAGATCTGAATCAGATGTCACCACAGCACGCGGTCGCAGCGAACAGTTTTTGTTGTAGACCTAAAGCCTGTCCGCAAATAATAATTACCAGGCCTATTCAAGGGCGGATACAGAAACTTTGGACGGGGGGGGGGGGGGGCAAAAATTCTTGGTCTTGGGTCCGGGAAAATTTTTTGGCCTTCCGGGTCTGGAAAATTTTTCTTTCGTATCGGCCAAAAAAGTTGAGGACCTTTTTTTTAAGTCATCCGGCCAAATTTTTGGGAAAATTATACCATTTTGTCCTCCCAAAAAGTTGATGACCTTTTTTTAGTCATCATGCCATTTCCAAATGGGGGGGGGGGGCGCAATGCGTGGGCATTTCTTAGTAGGGGGGGGCCCCAATTGTACAATATATGGGCCAAAAGTATTTGTTCAACTTTGAAGGCCTATAACTTAGGCAGTTTAGCAAGTAAGTGTATGCTTAATGCATCAAATTAAAGGTCGTTATATCAGCTATAAGTCCGACAAATGTCATTAAGGTAGCTTGCACTACGCGCCATATAATTATTGTGGACCGCACCTACCTTGTTTTCTGACGTAAACAATAATTTCATCATTGCGCCGTTAACAGAAAATGACAGATTTGAAAGCCTATAACTTAGGCAGTTTAGCAAGTAAGTGTATGCTTAATGCATCAAATTAAAGGTCGTTATATCAGATACAACTGGTCAAAAATTTACATTTTTAGCTTGAATAATAATTGCGTAAAACTACTGTACTGAATATGTATCAGTTTACAATGATTTTAATTCGTCTATCTTGCAAAACACAATACTTGGAAAATTAGTCTTTGCAAGTTTGCATTATTGATAGCCATTAAGAAATCCAAGAATTATTTAGTCAAATAAATATTCAATGTGTCTTCCACAAGCTCGAATGACTGCATGAATGTGACGTGCCCATTGATCTATGGCTCCATTGATGAGTTCCTGGCTGATCTCAGTCCAGCAATGAGTGATGACGCGCTTCAGATGCTCAACGTTTACTATCCGTTCACGATAAACCCGTTGCTGCAAAGCACCCCAGATTGAGTAATCAACGGGGTTTAAGTCAGGGCTATTAGGCGGCCAGTTATGTGGTTAGATGAACTGAGGAACGTTCGCGTTCAAAAACTCCACGGTATGACGAGAACGATGAGCGGGAGCTCCGTCTTGCTGAAAAACGAAGTCATTTCCAGACTTCAAACGCATATCTGGCAGTAATCCACGTCCAAGTACCTCATCACAGTAGTACACGCTGTTCACTTTGGCTTTGGGTGTCACAAAGAATGGAGCAGTTTTGCCGAGATTGGAGACAGCCACTGAAACCATGACGCTTTGAGTAAAGTGTTTACGGCCTTTCAGAAGTCGATCGATGTTGTCAGCGGTACGTGCCGAACGAGGACGGCCAGTAACAGCTTTACGTTTAGAACTTGCACTCGCGTCAATTTGTCTAATTAATCGGTTGAGATTGCTCTCACTCCAGTTTCTAGCAGGAAATTCATTCATCATTTGATATGCATTTAAATGTTTTTTCAATCTTAAACTCGAATCAAAGTCCTGTCATCTTCTGTTAACGGCGCAATGATGAAATTATTGTTTACGTCAGAAAACAAGGTAGGTGCGGTACACAATAATTATATGGCGCGTAGTGCAAGCTACCGTAATGAAATTTGTCCGACTTATAGCTGATATAACGACCTTTAATTTGATGCATTAAGCATACACTTACTTGCTAAACTGCCTAAGTTATAGGCCTTCAAAGTTGAACAAATACTTTTGGCCCACCCTGTATATTGTTCCACGGCATGTTCAATCCAAATGGGGGCCACGATACATGGGAATTCTAAATGGGGGGATGGGGGGGGCATGGCCGGATAAGCCCTCCCCTGGATCCGCCCCTGGGCCTATTGACAATGACAGCCGTTCTACAATCTATTTCGTAGACCTATTCTCCCGACAGTACGTAGCCTACAGTAACTGTTATCAACTCGTGATGGATCCGAAGTACCTCGGGGAAAAAATTAATGATCGTCGGAGAATCGCGGTATAGGCCTAGGCCTAATTCGCGCAGTAGTATAGATTATAGAACATTCCTTTTCGTTAGGCTATAAGACGTCGCGGATAAAAACCTTTAATATGTATTTTAATATCCTAAAGATCTATTTCGTTACAAGGCTTACAACTAAAAGAGTCTTAGCCTAAAGAGTCCCCCGAAAGAATAGCCTACGTTGCTCAATGTTCAAGTAAGGTTAACATCGATGACCCTGCCAACCGCTAAATCTATGCAGCCTAGCTAAACAATTGAACTATAGGCTTCTAATTGTTGCCCTAATTAGCCTAACTAGCCTACAAGGCCTACTGGCAATAACTTGTGCATATATGCAAGCGTAGGTGTACTTAGCCTATGAGACTTATGATGGGTCAACATAGGCTATGTCTGTTCCTATATATGCCTAATCTATTCTTCGTCTATCACTAGGCCTACGTAGGTCTTTAATATTATAGGCCTAGTGGTAGACGAAGGTTTGCAAATAATTCTTATCGATTGGTTAAATAAAGCACCTGTCTGATTTGGAACTTTGGCCGCTTTGAAGATAGATCACGTGACATAATTTTGAAAGCCATTATGATGGATGGATCCGATTTGTCAACACCGACGCTGTCATCATCATCATCATCATCATAATCGTCGTCGTCATCATCATCATCATCATCGTCGTCGTCGTCGTCGTCGCCGTCATCGTCATCGTCATCATCATCTATGTAAATGTCCACACACACAGTCACACATACGTACAAGTAGGCCTAAAATCATTTACAGTCACTGTCTTGTGCTGCTGTGCATTATAGGCCTACATTAGGATCATACAGCCACCATTGTTTTATCAGAATACTATAGAGTCAGTGTAAAGCCCATAGGCCTAGTCATTTATCATTTTGGCCTTATGTGAAAGCCTTGTTATTCACCAGCCAAAGTCATAATAGGCCTAATATTATATAGCAAAGCCTATTATTGTAGATTATAGCGAATTGAAAAGCCATGATATTTACCATACACTATCATAAAATTATGAAGGCCTATTATAATTATCAATATAATACGTGTAGTATAAAAGAATTAATCACAAAGTGTGTGCACTACAAATACAATGTAACCAAATGTAACCAAACTAATTTCCTAGTTATAATTGCATGATAAAAATAATCGTTATCTCAAAACCTCTTTCATTCTCCACAATGTTTACATGCCCACATTGGCCCCTATCATGGGACCCACATGGAAATATGGGTTCAAGGAAACAGTCTTGCGTTGCGAGGGCCCTTCCTTGGACCCTTGATTTCTTAATTGAAATCTCCGAACTTCTAAAGCGTTACGCGTAAGCCAACTACACAAAATTGTACTACAACAAACATTGCTACTCTACACTGTTCAGCACTACTCTGCGCTAAGCTACATAACACAACTCCACACTGCACTACAAAAACTACACCAATTTACATTACACTATTCTACATTAAACTACTTTGCACTCTGCTGTGAGCAACGCTTCAAAAAATGTTCATAATTATAATACTAGATCAGGCACTACTCTACACTAAACTAAATCACGCTACTCTACACAGAACTACAGTTACTACACTGCATTACTGAACACTAATCTACATTATAAAAATCTACACTGAATTGCATTACAGCACTTTATACTGAACTACACTACTCTACACTGAACTACGTTGCAATACTCAACAAATAAACTACATTGAGTAAGTCAACACTAATCTACCTAAAACTACTCTAAGCTAAACTACATTACCTACTCTAAACTATACTATACATTAAAATACTCTACACTAAACTACATCGAACTACTCTACACTAAACTACAGCATCCTACTATACACTAAACTAGCCTACGTCAAACTAATCCACACCAAACTATGTTAAACTACTGCACACTAAACTACATTACCCTACTCAGCTACTCTACATTAAACTACATTACACCATGCACAAGCTACATGCAATCAACATAGACCTATCTGGGAGTGACACTTACCACAGTGGTCCGTGTGCACCAGCAGGAGAATCAGAGATAAGAGTTACCAATATCGGAGACACTTTTAAATGGATCATCCTCCTCCTCCTCCTCCTCTACATCTCTAACTACTACACCGTCCTCAGCAGCCAGCAGTGGCAGCGGCCTGCACAGCAGATGACTGTATACTATAGCATCGAGGACTAAAAGGTCTAACTAATTAAGGCCTAGGTCGAAAGTGGGGCGCGGGTGGGGTAGAAAGCTACACACTGTACACAGTGGAGTGAGACTATGGGGGATGTGGGGTGAGGTAGAGGCACCGCAAATCAGTCGTCCATTATTGAAGCGTTCTGCGAAAGAACAAAAAGTTAATTTGTAACAAATTTGCAAACCGTTGGAATAATGGTTCCAAGGTTGTTTCGGCATAATGAAAAAGTAAAAAAACCAGGGAAACATCAAACATGAAACAATCTGGCCAGACCATTATTTTATTTATTTATTGTAGACTCATATTTAACTCTTTTGCTGCCAGTCGTGTGATGCCGCATCCTACGTGAATTATTATTATTACTACTCTCGTGTTTATGAGTTATGACCCAATTTGCACAGCAAGCTAAGCTTATAGTTCCTGAATTAAATTGGGCTTCACTGGTGTGGATGGCATCGAGTGATCAACTTATTGGCCTAAAGGACTAGAGGCCTACACTATGGGCTAATTATAGAAGGCCAATCCGGGGCCTGTGCGAAGGTTTCTAGGTCGGTCACAGGGGTCAAGTTAGTAGGTAAGAGAGTAACACAAGCGCGGTGAAATACGCAAGCAAGTAAGTGAAAGGTTAGTTTAGGTCAGAAGAGTTTAGAAAAGGTCAGGCAAGGTCAGTATGGCAACGAGTGGCAGAACCAATGAGCGAGTAATCTAGAAACTGAGTATTATTTGAGTATTAGGTAAGTTTATTTATTATGCCGCACATTCGTTTATACATTTTGTCAGTCAGTCAGTCAGTCAGTCAGTCAGTCAGTCAGTCAGTCAGTCAGTCAGTCAGTCAGTCAGTCAGTCAGTCAGTCAGTCAGTCAGTCAGTCAGTCAGTCAGTCAGTCAGTCAGTCAGTCTGCCAGTACGTAAGTAAGTAAGTAAGTAAGTAAGTCAGTCAGTCAGTCAGTTAGTCAGTCAGTCAGTAAGTCAGTAAGTCTGTAGGTAAGTAAGTAAGTAAGTAAGTCAGTGAGTCAGTCTGTCAGTACGTACGTAAGTAAGTAAGTAAGTCAGTCAGCCAGCCAGCCAGTCAGTCAGTCAGTCAGTCAAAACCGGAATAATTGAGCATATTACCTACAATTATAGTCCTACTAACTCAATCCGGAAGAGAAAATAAACTAATGATAATTAATTGAACAGGAACTTCACACAATAATTAATCAAAATTAAGAATAATATTATTGTAAACACCAATTTAAAGAGCTTGACTCAAAGCCACACGTAGATCAACCAGCTACGTCACGACCGTCAACAGATGAGTTGTCTGAATGTGTAGGCTACCTCATGATCAGTACCTGCTGCTTTGCTTCCACTGCCTTGCATGGTCCCTATGGCAACTGGACCTAGGCCTACACTGACTGGACTCGATTGCTGGAAAATCCAGCTGATAAGGCGCAGCGCTAGTGAATAAGCTGGTGCCCTTTGTTTAGCTTTCTAAGTCGGCGCTTTAGAAGTTTGGAAGCTTATGTTTACGAAGATACAAAGAGACTTACATGGGGCTACTGTCTTATACATGTAAGTGCGTAAAATTTCTAAAGCGCTGAATTAGAAAGGTAAGCCAACGGCACCAGCTAATTAGGCCTATATTTAATATAAATAGGTCTACATGAGTACTAAGCTTATGCGTTCATATGCAATAGGTCTATCACTTATTCTAGCGCATGGAACCTAACCATATTCGCCTTATCTATAGTATGATTCGTTTGTTTATTTTGGATTGTACATGTGCTTATATATAATATTAGGCTATTATAATTATAACAGCAATTTGGCATAGCGCCCCCTCAAGGTTGTCTACTCAGGAGCGCCCCCAGCCCAACCGCGGTATATCTACTGCGGTTAGATTCATGGGCGTCCGCAGCAGGGCGCAAGGGGGCGCAAGTGCGCCCCTCTGGATTTTTCGCATAGTTGCACATAAATGAGATTATTTGGTTGTGGATGTTACAACGCGATTTTCAATGTGATTATCGATTCGTTCTACAAGTTGAACCTATATATCTTTCTTTGGGCGCATAATGTATAGGTAGGCTACAGGATTCTCTCGTGGTAATATGGAAATTCAAACTGTGACCCATTAAATTTAGACCATATGACAATTATTTAAAAGTTTGCGCCCCCCTAGAAAAATTCCTGCGGATGCCCATGGTTAGATTGGAAACGGACAGTCCTAAGAACAGTGAGAAAAAATAATGACGAGACAGAGAGACTATAGGGGCATTAATTTTTGACGAAGATTAGTCAATATAGTAGGAAGACCATTCTAGGTCGCTGAGCAAGCCACGGAAAAATAGGCCTAATATAGAACTTATGCACTGAAAATTTATTGACTGTCTCTTTGGAAATAAACAACAGCCATTCGAGTTAAGTTGCGCAGAGCATTGCTTTTATAACGTGCAGTTCCACATAAAATGTGGAGCTGTAAATGAATAAGTGTAGCTGTAAATGAATTTGTGCAGTTGTAAATGAATTTGTAGGCTACAGTTGTAAATGAATTTATGCAGTTGTAAATGAATTTGTGCAGTTGTAGCCTAAATGAATTAGTGTAGTTGTAAATGAATTTGTACAGTTGTAAATGAATTCGTGCAGTTGTAGGCCTAAATGAATTCGTGCAGTTGTAAATGAATTTGTGCAGTTGTAAAATGAATTAGTGCAGTTGTAAATGAATTTGTGCAGTTGTAAATGAATTTGTGCAGTTGTAAATGAATTTGTGCAGTTGTAAATGAATTTGTGCAGTTGTAAATGAATTTGTGCAGTAATGTTGTAAATGAATTGGTGTAGTTGTAAATGAATGTGTGCAGTTGTAAATGAATTTGTGCTGTTGTGAATGAATTCGTGCAGTTGTAAATGAATTTGTGCAGTTGTAAAATGAATTAGTGCAGTTGTAAATGAATTTGTGCAGCTGTAAAGGAATTTGTGCAGTTGTAAATGAATTTGTGCAGTTGTAAATGAATTAGTGTAGTTGTTAATAAATTTGTACAGTAATGTTGTAAATGAATTGGTGTAGTTGTAAATGAATGTGTGCAGTTGTAAATGAATTTGTGCAGTTGTAAATGAATTTGTGTTGTTATAAATGAATTCGTGCAGTTGTAAATGAATTCGTGCAGTTGTAAATGAATTTGTGAAGTTGTAAATGAATTAGTGTAGTTGTAAATAAATTTGTACAGTAATGTTGTAAATGAATTGGTGTAGTTGTAAATGAATGTGTGCAGTTGTAAATGAATTTGTGTAGTTGTAAATGAATTTGTGCAGTTGTAAATGAATTTGTGCAGTTGTAAATGAATTTGTGTAGTTGTAAATGAATTCGTGCAGTTGTAAATGAATTTGTGAAGTTGTAAATGAATTAGTGTAGTTGTAAATGAATTTGTGCAGTAATGTTGTAAATGAATTGGTGTAGTTGTAAATGAATGTGTGCAGTTGTAAATGAATTTCTGCAGTTGTAAATGAATTTCTGCAGTTTTAAATGAATTAGTGCCGTTGTAAATGAATTTGTGCAGTTGTAAATGAATTGGTGCAGTTGTAAATGAATGTGTGCAGTTGTAAATGAATTTGTGCAGTTGTAAATGAATTTGTGCAGTTGTAAATGAATTTGTGCAGTTGTAAATGAATTTGTGCAGTTGTAAATGAATTAGTGTAGTTGTAAATAAATTTGTGCAGTTGTAAATGAATTTGTGCAGTTGTAAATGAATTTGTGCAGCTGTAAAAGCAATAGACCTCTATCGTAATCGTAATCGTAATCTCGAGATTTCTACAGCGCCCACGAAAGCGAAGTCGCGGGAACCAGCTTATTCACAGGCGCTTAATCAAAACAAAATCGATAGGCAGCGGGTCAAGTCCGGAGAGTCAGACAGATGGACGGCTAAGGTGGGTGATGTTTAGGGTTGAAATGACGAGGGATGTGAGGAGAATCGGAAGAATCAGGATAGGAAGAATCGGAAGAATCAGGATAGGAAGAATCGGAAGAATCAGGATAGGTATGTACATTGTACAGTGATAATCATTATGAAATGGTAACTGCAGCCGGATTATACCACGGAAGAACGAAGTGGAACGAAGGGCTTTTGCAGTGAAAAATACGCAGGAAGGCCAAATTTCCAACCAAATTTTAAGCGGATGACTAAAAACGGTCATCATAAAGGTCGTGAGAAATTTTCGCCAACAAAACCACACTAGAAAAAAATGAAGGTTGTGCAGTTCTGAAAATTTCTTTAAAAAGCCCTGGCTGGCTCAGAGAGTTTTTACACGATATTTTACGAATCATAGAAAGTTCCATTTGTGATTTCTATCTTTTCGTAAAAAACTACACTGTGCAGGAATGATAGAAAAGAGGAAGAGCAGGAGGGGCAGGAGGAGGAGAAGGAGGAGGAGAATGAAAAGGAGAAGGAGGAGAAGGAGAAGGAGGAGAAGGAGGAGGAGAAGGAGGAGGAAAAGGAGGAGGAGGAGGAGAAGGAGGAGAAGGAGAAGGAGGAGGAAAAGAAGGAGGAGAAGGAGGAGGAGAAGGAAGAGGAAGAATAAGAGAAGAACACGAAGAAGAAGAAGAAGAAGAAGAAGAAGATTATGATGATGATGAAGAAGAAGAAGAAGATTGTGATGATGATGATGAAGAAGAAGAAGAACAAGAACAAGAACAAAAAACCAAGAGGAAGACAAAACCAATGGCATGACGTATTAGCGACTTCATTTCATTATCCTCGGCATTTGAGTAGGACGGGTGGCCAGTCCTCTCCCTCGCAGTATTACCCAATCACCGACAGTGTACGGTCAAAGAATTCATAATAGCGGAATCGACGAGGGGTGGTGGGGGAAAGCATATTGAGAAAAATATCGAACAAAATTTTTGCCGTGGTGGGATTATTTTAATTCCGAGTTTCTCGAACGAGACAGTACAGCAGTCAGCCACATTAAATTAACGAACAGCCATGCCATAATTGAACGCTTATCGACAGTTTACAGGCCTGTCGTCGCTTAAATCATCACTACAACCCCCCCCCCAACAGCCATCGCTCCAACCATGGCACCACCCCACCACCACACTAAAGATGACATAATTATTAGGGTGGGGTAACTATCGCTATCGTTATTGTCCGGTTGCGGACATTTATTTTAATTTTATGTCTAAACAACTCTCAGATTTCACGAAGTTTTGAAGGTTTTCGTTTCAGCACGCCGGAAAATGTTTGCTCATTAAAAAGATTTCTATCAGACTGTTAATTAGAAGCGGAAGGGCGAATTGTTTTAAAAAAACAGGGTCACTAGTAGGCTATACGCCTATTATTGCCTGCGAGATATTTACGAAGGTTTCAAAATTCGTGTTGCTGACGTGCTTGGTTAAGAAAGATTTGGGAATTTCAGCGTTTATTCCAATTCAATTCTGACTCAATTTTTAATTGGTAGGACCTAAGCTTGTGGAATGTTCAGCTGTATCATGGTTCACAAGTTCTTTAAAAGCATCCACATTTCGTTTGGGGAAGTGCAAGGATTCGAGCACACGCAGAAGTTTGAAAGGCTCAAGGAATCACGTAGCTATTCGTCAAAGGAAGCAGAATTATTTGAAAGGTTCAGTTTGAGTTTAAATCGAAAAACATTTACACCTTTTCATACGGTTCTTGTTATACCTTGCTTTAACAGGTTTCGTGTTTTAAAATAGACATCTGCCAAAATGCGGAACAAGGAGCAGGTTTTTCGAGTTTTCATTTTGCCAGCGATGATAGTTTCGCTCGCGTTGACTTGCTGCTCAGCGACCAGTTTGCATCGAAAGAATTCATTCGGACATTCTCATACTGAAGACGAGGTAAGCTTATAATGAAAGATCTACAAATAATAATAATTATACCGGGTACATGTTATTATATAAATCAATGAATTGCTATTATTTGTCAACGCTCGTGAAGAAGCTGGTTCCCTGCGCCTAGCTTTTCAGTTGATGACTTAGGCATTTTGGAGTAGGATAGGCTACAATTATGAATACGATAATTGTTGTCAATATCACATTTTTATCTTCTATTTCGGATATAAAAAATATTTAAAAAATATATAAATAAAAAATAAATAAAAAATGGGGCCTACATCATAATGCTGGTGCAGTTCAGTGTTGAAGGTGTTCGTGCAAGAACCAGCTTTATCCTTATAAAAGCGGCAGGTTGGTTTAAAAATGCCAATGACACAGAGGCGCATCTGTGCTGTAAATCTCACCTTGGTATAAAATGAGCATATAGGTGCGGGGCGAGGTGGTGTAGTGGGTATGTTCGTCGCCTTACAGCCGAATCCACCTCAAGCCGTCGCGTAAGGACCTTGGGCAAGTCTTTCACTCGCAATTGCTCAGCGCTTCGGCGTGAAACTCCGATGCAGTGTCCACTCTGTAGTCGGGAGTGTTTCTGAGTGGAAACTTGAAGGGGCGCTGTAACAAGTGCACATACATACATGCCTGAGAGTTATCGTGTGCTATAGACTTCGCGCATCCGTCAGACAAGTCAAGAAACCCATTTTTTCACGGAAGGTCGTTGTTATGAATCCAAGTCCCTTGTCTGAGAGCAGATGGATTAGGCTGATTCTTGCACGCTACCATGAACCAGGATACATATACATGTAATTATAGCCTAAGCCTCTTTTTATATTTTTATGTACATTGAAACACATATTGGCGAAAACTGTAAAATTGCACGAACCTAGCCATTTAATTGTGTATTAGGCCTACCTCGATTTTTTATTTAAACGCTTAATTTCCGAATTTCAGACTCGTTTCCCAACTCGCATAAGTCTGTCTGCTCTGCTGGCAAATTACACTCTTCGGAATCTGACCAAGAACGTTCCGGATCACTCCGGCTGCAAATGGACTTACAGGATCGACCATTCCACCGACAGGAATCCCTCCGATTACCCAGTTGCAGTCTGTGAAACATCTCCAACCATATCGCTGCATCGAAGTGGTAAAGAATTCCGCTGTGAACCAGTCTACTACTACGTGGCGGCCAGGTTCAAGAGGAGAACTGGCGATAAAGGACGACCTTGCGTCTGGGTGGACGGGTGGCAGAAGCTGGCAGTGGGGTGTGCCACGGTCATGGTAAACACCACCACCGCAACTAGCACCACTGCCCCCAGAGTTACCATAACTCGAAACAGTGTCGCGTCTACCACATCTATGAACACAATGGTCACCAAGCCGGCTAGTACAATTATCGCCTCATCTACAGTAGTCAGCAATCCTGATACCACTACTGCCACCACTACTGCCACCACTACTGCCACCACTACAACACCCGCTGTTTATGTCAGTTACAGTACCACAACTGCCAACATCAGTACCACCGACAACATCGTCACTTCCACCAACGCCACCGATACAAACACAAGGAATAGGAACAGGACAAACAAAGGAGTCAGCACGCCAAAACGTAGGCCTAGCACAAAAAGGGTTGCAATAAAGAAGGGCACTGGAGCATCCAGGAAAAACACGACCACCTTTGTAAAGTCCGCTACCACTGCGAATACCACCGCTTCTACCACCCCCAATACCACCAATGCTGCGCTTATCACAAAGAAGTTCCGCCCGAACAAAACGAGAGTCACCAGAGCAATTCAGCGTTCAAAAAGGAATGGCACTTCCCCCACTAACGTCGCCGCTACCACTTCGAATATTTTCGTCTTCGCCAACAGCACCACTTCTACCAATGTCACCGTTTCTACCAAAAACACCGCTTCTACCAATACCACGGCCATCAGAAAGAAGAACAACACAACCAAAACGAGAGGCATGACAACCCCTCAATGTGCCGAAGTGGGAATAAAACGAAAGTCCACTACAGGGGCGTCTACTAAAGCTTTCACCTCCACTACCACGCCCACAGCCACTGCAAATATCACGGTCTCTACCAACACCACCACAGCAACGCAGTTAGCAAGGAAACAGAGACCAAACGAAACGAAGATTGTGACATCAACACACAGCGCACAAAAGAAAGAGAAACAAAAAGATAGTAAGGATGGGGGCAAGAAATCAGGAGAAGGGCGGAAAGAAAAGGTGGGAAGATCAGAGGGCAAGAACAAGAAGATGAATGAAACTGGGAAACTACAAAGGAAGAACAGGAAACCAGTTGGCGCCGGAAATACCTCCTCACCTCGTCCAAGAACCAGCCAAGTCATTGCTAACTGAATCAGAACCAGTCATTCGATACCACAGTCATTATAATTTTATGTCATGATAATTATTCAGGTTGTTTATAGGCCTATTATATTACTGTGTATCATGTCGTTCTGTGTGATATAATATAAAAGCATATTATAATTTATTACTATACTGAAGTTACTTTTTGATAAGAAAGTCTACTCATAATAATATCACATTGTATTGTATTGTGTTGTGTTGTGAGATAAGCTTACTATTTTACGTAATGTGTACTACGCCATAACTATGTGTATTTGGACAGTAGGCCTAGTATAGCCTATTTTGTAAAAGTTATACTTTATTTGAAGAGTTTACTCATATTGCATTAAATTTCATATCAATTTATATTATGTTTACTATATTACACCGTGCAATATTCATATTAAGGTTAAAATTATATTTTTTTATTAGAAAGCTAACTGAACACAAACCGGCATTTATCCTAGAAGAGAAGTGCAATTATGGTTGTAGAGTCATTATGTGTATGAAATGATCTCAGTGGTAAGCCCTATGTATCACATCTTCCATGAGGATACTTGGTGAGATAGGCTACTAATCTGTCAAGGTTTTCCAACAGATTGACTTGTAGGTTATTACAATTTTTCCGATTCAAGCAAGTGTGTTGCATATGAATTTACACATAAAGCATTTGTAAAATTACTTGTAAGCTTATGTAGCCTAACAAGCTGTGTTCAGCCAGCCTGAAGTCTTGAATAAACGAAAATCGAATTGAATTGAACAATTTTGTCATTTTATCATTTTTATGGTGGTGATCGACTTAGGCATATAGAACTGTCTTTTCCACGCCGTTAAGTTTTCAGTCTCCATTAAGGCCTCTTCTCCAGGCTGTGTTAGGCTACTCTGTGAGTGCCAGTCTCAAGCCTGAAAAATAGAGGGGGACACGGCAACTGTCAGAAGATATCGTCAAGCGCTGGAACTGCTAGAAGAAGCAAACAAATTACCAGACTATTAATTTCATCGAACAGCTGGTAGGCCTAAGTGAGTATAAGTGAGTAAGTAGGTGAGCAGAAGTCGAAAACAGATCACGATCTGCTTGTACCGGAAAACGTCCTCAGAGGCGCTATTTATAACTCTTCTCTCGCCGAAACCTCGTCCGAAATCTCGAGCTCGCCTTCCGGTCACAAAGAACCCGTATGTCGATCTCTAAATAGACCCGAGAGGGTCCTTCTATTCCGGTCTGCGAATGTCGCAATTAGAGGTCCGCCTCTTCGGGAGTATACCCGCACCCACATCACACCCGCACCCATGCGCGGGACAGAGAGAGAGCGAGCGAGCGAGCGAGCGAGCGAGCGAGCGAGAGAGACAGACAGACAGACAGACAGACAGACAGACAGACAGACAGCCAGACAGACAGACAGACAGAGACAGAGAGACGGATATGCGGATATACGGATAGACGGATAGACGAATAGATGGATACAGAGATACAGAGATACAGAGAGAGATACAGAGAGAGATACAGAGAGACAGACAGACAGGCAGACAGACAAAGACAGACATACAGAGACAGACAGACCGTGCGAGAGACAGAGACAG
Source organism: Lumbricus rubellus (assembly GCA_945859605.1). Classification (NCBI taxonomy): domain Eukaryota; kingdom Metazoa; phylum Annelida; class Clitellata; order Crassiclitellata; family Lumbricidae; genus Lumbricus; species Lumbricus rubellus. The sequence goes on from OX243817.1 coordinate 1,331,733, forward strand.
AGACAGAGAGCTAGTGCGGCGGCGTCAGGATTGGCAAACACAGCGAGGCCATCTATCGACTGACGATAGAAACAATTCTGCTGAGTGTAGGCCATTCAACGTAGGACGGACTTAGATAGACGAGCGTTCGTGGAATATCACAGTCCGGATGTAGACTGTAGTTAGCGGGCAGCCAATCACGAGAGTCGTTCAGATATATTTGTTTAGTTTGGCGTCAGCCATTATACCATAGTGACTGTTAACTTGTGTGTGAAGGTTTGAAGTGTCACGGAAGAACAAATGGAACTTACTACCGTCGTCCGTGGACTTTTTTAGACGGAATTTTCTGCAGGTTTAGTTCACAGTTTCTGTTTGGAAGAAGATTGTTTTTCCTAAGAGGTGAGCAACAAACGGAGTAGACTTATTAGGCCTATATGAGTCCAGGTGTTTTAACGAGAAAGTGTAGCGTCCTAATTATGATGGCCTTTATGACAGAGAGCTCGGTTTATGATGCGAAGTACAAAGCATTATTGTAATCGTGATCTCTAAGCTTCTAAAGCGCCACTCGAAAGTCAAGCGCAGGGCGCCATCTTATACACGAGCGCTGTGTCGAGTCAAAAGGGTTGTCCAAGAGAATAGTCCGACGGAGTTCGCAGTTCGGTTGACAGAGGATCAGAGGTTCGACTTCCCTCCAAGTGGTTGGTCACTGTGTACATGTATGTATAATTGTATATGGACATTTATATTGCGCCTTAAAATGTGTGTAGTGACTTCGATTGCAGTGAGTACTTCACTCACAGTTAATCAGCGCCATCTAATGTTTCTTCGTATGGTACAGTTTGCACTTAGGCCTACACTGAATGAAAGGGCCATCCATCAAATACAGTTATATATTGTGTCATCATGTACTGTTGTAGTTCACTGCATTTTTATAATGTTTTACGTAGCCTATACATGTACATGTGGGATTGTATTGTATTGTTGTAACAGAAGATAGAGGAATATCTTACGCATCCCTCGTCTTATAAATGTATTTTATTTCTATTCTGATGTGCATATTTTCACAGCAAAAAAATTGTGGGTGGGTGGGGAGCTAAACCCGTAGAGAATATCGTGATCATAACTATTTCTGCTAAGTTTTGTTACAGCTTCAACGGTACTAGCGATGACAATAAAATGCTCTTGAATTAAAACTTGTGTGTTTTGTTCATAAAATTATTCTTAATCACGATCAAAAATAAACACAGACACATACATACATACATACATACATACAATACATACATACATACATACATACATACGTTGGTGCTGAGCGTACTGTTATACAACTCAGAGACGTGGACGCTGAAGGAGGCACAGAAAAGACGATTGAGGGTATTTGAAATGACATGTCTGCGAAGAATAGAAGGGGTCACAAGGAGAGAAAGGATAAGGAACACGGAAATACGCAGCAGACTGAGAATACAACGAGACATTGTGGACAGGATACAGATCAGAAGAATGCGATACTTCGGACATGTCACCAGAATGCAGAGCGGGAGATATCCAAAAGTGGCACTGCAGGGGTATGTGCAGGGGAAGAGGAGAAGAGGTAGGCCCAGGAAACGTTGGATGGATATGGTGGAGGAGGACTGTCTGATGATGGGATTAACCGTGGGAGAGGCGACGAGGACAGCTCAGGACAGGGTCAATTGGAGGCTATCCATAAAGGAGCGGCTGATGCGGGCGCAAGCTTCGCCAGGGCCATAAGTCAAGTAAGTCAAGTCACATACATACATACATACATACATACATACATACATACATACATACATACAATACATACATACATACATACATACATACATACATACATACATACATACATACACACATACATATATACATACACACTTACACACATTACACACATATACACACATACATGTACACAGCTACATACACACACACACACACACACACACACACACACACACACAATCACACATGCCTAAAACATATGCAGAACGTATACATTTAAATCGTCAGCAGGCAATTTATTTAGCGTCCGATAGCAAATCCTGGTGCCGCGGGGGAGCTGGGTTTGATACACGGGACCAGGATACACTTATCAGATCCAGACTGTCGTCGTTTCCGCCACCATCGTCAGCTGACCGTGTAGGCCAATAGGCCTCTATCAGTTGTCATCGCATACTTAGGCCTGTCACCAGCAGCAGCAGCAGCAGCAGCAGCAGCAGCAGCAGCACGTAGGCCTTCCATTATAATAGGTCTTTTGATAGGTCTCTATATCATCCCCTACATGTATCCTAGATTGAGCGAAGGCCTACGAGGTTGTGTGCGCTGATTGAAGCGGACATTTGTCGTGTTCGGTGTTGTTGTTCTGAAATAACATCCACCTGCTACTATATGTGCGCTGATGTATTATGGTGCCACAGTAGTGGATAGGCAGGCAGGCAGGCAGGCAGGCAGGCAGGCAGGCAGGCAGGCAGGCAGGCAGGCAGGCAGGCAGGCAGGCAGGCAGGCAGGCAGGCAGGCAGGCAGACAATCAGGCAGGCAGGCAATCAGGCAGGCAGGCAGGCTTACTGACCTGACTGACTGACTGACTGATTGGCTAGCTGAGTTCCTTTCTTACTGACTGACTGACTAACTGACTGACTCACAGACAGACGTAATGACAGGCACACGCCACTGAGTAGTTTCTTGAAGTGGCGCTATATAAATGCTCTGAATGATTGAATGAACGTACAAAAGCAGACACACTCGCATAGAGAAAGACACACACACACACACACACACACACACACACGCACACGCACACGCACACGCACACGCACACGCACACACGCACGCACACGCGCGCACACACACACACACACGCACACACACAGACAGGTACAAAAATATACGCACAGTCGCACACAAACACATTACGACAGCTTTAGGCTTATAACGTCTTTTGAGATTACTATTTTCTCTTTAATTCATTCATTCAATAAACTATTCCCAGAAATGCAAAGCATTTAACCCGGAACGCTCTCTGACTAGTTTAAGTTTTGCGAAAAGTTTACAAACGTTGGTGAATCTAGATTAGATAGCGTTCCAGGTCAAAGACGGATGGAGAAGGAAACAGGGTAAACAAAACTAAACATGTCCATTCCAACCGCGGAAAAGGCTCCCGCGCTAGCCGGAAAAGCTCTGTCGACGACCTCATTTTTCCTTCTACGGTAGAAATTTCTTTTTGAGATTTCTGCTCAACCCGCCCCCTCTAGCCTACTCATGCGTAATGGGTACATGCATACACACATACATACACAGACACAATCACACATACGTAAAACATTATGCAGTGGGAGGATGAAATGGTGAGGGAGAGGACTTGTCATTTGTAGCAGGTGCCAAGGATAGTGGCTTCCTCATAAACTGGTTTGAGAGATTAGATAGTCTTCTGTTCTCTCTTGAACTAAAATGTCGGCGTCCTATTTGGAACATTCACCAATATAGGATTAATGATTGTTTTCGTTTATGAAATTAAGTAGCGTTGACAGTGACTCCTAACACTAATTAATTATTATTAATCGGCAAATCTATTTTCCGTGTCATCGGCAACTTAAGAAGTTCTGAAATAAATGGGAGAATTCATAAATTACTTACACACCTTTTAAATTTTATCTTCCAACATGTTAATTATTTTAAGTCGGTAAATAAGTCAATTTTTATTTATCCCAATTTTACACAATCCTTCTATCACGTTTGTCTTTTATCAGATAAGATAACCGCGTAGGAAACAGAAACCCCTAGAATACTTATTAGGATTGTTAATTGATTTTTTTATATTCTTTTATATTCAACTAGCTGTACCCGGCCACGCGTTGCTGTGGCAGAAAAGACCGCCCTCCCCTCCCCTCCCCTCCCTCCCCTCCCCTTCCCTCCCCTCCCCTCCCCTCCCCTCCCCTCCCCTCCCCTCCCCTCCCCTCCCCTCCCCTCCCCTCCCCTCCCCTCCCCTCCCCTCCCCTCCCCTCCCCTCCCCTCCCCTCCCCTCCCCTCCCCTCCCCTCCCCTCCCCTCCCCTCCCCTCCCCTCCCCTCCCCTCCCCTCCCCTCCCCTCCCCTCCCCTCCCCTCCCCTCCCCTCCCCTCCCCTCCCCTCCCCTCCCCTCCCCTCCCCTCCCCTCCCCTCCCCTCCCCTCCCCTCCCCTCCCCTCCCCTCCCCTCCCCTCCCCTCCCCTCCCCTCCCCTCCCCTCCCCTCCCCTCCCCTCCCCTCCCCTCCCCTCCCCTCCCCTCCCCTCCCCTCCCCTCCCCTCCCCTCCCCTCCCCTCCCCTCCCCTCCCCTCCCCTCCCCTCCCCTCCCCTCCCCTCCCCTCCCCTCCCCTCCCCTCCCCTCCCCTCCCCTCCCCTCCCCTCCCCTCCCCTCCCCTCCCCTCCCCTCCCCTCCCCTCCCCTCCTCTCCCCTCCCCTACCCTCCCCTCCCATCTTAGTCCCATTCCCCTCCCTCCCTCTGCCTCCCTGCATCTTTTCCTTCTCCATCCCTCCCCTCCGGTCCCTCCCCTCCCTCTTCGTCCAGCTCCCTCTTTTCCTCCCCCACACCGTTCCTTCCCGACACCAACATATATGCGATATCGCGACTTTTGGGCGATTCTACGTGATTTCGCGGCAAAGAGTTTCCGAAATGTGGCAACCCTGATCATCTCGCGACTTTTGGGCGACTTTACGACGTGATGTTGCGACAGAAACGTTTCCGAAATCTGGCAACCCTCATGGACGTTGGGATGTGTATAATTTCAAAATGGCGGTCGAATGGAATTCGAAGTTTTTTTTGTGGAAAAGATTGCTTTTTTTCGGAAAAAAAGCATAATACAACAGGGTTCTATTGGAATGGAAGGTTTTGCAAAATTTTCAAAGCAATCGGTCCGTCAGTTTTCGAGAACAATCATAACAAACTATTGGAAAGTTTCATTTTTATTTATATAGATTATCGAAAGTTGTATTTCTTCAGGTCGTCAATTACTCGAGACGTCACTATAAGCTTCCATAAATGAGCGGCTTCTGCGTGCTGGGGCATCGCCAAGGCCATAAGTCAAGTCACTAATTAAACAGTGAACAGAATGAATCTTATTTAGACACCTTTTTAATTGTCTTTTCCGACATAATAACCACGTCAATTTTCGGCCGTCACCAGTTAACCACTGAGTGAAAGCAGTTCTATTCATGCTTTGTCTAACCGACACAAAATACAATATTCTAGGAGAAGGTAATAATTTATAGAATTTCTATTATTTGTTACCAACATCATTATAATATTTTATTATCATCGTTATTTTTTTAACCCGACGTAAATATCATTCTTCGGACTCTTATAAAGTAGAAACCATCCGAAGTTTATCCGCAAGTCTGGAACTACCGAGCCTCGTCCCCTCAATCTGCAGACGTGCCTCTGAAGCCCATGGCATTTAAAGCGGCGACTGCCGATAGAACTGCGCTGGAAAAGGGTTTTCTATCAAGCGGGTCGCCAGAAATGGTCGATGTACGGCGGCCCACCTCGGCGATAAATCCAAAGTCCGACCGATTGATTGATCAAATTGTTCAAAAATAATTTCAAGACAATGTGCAGAAATGTGTGTGTGTGTGTTTGTGTGTGTGTGTGTGTGTGTGTGTGTGTGTGTGATGATAGGAGACCCGGATATGTTTTGTCTGTTTACGAAGAGCGACCAGCACAGCCGCTCTCCCCGGCCTTTGTCGATTGCAGATGGAGATATATGACATTGTATGATGCTGCACATTAATTTACTTGTCCATTATACATCAAAGTGTAATTGCCAATAGCCTACCATAGATGTTTAAAACGATAAAAACCGGAATAAGAAACGAAATGAAAAGTCGTTTAATTCCCAAAAAATATAAAAATAAACGAAAAAACCCGATGAAAACGGAAAACGAAATTGGCCTTTCTTTGCATTTTGTAATAATAGGCTAGTTGAAAATAATTATTGAAATCCTTGCTTACGAGATTTAACTTTAATCAGCAAGCAAATTAACACACCTTACATTAGGATAACTAAAACGGTCAAATAGTTACATGAAGTAGCGGTATCCTTGAAAGTGCGCCGACAGTAAAAACTTCATAAAGGAAATTAGACGAAAATGAAATTAAGGAAAATAAATTCATTCTTTGCAGACTGTAAATAAATAAAATATCGTCTGTTTAGAGTGCAAGGGTTCTAACTCCAAATTTTTCAAAAACCGTTTTATTGTTTTATTTTATTGCTACCAATATTATGCTTGAACTGTACAAAGATTATGTCGTTCTAAGTAAAAAATAGTGGAAAAGAAGCTATTTGAATATTGGAGCTATCTCCTAGGACTTATCTTTGAAATGTGCAATGGTTCTATCTACCAACGCCTTGCCTTGCCTTGCGTTACAGCAGTTAATTATATATGCACGCGATGATTGCTAAACGGTGGTGTGCTTGCATAGATTTCTACAATGTGATTTAAAAGTATTTAAAAAGAAAATTGTGCTTTTCCAACAATCTACACAGTTGCTTTAGTCTGAAAAATTATTCTTAGTATATTATAATGTTTTACTAAGAGAATTGTCATAACTAAAAGGAATATTTCATTATAATTTCTGTAAGCGATAACACGCGTATTTAATGAGTGGTTTGTTATAGCGCATTTTTTCGCTTGTTATTATTATTTTACTAAAAAAAGGGCTGAAACCACATTATTTTCATGTGATAGTTGATAATAATTTAAAAGATAAATTTGAAGCATATTTGCGTTGTTATAAAACGATCTATCTTCAGATCTAAAAATATTTTAGATCTGCGGAGGTTTTAGGCCTAGGCTAGCTTCTGTCGTATGCTGTGATTTTGCGTATTTTTTCCACAAACATTTATTTTATAGGTTCGGAGACATAAAATATTTAAAAGGTTTCATCATTCCAACTAAAGAAATGATCTGTTATCCAAAAACCCACAAATCACAATGATATAAATTATTATCTATCATCAGATACGAAATTATTTCGAAATGCGCAAAGGTTCTATTGCTGTAATTTTGCCTCCTGTTCGTCACAAACTTTATTATTTTAGGCGCGGCGGCACAAAAGTTTCTTTAAAGATTATATTATTTCAACTAAGGATATAATCTGCTATCTAAATTTTCATTAATCACTATGATACCACAATAATTGGATTTTTGGCAATCATCGAAAGTTTAGATTTGCTCTCCTGAACAAATTGAAAAAGTGGAGTTAGAACCCTTGCACTCTAAACAGACGATATGGTCCAATCATAAGTTTTTAAAAACTCTCTAGTATTCTCAATAAAAATCCGGGAGTTTTTCGGAGGTTTTCGGCTCCTTTTTTCCCGTTTTAGATTTTTACTGGTCTAGTGCAAACATAAAACGGGAAAAAACGAGCCGAAAACCGGATATATAACCTATATAGAACATCTATGATGGATTCCTTTGGTTTTTCTCACACAATAATAATAATAAATCGGCTATTCAGCTTCCGGTGTCCTAATTATCATATTTTGTCAACTGGTTTATATGGTGACCTAGATATTAATCTGTCCATCGGGTCTTCGCTTACCACTCCCTACAGACAACAAGTCTGACTTACTTCCGACTAATGTCCGACTTGTCTCTGAATTAGACCCACCAATTATTCATCCCAGAGTGAGTGAGTGAGTGAGTGAGTGTGAAACTGAGTGAATTATTGATTGAGTGAGTGATAGAGTGATTGGTGGGATTTGGTGAGTAAGTTAGTGATTGATTGATTGATTGAGTGAGTGATAGAGTGATTGGTGGGATTTGGTGAGTAAGTTAGTGATTGATTGATTGATTGAGTGAGTGATAGAGTGATTGGTGGGATTTGGTGAGTAAGTTAGTGATTGATTGAATGATTGAGTGAGTGATAGAGTGATTGGTGAGTAAGTTAGTGAGTGAGCGAGCAAACGTGTGAGTGAGTGAATGATTGATTGAGTGATTGATTGAGTGAGTGATTGAGTGATTGAGTGAGTGAGCGAATGAGAGAAAACGAAAGAGAAGAAGAAGTAGACAGTGGAAGAGAAAGGCCAGACATACATGTGTGCAAGGGTTTAAGAGAAACCAGACTAACTATAAAAACACTCCATGAATTGTTTATTAGGTTGTCGGCTCGAAATTGAAACACAATACCGCACATACAGTAAAGCATACAATAATTAGAATCAAGCATATATCATTCAACCTATGACTACATTCATCAGATGTTTGTATGCATGTGTTTATTTATACATGTATATATAATACATGAAATATGTTTATTTAATATATATATATATATATATATATGTATATATATATATATAATTATTGCAGACATGCATTGATAGAGCATAATAATGCATACACAAGTATAATTTCCTGTAATAATTATAAATTATATATATATATATATATATATAATAAAGGTACTTTCATATATCTATTATAGTCTAATTGAATTTTATCTAAAGGCTACTCTTTCAATCATACCCAATTTTCACGTGGCCACCTCCCGATACATTCATGCCCCATGCGTTTTAAGTGTATATATATATATACACATATACATGTATTAATGTTTGATTGATTGAAAATATATGTGGAATGCATTATACAAATGCTACGTGACTTATGTGAAAGTGGGACAAATCAACTATATATATACATATATATATATTATATGTCAGTATGTCAATATCCAATTATCTGCACACAGGCGTATAATTCATTTCTTTGAAAGGATATGGTTAGGCGCCAGATATATTCTAGTTCGCCGGTCTGACTCTTTTTCGGTTATGACGTTTCACCCACGAACAATTTATTTAGCGCCTTGTCAATTTGTTTTGTCGCTGGACTGCGCATGCTCGAAAGTGTGGACCTAATTAAATGCCCGACTATTAATTATTGTGCTTCTGTCTATAATTTATATATTATGTGTTTGTATGTTTGTATGTATGTCCGTCTGTTTGTATGTTTGTCTATCTGTCCATCGTAACTTCTGACTGTGTCGCTTTATCTTTCTCGATTTTCAGCGATTTGACCAAAAACTGTGCTTGGCTATATATCCTTCCATACCCATGTATGACTGTCTGCCAGTCATCAGTCTGCCAGCCATGAGTCTGTAAGTGTGTGTGTGTGTGTGTGTGTGTGTGAGAGAGAGAGAGAGAGAGAGAGAGAGAGAGAGAGAGAGAGAGAGAGTCTGTCTGTCTGTCTGTCTGTCTGTCAATCATAACTTCTGACTGCACCATTTGTTTAGCCCTCTTCAGTCTTCTTGTCTGAGTGAGTGTCTGTCTCTTTATCCGTCTACCCGTGCATGTATGGCCGTCTATCTATCTATCTGTCTGTTAGTTTATCTGTCTGACGTCTAATGTCGCTTCAAACCTCTTCCGTATTTGAACCGATGATAAACATCAATGCCATTGAATGAAAAATGAACCGACAAGCGACGCATTTATCACCTCGCGTTCTAACTTCTCTCGGCTTCCCCTGTACTCCCGGTCTCCCCTATATACAAAGTAGCCGGCAAGCAGTAGAAGCGATAACGGGGAGTTGTGGCTTTTATCGCCCAGCAGGGTTCGATGCACAATTCATAGCTTGACACTTTGCGTTGTTGTCTCTATGTGAAACATGTTGTCTCTATGTGAAACATGTTGTCTCTATGTGAAACATGTTGTCTCTATGTGAAACATGTTGTCTAATGTGTAACGCATTTACCAGATCTAATATTATGAGTTGTCGAGATGTGGACTATGAGTAGGCCTACTAGTTTTGAGTTTTTTTTAGCGCCCCTTCAAGATTGCTACTCAGAGGCGCTCCCGACTATAGCACGAACACCGAAGCGCATGAGCACTTGCGAGTGAAGGACTTGCTCAAGGTCCCTACATACAGTACATGTATACGCGGCGGCTTAAGGTGAATTAGAACCAGCAACCTTCCGGATCCAAGGCACTCAATATGTCACTACACCACCGCGCCCCACATGCTGGCAAAATGGAAGAGATATAATAGAGATAGAGAAAAGCAAAAGAGAGATGGAAGGAATAATTATAAAGATAGAGAAAATGGAGAAAGAGTGACAGAGAGAGTGATAAAGAAAGAAATTAAATAGAGACAGAGACGCACAGTACTGTACAGAAAGAGACAGTCAGAGACGGAAAGAGGCAGATGCAGACAAACAGAGACAGACAGACAGACAGACAGAGAAACAGACAGTCAGACAGACAGAGACAGAAACAGAGACAAAGAGAGACAAACAGACAGTCTGAGACAGACAGTAGGCCTAAAGGAAACAAACACAGAGGATGTTTTGTTACGCGACATCTGTTTGTTCTGATAATTACAATTAGTCATTGTTACCGGTAAACCGAAGATCTATAGATTTTCCTGATGGGCCACCCGCATAAACATCCCCCCACCTCCATCACCCTCACCCTCATCCTCAATTAGTCGACAATTAATTAAAGCAAAAGCAAACACGGTCACGCAAACCACCACATTGTCATCATGATCATCATCATCATCATCTTCATCATCATCATCACACGACTAAGACAATTACGATGACTAAACAATAAGCCAATTAGAATTTCGACGAAAAGGTCTATAAAGCAGTTGGAATAACACTTCAAAAACTGGGTCGGGTGTAATAGAATCTGGGTCGGTTTGAGTGACTTATGAGCTTCATTTAAGAAGCACTGCAGTCAGATGCGGTTCGCAGTTTGTCTCGTTTTGTATGCGATCGGGAAAAGGTGGATGAATTAGTGACAACGTTACCGCAAGAGTCTTATGAAAAGTACGTGGCTGTATGTGTATGCATGTCAATCAATCAATCAATCAATCAATCAATCAATCAATCAAGCAAGCAAGCAATCACGTAAATGTATATAGCGCCCCTTCAAGATATCATATAAGCTTATGAAATGTGTATACATAATAATGGAATGATGCATGCATGTTATAGTTATATGACAGTCACGCAAGCCTCCTCGCATGGCGTCTTCAACCTTACAGCACCTTACTTTTTCATCTGTGTTTTTTATACCACAGGCTGACAACAACATCGTCATAAGAACACACAAGAGAACTTACACAACAACGACTCGCATCAAACAAAGAATGGACAACGTCACTCAATACCTCAACAACAACACAACATCTCCGACTCTAAACATCTCCACCAACGTCTCGCAACTCCTTCTCCTCACAAACGAAACCTCCTTCTCCGCCCACGATATCACCTGCACTGCCAAGACCATCCACCGTGTCCAAGCAACCCTCTTCGTTGCCTTCAAGGGATTATTGATGGTGGCAATCATGTCCACGGCAATCTTCGGCAATCTCCTCGTCATCATTAGCGTGCTGCGATTCGAACGGCTGCGTCTCATCGCCAATACATTCATCGTATCATTGGCGTTCACTGATCTTTTGGTCGCATGTTTTGTGATGCCGTTCAGCGCCTCAAAGGAATTGGCGAATGGTTGGTGGTATGGACAGGTGGCTTGTGACATCTTCAACGCTAATGATGTTTTGTTCTCCACGGCGTCATTGCTTAATCTCTGCTGCATCAGCCTAGACAGGTACGTCGTTGTCGTCGTCATCATCATCGTCGTCCTCGTCGTCATCATCATGTACGCACGTGTCCATAATTATGCCCCATGTTTCTATAGATACATGTATATGCATGTTTGCAATGATGGCTTTGCTTTTTTCTATGTGAACCCGGCACTTGTTATAGCGCCCCTTCAGGGCCCTTCTTGCTTACTACTCAGAGGGACTCTCGACTACAGCGCAGATACTGCATCGTAGTTTCACGCCGAAGCGCAGCGCAATTTTTTGTGAGTGAAAGACTTGCCCAAGGTCCCTACGCGGCGACTTGAGGTGAATTCGAACCTGCAACCCTCCGGCTCCAAGGCAACGAACATACCCACCCCACCACCGCGCACCCTTTATGTATATACGCAAGATTGTATGTATGTATTTATATATGCATGTTTGTATGCGTGTGTGTGAGTTTCTGTGTGTCTGTATGTATACACATCATGTCCGTAAACAGGTTCTTATCATTTCCTCTGTTGCTAACAAATTCACATTTAATCTATCTTTGTAGGCCTACGTGACAGCCGTCTATGTGTAAAGCATGTTTGTGTAATACATGTGTGACCTGGTCTGTTAATGGGAGGAAAAAGTCTGCAAATGGGAGATAGCCTACTAATTATTATTCCAACCAGTGAGGGCGGGTGATTAAAAACCACTCCATATGACCTGTATAATAGGCTCGCATCAAAACCCAACTGTCATTGGTGCGATGAAAACGCATACTTAACCCCTTCCATCAACTAATTAGCTTAATCATAAAAATGCAAATATTATGCAACAATAATATTGGCGTAGGCTAGCATGATATGGGCTCGAATAAATTGGGCGAGCCACGGATATGAGCAATAATCGTGGCTGGCAGAGGCTTAATTGGCTTGAGACCTCAGACTGTATATTTTGGCGTCTTGTAAATTATAATAATTATTGTAATTGTTTCCTGTTGATGATATTCGTCAGATTTCATTAATTAATTAAGAACCGGTTCAGCGTAGTATGCAAACATCGTTCAACTTAATACTATTGTTTACTCTAATTTATTCATACGTTCATTCATTCATTCATTCATTCTCTTGTTCATTTGTTCACTAACATATACAATAACAACATTAAGAAAAATAATAATGATGATGATGATGATGATGATGATGATGATGATGATGATGATGATGATGATGATGATGATGATGATGATGATGATGATGATGATGATGATGATGATGATGGTGATGATGACGATGACGATGCCGCTGCTGTTGATAACGATAACGATTATAAATAATAACAACTCTAACAATGTTAATTAAAGTCGAAGTCCCTTTCGGGATACGATTTCAATGTTGATGGAAGTCTACGCCTGGTGAGAGCAGTTAACGTAAGAAAGTTACATAAAAGTGATGAACCTGTCTTTCTGGTGGCAGGTACGTAGCAGTGACGGACCCCCTGCGATACGAGGAGCGGTTGACCCGCCGTCGTGTGGCAGGGATGCTTGTGGCCGTGTGGGTGACATCAGCCGCCATCTCCCATATCCCGATTCATACGTGGGCGTACACGACTGAGGAACAGAAGTGTATCATGGAACAGGGTGAAAGCTACCAATGCACATTCGAAGTCAACCAAACATACGGTCAGTCATTGATTAATTAGTTAATTAATTTTTAACAATTAATAAATCAATTCATTCTTTCTTTCATTTAAAAAATGTTTCTTAAAAGTTGCTGCAACCAAATGAATTAATTATTATTAATGAAATCGATGTGTAGTAAGGACACCTTTTTAATTGATACACACATGCCAATATAAAAGTTTTGAATTCAATCGATAAAATATTACGACATTGTTCCGCTTACAGTTCGACATAGGCCCAGTGCTTAAAGTGTAAAAAAAGAAGTGCCTGGACGCTGTATTGTAATTGGTCGTCAGTGGCGGAGCCGAAGGCGCGAAGTTGCGAATGCCGAAGGCACGAAGCCCGTCCCGACTAGGGGGTCTGGGGGAGCGTCGTAAGCTCCCCCAGCGGGGTCTGGGGCGGAGCCCCAGCGACCAGCACATTTTTGGCTGTGTCGACCTCAAATGGAGCCATTTTTAGGCTCTTTTTGCCAGCTATTTGTGAACGATAAAGTCGCGAAAACTTCAAAAATAAGTGTTTTTTCAGTGTCGCAAGCTACCAGGATAACAATAAAAATCAAAATGTCATTGTAAAAGATAATGGTTTTGTCTTGACCGTAAGCTCCCGCAGCGGGGCCTGGGGCGCAGCCCCAGCGACCAGCCCATTTTTGGCTGTGTCGACCTCACATGGAGTCATTTTTAGGTCTTTTTTGCCAGCTATTTGTGAACGATAAAGTCACGAAAACTTTAAAATAAGTGGGTTTTTTTGTGACGCAAGCTACCAGGATAACAATAAAAGTAAAAATGTTAGTGTAAAAGAGAAAAGTTGTTGTCTTGACCTTAAGCTCCCGCAGCGGGTTCTGTTTTTAGGCTCTTTTTGCCAGCTATTTGTGAACGATGAAGTTGCGAAAACTTCCAAAATAAGGGTTCTTTCAGTGTCGCAAGCTACCAGGATAACAATAAAAATAAAAATGTTATTGTAAAAGAGAAAGGTTTTTGTCTTGACCGTAAGCTCCCGCAGCGGGGTCTGGGGCGGAGCCCCAGCGACCAGCGCATTTTTGGCTGTGTCGACCTCAAATGGAGCCATTTTTAGGCTCTTTTTTTGCCAGCTATTTGTGAACGATAAAGTCGCGAAAACTTCAAAAAAGTGTTTTTTCAGTGTCGCAAGCTACCGTAAAATGGGGGAACATTGGCATGTTTTGGAGGGTTTTTGTGAGATAACACCTAAACGAGATGAGCAAAAGACTTGATTATTTAATCTATGAGCATTATGGATGGTACCTACGACCCTGTAGAATTTGAAAATTTAGAAAAGATTATTTCTATACTTTAAAAATCTTTGAAAAAAAGGACAAAGTTACCCCGTACCTGGGGCAACTTTGGCACCATGTATTGTTTCAACTTGAGACCAATTTTAGACCCATCCTGAGTAACTTTGTCATCCTAACATGTTTTTAAAACGTATTGCGCATTTGTGTCAAGCCCAAATCTGTTTACAAATTAAAAATCCTTCCATGGAGACCGATTTTATAACACGATTTTCTCGGAGCATCTCAATCAAGCTGGCATCCAAGGTTCTTGAGACTCATACTGGTTCTGCACCATCCGGTGGACGTTCAATGGACCGTCCTCACTCACTTAGGGGAGGTCAGACATTTGTGACGATGTGCGGGTCCCATACTAAATATCATAATTATGAATTTTGTGTTGGCAGTGACGATGGGGGTCAAAATTCATCCAAAATTGCGTGACGTCATTTATGGACAGCCCCAAGGACAAATTCTGGGTTGCATGGGTGGTACGAAGCGATGACTCCAAGATTTTGATCATATACGGGTATTAACATATGCTTCTCTATGTATAATACGTGGTCTAGTACCCTGTGCCAAAGTTACCCCGCAGTGCCAATGTTCCCCCATTTTACGGTACCAGGATAACAATTTAAAAAAAAGTTATTGTAAAAGATAATAGTTTTGTCTTGACCGTAAGCTCCCGCAGCGGGGCCTGGGGCGCAGCCCCAGCGACCAGCTAATTTTTGGCTGTGTCGACCTCAACTGGAGCCATTTTTAGGCTCTTTTTTGCCAGCTATTTGTGAACGATAAAGTCACAAAAACTTTAAAATAAGTGGTTTTTTAGTGTCGCAAGCTACCAGGATAACAATAAAAGTCCAAATGTTAGTGTAAAAGAGAAAGGTTGTTGTCTTGACCGTAAGCTCCCGCAGCGGGGTCTGGGGCGTCCATGCAGTCATGGACGACCGTCCAGGCAGTGCTGGCCAAATAAGTGGCAGGACGGCGTCCAGCCTCGAAAATAAGTGCCTGGACGCCGTCCATGACAGTCCTGGCACACTTTAAGCCCTGCATAGGCCTAAAGACATCAGTCCAAAATCGTTCATTCATTCATTGGCTCATCATTCGTTAATTAATTACTGCTGCGGAAAATGTATGAAGCGTTCTTTGTAAATCGCGGCCAAAAAATAATAATTATGTCAATCTGGCTTCAACGATTTTAGCAAGAAAATCATTTGTGTGATTTACGTGTTTCTAGCGACACCTGTTGAATGCTATATACACTCAACGATTATGTAAGCTGTAGGATGGTATCGGGTATTAAAGGAAGATGATGATGAAGATGATGATGATGTTGTTGTTGTTGATGATGATGTCGATGATGATAATGATGACGACGATGCCTCATGGAGTAGGTGCATTTTTCTTTAATGTCACCCGTGGCCGGTATGGGTAATGGCTACATGCGGATTCGAAACTGCGAATCTCCATTTGCAATGCCAAGACCACACCGGTATTACTTATTTTTGCGTGCTGCCTTATTGCACACTTGCCGCACGCAACTTCCGGAAAGGGTCAGAATTGAACAACATCTTTGATCGGCGGTTTGTTATGACAAACTATTACAATTTTTAAATCGATTTACTTCTTTTTAACAAATTCTAAGTATAATAATACATCAGATAGGCAATAGCACGTTGGCAGAAATATTTTAAGACTGATTTTGTGCAATTATAAGCGTGAAAATAATTTACCATACTAAAATACACGTTTACCTAATTATTTTAATTTCGTTCCATGGAACGAAAACTGGAATAAAAAATAATTCTGGAACGAGAATAGAATAGGAATAAAAATTTCAATATTTTTCTGGAACGAGAACGGAATAGAAGTAGAAACCTTTAAAAAATTAATAGTTTTTCGGACTGAAGGCGGCTCCTGATTTGTCACCACGCGGCGCTATGATAGTAGCTTCTCCGTATAAGCTTACTCTATCTCAATTTACTAATCTAATAAATAGGTCAAAAGACTCGAGACACTGTTTTGTGTGTTACTGTAATCATTCATGTTAGACATATTAACCATGAGAAGTGGAATTGGAAGTGGAACTAGAAATATAAATTTTCTGAAACTGGAACTGGAACTAAAATTATTTCTAAATAGGAAGTGGAACTAGAATAAGAACGAAATTTATTTATAAAGAAGAACTAAAACTAGAATAAAAATTTCAACATTGGAATAGAATAAGAATAGGAATAAAAATTAATGCTGGAACTAAAATAACACTGGTACACAACATACTGTTGCACATCCATTGAAGGATTAGGATATGATACTAATAATGATAATAATAATAATAATGGTAATAATAATGGAAATGATGATAATAATAAAAATAGTAATATTAAAATTATAATAAGAAAATGGGGACTATAATAATTTTCGTCTGTTTTTCAAACTGACACAACGCAGTATGATTACAATCAGTATAATGAATGAATGATCACAAGTTATTATTACAGTGAGTCGAATTGAACTGTTAACGGCAGCCATGCAAGGCGCCCGTAAGGTCCTACTGCTCAGTTTACCAACGCCATCTGCCGAAAGGAAGGTTGAGTAAACCCCTTTTAGGATAGTTTAGGATGATAACGGATAGGCCGTAGGCTATACAGTGGAGCAGAATATGAATGCAAATCAGAGGATTTAAGCTGACTGAAGCAGATTGATTATAATTATTTGATTAAATATGATTAGATATGATTAGCCTACATTGGATCAGATTGACGAGCTCATAATAATAATTATTATTAGCAAGATGAAGCAGTTGACCTTAGAAAAATCTACACATTTTAAAACACCTTTTAAAGCTTTTGAAAATGTTCTACTTTTTAGTAGTTAAGAAACTTTTTCCATAATGACGATCCACCAGCTGGTAATTACAAAATAAAGTCATGTGAGAAATTTCTGAACTTGCATTAATTTTAGAAACCTTTTTATTGAAAATAGAAACTACATAACATTATGCATAATGATTGCATATTTTTGTATCCAACAGGCGTCATATGCATAATGATTGCATTTTTGTATCCAACAGGTATCATATCGTCTGTTTAGAGTGCAAGGGTTCTAACTCCAAATTTTTCAAAAACCGTTTTATTGTTTTATTTTATTGCTACCAATATTATGCTTGAACTGTACAAAGATTATGTCGTTCTAAGTAGAAAATAGTGGAAAAGAAGCTATTTGAATATTGGAGCTATCTCCTAGGACTTATCTTTGAAATGTGCAATGGTTCTATCTACCCACGCCTTGCGTTAGAGCAGTTAATTATATATGCACGCGATGATTGCTAAACGGTGGTGTGCTTGCATAGATTTCTACAATGTGATTTAAAAGTATTGAAAAAGAAAATTGTGCTTTTCCAACAATCTGCAACAGTTGCTTTATTCTGAAAAATTATTCTTAGTATATTTATAATGTTTTAATAAGAGAATTGTCATAACTAAAAGGAATATTCCATTATAATTTCTGTAAGCGATAACACGCGTATTTAATGAGTGGTTTGTTATAGCGCATTTTTTCGCTTGTTATTATTATTTTACTTAAAAAAGGCTGAAACCACATTATTTTTATGTAATAGTAGATAATAATTTAAAAGATAAATTTGAACCGCATATTTGCGTTGTTATAAAACGATCTATCTTCAGATCTAAAAATATTTTAGATCTGCGGAGGTTTTAGGCCTAGGCTAGCTTCTGTCGTATGCTGTGATTTTGCGTATTTTTTTCACAAACATTTATTTTATAGGTTCGGAGACATAAAATATTTAAAAGGTTTCATCATTCCAACTAAAGAAATGATCTGTTATCCAAAAACCCACAAATCACAATGATATAAATTATTATCTATCATCAGATACGAAATTATTTCGAAATGCGCAAAGGTTCTATTGCTATAATTTTGCCTCCTGTTCGTCACAAACTTTATTATTTTAGGCGCGGCGGCACAAAAGTTTCTTTAAAGATTATATTATTCCAACTAAGGATATAATCTGCTATCTAAATTTTCATTAATCACTATGATACAACAATAATTGGATTTTTGGCAATCATCGAAAGTTTAGATTTGCTCTCCTGAACAATTTGAAAAAGTGGAGTTAGAACCCTTGCACTCTAAACAGACGATATGCATAATGATTGCATTTTTGTATCCAGCAGGCATCATATGCATAATGATTGCATTTTTGTATCCAACAGATATCATATGCATAATGATTGCATTTTTGTATCCAGCAGGCATCATATGCATAATGATTGCATTTTTGTATCCAACAGGTATCATATGCATAATGATTGCATTTTTGTATTCAACAGGTATCATATGCATAATGATTGCATTTTTGTATCCAACAGGTATCATATGCATAATGATTGCATTTTTGTATCCAACAGGTATCATATGCATAATGATTGCATTTTTGTATTCAACAGGTATCATACGCATAATGATTGCATTTTTGTATCCAACAGGTATCATATGCATAATGATTGCATTTTGTATCCAACAGGTATCATATGCATAATGATTGCATTTTTGTATTCAACAGGTATCATATGCAGAATGATTGCATTATTCTTATATTCAACAGGTATCGTATGCATAATGATTGCATTTTTGTATCGAACAGGTATCACATGCAGAATGATTGCATTATTCTTATCCAACAGGTATCATATGCATAATGATTGCATTATTCTTATATCCAACAGGTATCATATGCAGAATGATTGCATTATTCTTATATCCAACAGGTATCATATGCAGAATGATTGCATTTTTTTTATCCAACAGGTATCGTATGCAGAATGATTGCATTTTTGTATCCAACAGGTATCATATGCAGAATGATTGCATTATTCTTATATCCAACAGGTATCATATGCAGAATGATTGCATTTTTTTTATCCAACAGGTATCGTATGCAGAATGATTGCATTTTTGTATCCAACAGGTATCATATGCATAATGATTGCATTTTTGTATCCAATTGCAGGTATCATATCTTCCACCATATCCTTCTGGATTCCCGCCATCATCATGCTCGTCACTTACCACACGATTTACCACGAAGCGACGAAACAGGAAAAGCAGATTCAGTCCATGACTGCTCTGTCATCTCGAGAGACGTCCACGGACCGGCTGCAGTACCAATGCGTCGACGAAGCAGTACTGCGAACGCCTCCGCGAGGGGACCCGTACCACACACGGCGCGTCGAAAAGTACCGCAGCCTCGGACCGAGCCTTGAACGCAATCTTGGCGACAGCAGTAACCTCGGACGGAACACGGAACTGAAGCTAGACTTCAGCAGTCCCAACCGGAACAACATCCGTCACAGTCTCGCAGGAAGTCTCGATCGAATTCTCGAACGAAACCTCCATCGGAATGTGGAGAGGACTTCTTGCGATGTTCATGTGGACCCGAATCCCGACGGGACTTCTTTCGATCGGCATCTGAACCGGAAGAATCTCAATCGCAGTCTCGATGGGGGTTTGGATCGGAACCTCAACCAGAGCAGCCTCGACAGAATCTCCTTCGATGACCGGAAGCTCTGCCGAGACCTCATTCGAACGTCCTACGACCGGCACTTGGACCGGAACGTCTGCCAGAATCGTCGCAAGATGCGTCGCGAGCACAAGGCGGCCCGGACCCTCGGGATAATCATGGGGGCCTTCCTCTTCTGTTGGCTCCCCTTCTTTACGTGGTACCTGACGAACGCTCTCTGTGGTGAGGCTTGCCAAACACCCCATGCAGTCGAGTCAACCCTCTTCTGGATCGGGTATCTCAACTCTGCCATCAATCCCATCATATACGCGCTCTTCAACAGGGATTTCCGGGACGCCTTCCGCCGTCTCCTCTCATTTGGGGTCAGACACCGATCCCAAGGTGTCATGGCCGCTGATTGTAGGAAAACGGTGACTGCCTCTCAGGATCGAATCTCGATGCGGTGACCGACGCTATATTATAATGCTGTGATCACTGGAAAGCTTATAAATAAGATGGGTTCATATAAAATTTGTTCAGACTCGTATGTTATGTCTGCGTGCATGAAACCCTGTACACATACATGTACATGCGATCAGGCATACGGAGGTCTATATGCGTGGATCGCAATCTTGGCGTTTACACAACGCCCAAAAATTAATTTCACTTACATGCACGGGCCTAATATACGCAGATAATACACAGATACATAGATCTATAGATACTTGTAAAGATTCGGTACGCGCACGCCCGCTAACATTGCTTTTGTGTTCGAGTTAATTTCCAATCAAGACGACAACCCTGATAAAAGGCAAATCTACCCGGGAAATTCAGCGCGAAACAGGCATTTCTAGAGGCATCATCCTCAGTCGTATTGCGAAAGTCAAAGATGATCTGAAATTGAAGATAATTATTTGGTTGAAGTCCATCTCTGACACTGAGGCTGAGGCTGACTAAGCTCGGCAAGCGAACGTGTGTAGGCTAATTAAGGCGTCTGAAAATAGCGATTCAGTGGTGTCTAATCGTGCCATCTGGAGTGTTACAATGTCTTCTGAATTCAAAGGCTATTTCACGTCTTTAGCAAAGGTTTACAAACTGGTTTCCACCACATATACTTTATTCTATTAAATAATAGACCGATAATTATGCGGTTTCCACAAAAGATGTTGAGAAGAATAAAAACGAGTCAATGATTACGAAACTCGAAAGCGTTGCGGCGCAAGGGCTTTTGGTCTATAGGGTAAAATAGCGAAAGCTGACTATTTCTGCCATGTTAAAAAACCACACTTAAAATCCATCAGTTCAAATTCTATTTATATTTAGTAGAATTTAGTGTTTCAATCCCAAAAAGTTCGGCAGCATACTACACTATTGAATGGCAGTTCATTCATCTAACCACAATTAACCACAAATTGTGACATGATGTAGCGGTGTATGCGACGTTCACGATTAGGTGGTGGGCTATTATAGCCTAACATTATGTAAAATGTGTTATCATAGCCCACGTCTTATGGCTTGCTGCAAGTTTTAGACTTGTTGTATGGACAATCAATTTTTGAGCAAATACTGAAGTTGGAACAAAGTATACGACCAGTAAAAGTAGTTTTACACGAATTCGATATTGAGATACTTTTCGTACAAAACGAATTATTTCAACTGAAGGATTTTATCGACGTAGCCATTCCAACTTCCGTTGTTTAACCATTGGCTAGACCAGCAGCCCTTGCGCATTCCTCCCCTGTTATAACACTTTATCGTTTCCATCGTGGCTTTTTAAAAATTGAATATTCTTATAGAATTCAAATAAAAATAAATAAAGGTGTCTTATGTGCACGAGTTTCACAGCATCTTACGGCAAGAAATGCAGTGGACGTCTATAATAACATC
This sequence comes from Lumbricus rubellus, assembly GCA_945859605.1. Taxonomy (NCBI): domain Eukaryota; kingdom Metazoa; phylum Annelida; class Clitellata; order Crassiclitellata; family Lumbricidae; genus Lumbricus; species Lumbricus rubellus. The sequence continues at coordinate 1,353,655 of OX243817.1, forward strand.
CAATTTTTTGGTAGATTCCACCGCAGCTTTAAAGTTTCCTATATGCAAGTAAATAGGCTTAGTAATAACAATGGCCTTCCTTTCTTCTTCTGTCTCTCCTCCGTCAGTCATGCGACGACGATGAGGCTCTCACATGACTTCTCCAGGCTTGTCTATTTCTGATGAGATCCTTTGCTCTTGGCATACTGATATCCATCATCTTCAGATCCTCTCTGACGTTGTCCATCCAAGTCTTTGATTGTCTTCCTCTGCTTCTCTCTCCTTCTATATGCCCGTGCAGGGCCGCGAGTGGTAGTCTTTTTCCCTCCATGCGCTCCACTCCTTTTGAGTTACGCAAACACCCTGGGACTCTACCGGAATCCTCCTGCACCAAACTTAAAACTGTTCTTTTTTCTACGCGCTGGAGTCGGGAGCGCCTCTGAGCAGTTTCTTATAAGGGCGATATATAAGTTTCAGAATGAATGAATGAAAGAAAACGGTTAGTTATTGCCATTTTTAAAATTTTAATTGTATTACTAATTAAAAGTTTTATAATGATTGGGAGGAATATATTGAGTCTAGGGAAAGTTTTTCAAAGGTGTATAATGTGCACAATTATACCTTTCTTGTATAAAATATAGTTTATTAACATCTCACGGCATTAAAGGCCGTTGACGACTATAATAGTGCTTATAATAATGCTTGAAATCTCAAAACAAAACCTTAAAAGACGACTTGAGAGAGCCAATATCAAAATAATGTAGTTGCCCCTGCTCGATAATAGCGGAATTTGAATCCATGAGAAAGTTGCGCAACTTAGATTTAGGCCTAGATCGAGTGTTCCTACTAAATGACCTCTTCGCTCGTAAATAAACTTAATATGCTCTGTGCTTATAAAGATATTTACGACTTAACGAAACAATCTACCCAGGCTTGAGATCATAGTTGGTTGGTAGGCTATATATAATCAAAATTATTAAACCAGCTACAACGGCTTTTTTGCGAGTGATGAATAGGAGTCTTCAGCAGTATAACATAAAAGGCCTAATCAGAAAAATTCTGACTAAGCTTTTATCTTTAGTTTATCGTAATATTTAATTTAAGAAATCCTTCTATCCCTTTACAGACGTCACTTTACAGTCGTTAAAGTCTTAACTTATTAATAGTTCGTTCAGTCTCTTCATGATTTGTTCTCTAACTTCTCTTCTAACTTTCCTGATCGACTGAAACGGACTCCGCAAGAGCAGTCCGCAGAACTGCGTGCATTATCCCACTCGGTGCAGTTTATCTAGTTTATCTATACGCAGAGACTTTCTCTCACTCATTAGGATAACGAAGCCAATTCGGATAATAACAAGCAATTACGGTTGACGTGCAAAGATGATAATTATTATGCAGCGGGAAAATAAAAGCAAATCGCAGAAAAAAGTAACAGTCGTGGCAACTTTGGATAACAAGATCGGGTGGCAATCCCTTATGCCAAGACGTGGCAAGCACTAATCATATCAAGTCAGAACGACGGCAAGTACCAATTGCCAAACTCTAATAGTGCCAGAACTAAGTCTGTGAAAAGTAGGAGGGCGACTGATCAAGTGATCATTCCCATTTAACATCAACAAACCGGCAAACCTCAAGGCACAGTGGCAATAAAAACCAAACACGACTTAATTGCAACATTAGGCTAGTACGCGGCAATACGTGACAAAAAGCGTCAAACAAGGTAAGCCAGGACTCGCACCGTCAACCAACCTCCGCGTCATCAGCGGCGACTTGTCACCGGTGGCAAGACTTGCCCTGCATGCCTGGGCAAGCCTCGTCCTCGCCCGCCGCCCGCCTGTGGCAATCGATCGGTTTGGCAAGCCAGTCTAATTGTCCACCTATCGATCAGAGATGGAAGCTTCCGGACAGCTAATAAACACGGGGGACGACGATGCCATCCATGTCTCATTGACAGCCAGGCGAGCAGAGCGGTGGGCCACAGCGGACAGACGCCGATACCACCGACCACCGGTGTCGATAAATAGAGTATACCCCTAATAATTGTATCCCACCCCCACCCAGATAAAGAGTTGTTGATAAAGCCACTTCCGCGTGTGTGTGTTTTTTGCAAATTACCTTGCATCTGCATTTTTAGCAATGACATTAACAAGTATGTTTATTCCTACTAGATTATTTTTTGCTTTGATTTTTTAGAGCACTTGGGATAGCATATAGAACACTTAGGATCACTCAGAGTCACTAAATACATTCGAGTTGCCTTGCTATAAACATTGTTTAGGACACTTAAAACAATTAGTCATTTTAAATTTTGATCACCGCATAAATGTGTCGGTAATACTCATTTTTTAATAATTGGAATATAGCGGATTATTCCCCCTTCGATACTTTATACCCGATATATTTCATCCCCCGGATAGTTTTAAGAGAGTATAGAATATTCCGTGACACCGCCACACAAGGCACCAACAGCCCCTCCCTTTCCATCGGCTTTCACCTTGCTGGAGACACGCTCCCTGATTATCGCTCGCAGACGCGGGAGTTCTGAAGGGCGCCGCCAAGACTGTTGCGCGTTAACCCTTGAAACGCCGCTCTCCAGTTTTTCGCGCGCCGTCGCAAAAAAACAACAGAACGTTTGCGAGCGTCGTCGCCAGAGGGCTGACTGTAGTGGTTGATGGAACGCCGCTTGATTCAATATTAAATGAATTGTCGTCAATAAATTGGAGCTCACCGGGGAACGGGTATAATGGGACGCATCAAGGCTGCTGCAGACGACAGAAATTCTCGGCTATCTGAGGGATTTATGTAATTTTTTTAGAGACAAACTGAAATGATAAAAGTACAGGAAGCCTATGACCAACAATTTCACATAAATGTACATTATACTGTACTGTAAGTAGGCCTACATATAATAGGCCAGCAATATGATTTTATTATTTTTGGTATTCATTTGAAGTTTAAGGTGATTTTAGTTTATTCTCTGCAATATTGTATTTAAAAAGGCAAAGCGCATAAACTTTGTTTAATAACTACCTAGCCTGGACCCCTAAAAGTCGCCGGGTGCTGAACATTTCTTCCTTCTGCCCCTTATCGGCGTCCTTGAGGCGTAAGCTTACATTTTTATAATTGCGTAGCAGGAGTCCGAATCTACGAAGATTAAACACTAAGCAGGTCATTTTCTGATTACGGTTTCCTCTAAAGGAAGTAAGAAACCATTGTATGTATGTGCACTTGCTATAGCGAACCTGAAAGATATTCTACTCAGAAGCGCCCCCGACTACAACGTGGACACTGCATCGGAATTTCACGCTGAAGCGCCGAGCAATTGCGAGTGAAGGACTTGTCCAAGGCCCCTATTAGACGGCTTGAGGTGGATTCGAACCTGCAACTCTTCCACTGCAAGGGAACGAACATACCAACTACACCACCACACCCACAAAAGATCAATAATTATATTTTCAACGATGCAACAGAAATCTATATAATTTATTATGTGAGGTAGCGTATGACTGTGTTTCGGTTTCATTGCGCTTTGTGAAGCTGGTTGATTTCTTGGGAGCGAAAGGGTTAAGTACTCATGACAGTGAAAGAGTTAAATTCCCAGCAGCCACTCCGTTCTCACACCAGCGTCTATTGGATTAAGCGCCGCGTCGTCGTCCAGCGAGGGTCGGCTTGCATGGCACCAGCGTCAACAGGTAGCTGGTGCTATCTTTATTGGATTAACACCTCGGTGTTTACCTGTGCGGGGGAAGAAGGTAAGCGATCACCATTCTAATTAATTAATTAATTAATGGTCGTCATTCTGTGTCATATGCATTCGCCTGAAACGGGTTCAGCATTGTAGGAGTTCTTGCACTCCTGCAATTTACATATATGACATCCTTGCTCATGGTGCCTGGTCACAATTGACCTACATTCAACATTTTGCACTTTTCTTTACGCTGTCACATTGTATTCTAACCTACCCTATCCTACTTTAACCTATCCTATTTATCCTGCCCTTGACAATCGTGAAAGGTAGTATAATCTACACTCTATCATAACCTACCAAATTCTACCTAGTCTACCATATCCTATCATACCCCGCCCTACCCTAACCTACGCTAACGTAAACTAAAATATGTCATAACTTACACTACCCAATCCTACCACAGTCCGCTATAACCTGGCCAGTACCCATCTTACCCTAACTTACCCTATCTTATCCTATACTATGCCATAACTTACCTTGCCCTTACCTACCCTAACATACCCTAACCTATCCTGTACTATCATACCCTATGCTACCCTAACCTACCCTATCCTACTCTACCGCTTGACATATCCCATCCGAACCTACCCTATACTACCATACCAGTAGCTTCCCAACCCATCCTACCCTACCACATCCTACCCCCATCATGCCCCATCATACTCTATACAACCCCACCTACCCTAACCAACGCTACCATAGTCAACTCTACTTTATTCTACCGGACCTGCATAATATTGTTGCAAATCTAACCCTGCATGCCACACGCACTCACAGCTTTACACCATAACATATTCATTATTCGACCTTATATAAAATATACTGTCCCATCCTACCCTACACAGTCAGTGGTGGATCCAGAACTGTTTTTAGGGGGGCCAAAATCTTGGGAAAAACCAAGAAAATTTCTAAGAAAAAGGTTTTTTAAGTCATCTGCCAAAATTTTCGGGAAAACATACCATTTATGTCATCCGCCAAAAAAGTTGATGACCTTTTTTTTTTTTTTTTTTTTTTTTTTAGTCATCTACCAAAATTTTCGGGAAAAACATACCATTTCATCCGCCAAAAAAGTTGATGACCTTTTTTTTAGTATCTGCCAAAATTTTCGGGATAAACATACCATTTCATCCGCCAAAAAAGTTGATGACCTTTTTTTTTAGTCCTTAACTTCAAAACCGAGCGGGGGGGCCACGTCCTATACAATTTTCCAAATAGGGGGGGGGCCAATATCCATTGTACCCATATTCGTATTGCTAATTTTCGACCAAATGGGGGGCCAAGTCCCATGGCTGTTTTTAATGGGGGGGGGCCATGGCCGGATTGCCCCCCCTGGATCCGCCCCTGTACACAGTACACAGTACTACACACCCTATGCCTCATCCTACTTCACTAACGTACACCCTACCCTTCCATATCCTACTCTACTCTAATCTGCTCCACACTCCAACGGAATTCCATATTTCCACAGCAACGGAGCAAGTAGTGCATGACTTTTGTATACTGTGTATTATAGCATTAGACTACATTACACAACGCTATCATTTTGCTACGTTTGACAGTTACTGTTACTGTACGCTCTAATTATGACATTATAATCCGGGCTCTGCAGCTTTATTTTTTATAGCACCTGATAGGTTTGTGCTTGTCCGCCATGACTGTGTTTGTAGGAAAATTTATCGATGTGCAAATTCGATAAATATAATGAGGAATTAAATGGAGACAGATAGAAACAGAAAGAGACGTACAGAGACAGACAGAGACAGACAGAGACAGGCAGAGACAGACAGAGACAGACAGACAGAGACATACATAGACAGACAGAGACAGACAGAGACAAACAGAGACAGACACAGACAGGCGGCGTCAGACAGACGGACTTAGACTGACAGAGACTGACAGAGACAGACATGTGCAGAGAGACGGACGGACGCACACAGACATGGGTACACAGATTTTATAAAGTCTTATACATTCGCATTGGTTAACACGCTGGCATGGAGAGCGAGAGGTAGTGAATTCGAGTCCCCGTTGGGCGTATATACAAGGTGGCGCAGAAAAAACCGGACTATAAGGTTTTGCAATTGAATCGTTTGAATAATCAAAGTAATTATCGCCTTAAAACTATCATTAGACAGAAAAGTGACGTCGTCCTACATCAAGGATTACTGCCAGACATTGTAGCTATTTAGGTGGCAATTTCATTTTCCAGCAGGATGGAGTACCTGCTCATCGTTCACAAAAAACAGTTGCTTTTCTCACTGCTCACATTCCAGACTTTATTGAACCAGAAAATTGGCCACCGAACAGTCCGGACTTGAATCCCGTAGACTATTCGATCTGGGGAATGCCTCAGCAGCTTGTCTACAGGCAAAGAATTCGAGATATTGAACATTTGAAAGAAGTTCTGACCGCATGCTGGGACGAAATCAGCGAGGACACTATCAACTGGGCTATTGGACAGTTTCGCAAACGATTATCATTGGTTATCGCAACAAACGGAGGACATATTGAACATCACTTTGACTTAAATTTCTTACGCATTCAGAAAATTCTGAAATTTTACAGTTCATTCAATGTTATATTAAATGCCAAACCAATGCTATTTTACTGTGTAATTTATGTCTAATGATAGTTTTAAGGCGATAATTACTCTGATTATTCAAGCGATGCAATTGCAAAACTAATAGTTCGGTTTTTTCTGCGCCACCCTGTATATGGGCTTTGTAGGCTGCTATTAGCGCCGTGTAGGCCTAATTGCAAATATGTCGCTTCTGTCAGTAGTTAAGTTGGATGTTAATTAAGATTACTGCATAACTTGTACAATCATGTAAAGCGCACTGCATTTGCAGGCGTTTCATTAAAGAAAATATTTTATTACCAGTAGTTTAGCTGTTATTATTATTTAGCAGTGGTTGGTCGAGAGCGCGCATAGCATTGAAGAGGCGCTACATAAAACGTCCTAAATCTTCTTTCTTTAGCGAATGCAGTTCGCATCAAGCCATGCCACCGTGGCGGGACCCTCGGCAAGATGTAGAGCCTGGAGTCCTCCCGGAAAACGAAGAAGGCGGCACTAACGTCCTAAATAATTCCAAACTATCTTATCTCAATTCAAACGAGAAGATCAACGATTTAATTGAATTTATAATAATTATAATAGCGGAACATCTTAATCCTCTCAAATAACGTTTGATCCACCGTTCAACAACTAATCCTAGAATCTAAAGAAATCTCAAACGAACCATTCTTCTGGTTTACCTACAGTTTCATTATACATCGTTCGCAAGAAATAATCTGTCTTCACCTCTGACCTCCTCTGAACCACGTGACCGAAGAAGTCATCTTCTGGTGACGTCCGCCATGTCTGCTTTCGTCTTCAACATGTCCAGTTCCTTCTTCAACGTCGAATTCTGATCCCGCAGTTGGACGATTTGACCCATGCGCTGTCTCTCATGCTCGTGGTTGAGGATCTTCGTGAATTCGTGACTCAGCTTCTCGATCTCGGCCTTCCCGGCGTTCCGTCGACCTTGAAGCAGTCGTCGCTGGGAGCTGAAGGCGCTCAGCAGGTCCTTGAACGGTTCGGCCACAGACCAGAGTTCCTCGTAGCGTCGTCTCCACTGCACGGCTGGGTCGCAGTTGACTCGGGAGGCGGAGTCCACCGTCCGTTCGCTGTCTCCCAACTTATCCCCGAATTTCTCCTTCACTTCAGAATCTCCATCGAATTTATCTCTGAATTTCCCTACGTGTCTACCTCCGAGTTTCGCTCCGTGGTGTGGTCTTCCATCCGCATCCATCTCGAACGTTTCTCCAGGGGATTCCTTTCCAGTCTTTCGTCCGTCGCTCTCTCCAAACTTTTCTCCGCTGTTCCGAGCACATTTCTCTCCAACCTTATCTGCGCGTCTCTGATGACAGAGGGCCTGCTTTAGGAGTTCCATCTCTCGCTGTCTGCAATGTTGTGGTTGGTTGGTCCTCGGGTTGAATCTTTCACGATAGCTGTCCAAACGTTCATCGTAAACACCGATCAACTTGTACAGACCTCCATCATCCTCCGTCGTCGTCGTCGTCGTCGAAGTTCCATTCAAATCGGTTTTACTTTTGTTGTTGCTGATCGTGCCACTCCAACGCGAGTTTCCCTCGAAGAACTTCAACTGATGGGCGATTGCGTTGAAACATTTCTTCTCACTAAAGTTGTTCTCGACTGTTTTGCGATCACCTACAACCTTTCCTGTCGTCAAGTCTACGCTGATTGGATAATGGTGACATTTGTCGAGGTCGTTAGCAGCGGTGGTGTCTTCCTCTGGAAGTCGCTTCAGTAGATCTGTGTGATCGTTCTGCTTATTGAGGGTGAAGGCTGACTGATCGCTCCTTTCGTCAATTCCAATTTGACCCGATTCGAGAAACTGGGATTCTAGAAATTCATTGGAATCCTTATTCTTCTCAGCGTCCTTGCCAGTTTCACTAAGAACTTCTTCGTTTGACTCAGAGTCCGTGGGTATCTGTAGTCTTAGACTCTCGAGGGTTCTATGTAATTCTTCCAGACATCCAGGTTCCTTCGAAACAAGAGCTCCCTGTGACGTCCTCAGACTTTGTGATTCCATACAAACCGGAACATCTTCATATTTTTTTGGATATTCCGACTCCGTAGAAAAGACAAGATTTCCTTGCGTTTCCGCCTGATTTCCAGACACCTTTCCCTCTGCTCCCGAACTGGCTCCCTCTTCTGGTTTGCGAAGACTAAGGATCTGTATCTGGTTACAGATGGCCACCAGTTCGTCGGTCAAGATCGGTTCCGACCTCACAGCTGACACGTTTTGCTGTCGATTGTCATCGACCGATTCGGTGGAGGCACAAAAACTCTGACTACTTTGTAGTTGACGGCCGCCACGCTCATCTATGAGACTCTCCGGGACTTTAGTACGACTCCCCCAGACCACGGGTAACTCGAACTGCGACCTCTGGTCCTCCGTCAACCTTAACCACGTCTGAACCACATCCCTCGATGGCTGGATTCCGACTGCGTGACTAGGCTTGAAAGGAGATCCTGGTGTCTCACCTTCGATTACAGATCTGCCGTCGTTGAGGTCCTTCTCAACATGTAGCTCTTCGGTCATCTCACAATCCTCGTCGATAGCTATTCGTCGAGGTTTTGTCTGAAGCATCGGTGCAGCAGCAGCATGGCTTCCTCGATTGAACGCGGAGCAGCTCTGACGGGACCAGAGGTAAAGGTTAGTGTTGCGAACCTCTCTCGAAGGACGACTGCCAACGTAGGACTTGCAGTTTCGAGTCGTCTCTCTGCATCTCTGATTTTCCACCTGCAGATCCTCGATGACTTTCCACGACTTTTCCAACGCTGCCGTCTTTCCTCTGTTTTCCGCCTGGAGATTTCTAACGACGACCAGCGATCTGTCGAGCTCCGTGATCTTCGTCATCATCTCTGCGGAAAGGTCGTCTACCAAAGATTCAGACTTTTCCAGCTTATCGGAAGCCGTAACAAATTCCGTCCGCAGGTGTCGGGCAAGCAGCTGAGAATCTTCCAGTTCCTCCACTTTCTTTGAATTTTCCAAGCGAAGGGTTTCCACCAGCTGCAACGACCTTACCAGCTCCTCGGCGCTCCGTCGCGACCCCGACCGCAGCACGGTCACCGCTGCCCGAGAGCTTTCCAGCTCCGTCGTAAGTCGGAGGTTCTCCTGTCGAAGTTCTTCCAGGTCGGCCTGAACCTTCTTCAGCTCCTGCTTAGCGCGACGTTTCGACGCGCGAATCTTTTCCACGTGCGCCTCCGTCTTTTCCAGCTCCTCCCTTCTCCACTCGACCTCGTCAGACATGTCCCTCTCCGTCACCGCCCTGGAATGCTCGAGCTCGGCATTCTCCCTTTCCAGTTCCTCCACCCTGCTCCTCAGCTGTTCCGCCTCGTCCTCTGCCCGGGAGACTCGTTCGTTGACCAGTAGCTTTGAATTTCCTACGGGAAGGCATTCCGATCCGCGTTTCGACTGTTCCGGGTTTGCTTCCAGGGCGACCTGTTTCTTCAACCAGTTCTCTTTTACCAGTCGAAGAGCGTCGACCTTCCTTGGCCGGATGAACTGGAGCTTCCGCTTTTCCATGCGCAACTTGTAGCTCTTTTCAAACGCCGTTCGTTCCCCCGAATTCCAATCCTCCGCTGGTTTATCCACCGCCGCCGTCGCCGTTCCCTGTTGGCTGTTCACATATTCCAGCGTTCGGGAAGCGGAAAGCGAGTGCTGGGAGAGGCCCTTGTGAAGGACGAACGTTTCTCCAGTGGCCTGGCAATGGGCCTTAGCATCAACCTCAGAACTGACAGCTTTTCCACTTGCCTCTCGACCCTCCTCGCATTTCACCTTGCCGCCGACCTCTGTCTTTAGTCTAGATCTACTACTGAGTCTGCTGGCAGTGATCTCTGGAACGACCATGCCCCTGATCTTCCTCTTAGCCTCGAAACATTTGTCTTCAGCGTTAACTTTGTTCTTTCCACCCTGCGCCTTTGTCTCTTTGCCTTTCTGCTTCTCTTTCCCCGATCCTCTTCCTCCTCTGTCCGCAGCACTGGCCTTGACAGTTCCGCTCTTAATGTTGACCTCCGATACAGCTCTGGCAGACATACTCCCCGCCCAGCCGTACCTTCCGCTCTCCGTTCCTACTCCGGCCATTCCTCCGCTCCAGATCCTCCCCTGTCGACGACTCACTGGCGGTGACAGTCCCAAACACCCAGAGGAACGAAGCCTCATCGCAACCTGCTCCGTCGTCACGGAGTAACCGCTTGACCTTGACGACAGTCTTCCTGCGTCGACGGAGTGCAGACTCTGTGTACTTCCACGCCAACTATCGCTTCGCATCGGGAAAGCCGAGTCGCCCTTGGGGTAGGGATTCGGTATCGTACCCTCGAACTTTGGGTCGTAGCTCCCGACGGGAGGGGATTGGGACTGGACCTCGTTGAAACGTCGGAAGTGAGCCCTCGAGAAAGACATCGCGGTCCTTACACTTCAGCTTCAGCGATTCAAATCAGATATGATTCTGCCAGCCTACGCGAAGGTCCAGAAATTTCCGTTAAGCCTCAATCAAGTTCCAAGTAATTTCCAGATACGCCTAATTTAACTTTCCGCTAAGCCACAGGCTAATCCTTTGTGAACTTCAATTATACAACTCCGTATAACACAGGTAAGTTTCTACTAACCGATAACTTTTAAACGCTTAGGGTAAGTTCCTGGTAAGCTCCGGATAAGTTACCGGTTAGCGTAAACGGTGGGTAATATTCTAATCGTGTGTTCACACTATCCAGGCGATTTTCAAAAAGCGATAAACAACTCGCATAATTCTCGACATCATTTGGAAGGAAACGCGAAAACCTAGAATGCTGCAACGCTTCTATTTTCAATTTTAACCGATCAGAGAATTCGTTGAATGCGCCTTGTTTACAGCGGTAACCATGGTAACGCTGATATGTGACGTCATAAGCGCGATCGTTACTCCGTTAGAGTAAAAAAATTATGTTTGGGTAGAATTGATAGATTTAGGCTACGTGTCAATAATAGTTATAGTTTTTTCACTTTATTAAACAATCCGATTGACAGACCGCAACCGGTTACAACGTACAATTACGCATGCAGTTTAAACAATTCACAAGAACGGAGATCACAGAATACACAAATCTTAACTATAGGGCCTACTATACCATAGTACTATAGTAACTGATCAGATAGCCTGCAATACATGGCGCTCATAGCAGCCTACACAGCATGTCCGCCCAGCGGGGGCTCGAACCTCGAACTCGTTACCTCTCGCACTCTACGCCAGCGTGTTATCCATTTCTCTACCGGGCCCCCAGTCATGTAGCCATAATTCTGTCTGTCTGTCTGTGCAATCTGTCTGTCCGTCTGTCTTTCTATCTATTCGTCTTTCTAACTACCAATGCGTCTCCGGCATAGTTATAGTAAGCGGGTCCCTATGTTAATGAATGACTGCACTAACCCTATGCCTAACCCTAACCGACCCTCACGATGCCTAAGCTGACCCTAACCGACCCTCACGATGCCTATTCTGACCCTAACCGACCCTCACGATGCCAAACCTGACCCTAACCGACCCTCACGATGCCAAACCTGACCCTAACCGACCCTCACGACCTCTAAACCTGAACCCTAACCAACATAGGGACCCGCTTACTTCCTTCCTTCGCGTATGCTACTGCACCCGATTACTATAACTAAGCCACGTCTCCAATAGTCATCTGTCCGTCCGTCCGTCCGTCCGTCCGTCCGTCCGTCCGTCCGTCCGTCCATCCGTCCGTCCGTCCGTCCGTCCGTCCGTCCGTCCGTCCGTCCGTACGTCTGTCTCTATAAACGTATCTGTATGGCAATCTGCCTGCTTGTCTGTGTGCCTGTTTGTACGTTTGTATGTTGTTATGTGTGTCAGCCTGTCTATGTCTACATGTCTTCTCACCTATCTATCTGGGAGTCAGTACAATTATTGCTTGTCCATCTACAACTGTTTGTACGATTGTATTCGTTCTGCATTCTTTCTAATAACAAGCTGGAGTCATGACAAAGCGACCTCGTTTCGAATGAGACGTACATTGTACATGTAACTGTTAAATCAAGTTAATTAAGCTATTATATAGCAAGCGGGGAATCTGTCGTTACGGGAACTAGGCCTACTCGGAAACGACAAATAACTACTTGGAAAAAGGCCACAGGGAATTACAAAGGTGCTATGGGAACCCCTTGGGGGCAATGTGGACCCACTAGGAGACGACGGGCAGCCGACCAAATGAAAACCCTGTCTAGTGCAGGGAAGATCAAAGTGCAAAGTCGTCCGATTGTATATAGCTAAGAGCTAACAGCACACAGTGTCTAGTTGTTGCGAAACTCAGCGCTCAGCTAAACTAGACATTGGTGATGGTTGGGTAGATCATGGATGCAAAATGTCTGGTGTTGTGGCGTTTGTTTCCGATGACCTGTGATCCTGTAATGCTGTATCCTTCCTACGGATGTGAAACATTGGATGATTTAATGGCTAGCTGTAGGACACAGTCACTGGCCTTTGTTCTCTCTGCATGGTAATGCGTATCCTGTCGGTGTTGAAAAGGAGGAAGAGGATAATGGTGGAAAAAACGAGATGGAAGTAGAGGATGCCGAAGAGAAGGTGGGAAATGAGGTGGAAGCGGAGAAAGAGGAGAAGGAATATGGAAAAGAAGGAGATGGGAGAGAAGGAGTCGGAAAGAAGAGAATGTGGGAGAGGATGAATAAGATGATTAAATTGCGGATAGAGGTTGAGAAGTAGTATTGAAATTAGGAATACGAAGATGAGTTGGACGAAGAAGAGAGGAAGACACTGAGGAGTGGAAAAAGAGGAAGAGGAAGAATGCGAAGGACAGCAAAAGATAATGAGATACTTAGAGGAAGGAGAGAAAGATACAGACAGAGACAGAGACACAGAGAGACAGAGACAGAGGGAGAGAGAGAGAGAGACAAAGAGAGAGAGAAGGGGGGAGAAAAGAATAAGAGGAAGAGCCATGGAGGTGAAATTATTATCTGGCAGGTGCAGTTTGAGTTGGTCGTCGCCATAGAATAATTGATGTTTGCGTTCTGTCGCTAATCTCGAACGACGCATCTTGTGCTTGTGCTGCCGTTGTTGTCTGCCTCAAAAGCAGACTGCTGCTATTGCTGCTGTTGCTGCTGCTGCTGCTGATACTGCAGTGGCACGCAATGACGAATAAAGTGGACAACAGCTCGATAGACGCACAAAGCCATTGCAATACACACGTTCAAAGGCACGCGGACACACACCCACGCACACAGACGATCGCACACAAACGAACATATACACACATATGCACACACATACACAAGCACACACATAAGCACACACATACACATGCACACACACACCCATGCACAGACATACGCATACACAGAGTCACAGACACATGCACGCACACGCAAGAATGCACGCATAGCACGAACGCACAGATACGCATGCACACGCACATGCACGCATAAACACAAAAAACCACACACATACACACACATAATTATGAACACACATCCGCACGCATGCACACACGCGCACACACACGCGCACACACGCACACACACGCACACACGACACATTGCACACAGACATAGGCTTTACAGTATACAGGCATACATCCATACACCACCGTGTGCTTATAATAGACGTGCGTATTACACACATAGGCTATGACCGTAAATATTAGGGTCACGGTTAAATAATTAATTTAGCAAGAGCTTGAAAAACACAAAGTAGGAAATTAAGAACATGAATATTTTCATTTAGAGATGTATAACTGCAAACTCTTGACTTCCACTTTGTGTATCATTATGATGATACGCATCAATTACAGTGCTTTAGTGTTTTTTTTATTTCTCCGAAGTTTAACGTCGTCGTATGACATCAAATATCATTGTTCGTTGTTTAACAAAAACTGAGGGAGCAAGGGGAAGAGGACGACCAAGAAGAATGTGGATGGACGATGTGAAGGAATGGACGGGATTGTCGATGGAGCAGGTGGTACGAGCAGCACAGCAGAAAGATCTCTGGAGAAGAATTGTCCATGATGCCGCCAATGTTCGGAGTATCGAATAAGGCACCGAATAGACGACGACGTTGTTTAAAAGCAAACTTAGCCTTGATATAATATTATTGTTCAATGTCATTTGTGACCATTTCTTAACAGCAAATGGCTAACTGATAATAACATCAATTGCGCTTAGCAGCATCATCATGCTTTAGTGCGGTGAGATATTTTGTTAAGTACTTAAAACTAATAGTTAAAAATGGGTGTTGTCAATTTTCAAAGGGGAAAGTGCTTCCTCTTGTGTACAGGCGTCCATGACTTGATGCACGTAGCTATGCTATTAAATTAGCAACATATAAATTAAGATTAACTGATAAATTAACTACAAGAGTGTCTACACCGGTAAAATCCCGCCGACCTGTAGCTCCAACATCAACCAACTTACTTAACATTCATCAATAATAACTGACTTAAGAACCTAAGATTAGATTCAAGTTTCTCTTACCGATCAGCATGTCACTCTGGTTCCCTAACGAATTGTAATTTCATTGCGACCACCCAGTGAATTTTTATAGCGCACCCATTGAATTTTTATAGCGCTCTATTATTGAAGTCGTTGGATTGGAGTCGGGAGAATAGTTACTTACAGCAATCAAACTTTCTCATCAGTCGCCGCTTTTAATCTCTTTCCAGACTAATGAACTGAAGAACGCAGGCAGAGACTGGAGGAATGAAACCGAGAAAGAGTCTTATCTCGAAAGACGCATGCGCACTGCTCGTCATCCGGGTTACAGCTGTCGGTCACGTGATATCCTTATAGGGATGGTTGCAACGGCGGGCAATCGTTTCGGTCTGTTCTCAGCCGCTGAGGTCAACGGCTGCGGTCGATTTTGTACGCCAATGTGGAGTTCGCATTTTATTTGCTGGATCGTTTTGGTCTTCAGCAGCCTCAGCACTACATTAGGTAGGTAACACAGGTATAATTATTATATAGAGAAGTCAGATCACTAGAGGATCAGATTAAGCTCAGAATGGATGAGAGAGACAATATTGCATCTGATTGGGTTTTTAGGAACAAACAGCGGATGCGAATACAGGTTCTTTTTACTAATTAGATCCTATTAAATAGATCTGAATAGATTAAATTGTAATTACAATAAATAAGTAAGTAAATAAGTATATCCCTGTAACGATATCCTTGGTCCCACCCATACGTTCTTACTTTGATATATATATTGTTGATTAGTAATTACATGCAGGCCCGGCCTTAGGGCAAGGCGAGCGAGGCAGCCGCCTTGGGCCCCGCGCTTCCAGGGCCCCGCGCTGGTGGCAATATTTTTTTCTTTGTTGAACTTGAAGATATACTTGAGATTGGCTATGGCTACACCGCAAAACAATGCTGGCAGGGGTTATTCTAAGAAATTTTTAGAACTGCACAAAACGACCTTTTTAGTCGTCCGGACCAATTGAATGTTTGATCGTCGAAATTCCGTGAAAATATTACCATTTTGAAATTTGCCCGGCCCCCCAAAACTGATTACCCTTTTTTAGTCCTTCGATCACTATAACACTATGAGTTACAGCACAAAATCTTATTTTCAACCGCATAAATTTCTTTTCCAACTATACACACTTTGTGTCCAGCTGCACGTTAAAATAACCTC
The DNA here is from genome assembly GCA_945859605.1 of Lumbricus rubellus. NCBI lineage: Eukaryota > Metazoa > Annelida > Clitellata > Crassiclitellata > Lumbricidae > Lumbricus > Lumbricus rubellus. Next base: position 1,369,586 of record OX243817.1, read on the forward strand.
TGGCCTACATTTTTCAGATGGTCGCTACAATATTTGTAATAAAATTTATTTGAACTATTTAATTAGATGTCAGATATTAAAATAATTAAATGAAACCTATAATTGCTTTCTTATTAAACTGCAAGACTAGTGTTAAGATCCTGATTTGCTTTTTGCGTTCATTAATCTATTTAGGCCTACTTAGGCTAAATTTGGCATAGGCCCTATGTGCGCTAACGTACATGTTTTGCATAAGAGGATAAAACACAGTGGTCCCTGTGAAATTTTTAGCAGAGCTTGCAAAGTGCACAAACGTTAAATTAAGAACATAACAAATTATTTTATAATAGTCACAGAGGGGCCAAAATAATGTCCATTTCTTCGTTTTAAGTTGTGAATCGTTAGCATATGTAATTCTTTGGCGCAAAGAAATTTGTACCCAAAAAAGTAGTTGTTAAAAAATCGGTGACAATTTTCCAGGAGCAAGGGCACATCTTGCCCCATATACGGGCCCATATTTTGCATTACATAAATAGGCTCTATATAATTATAGTAGGCCTAGTACCAATGCCGTATTGACAGCATATCAACTCCGTATATTTTTGCTCTGGAACCCGCTGCTGCCTTGGGCCCCGCAAATCCTAGGGCCGGGCCTGATTACATGTGTTAAGTTAGGGAGAGGCCTTAGTTAATGATTAGCCTATAATTCGAGCGAGAATTATTACATTGTTCTGTTTAATTAATCAACCAGTGCTATAACCAGTGCTTAGGGGCAAAATATATTAAATTAGTGGAAAGCATTGCGGAATATTACAACGATCGGCGATCGGCGTTGGTTACATATGGAAAGCTGGGATCAGGGTCGTCTGCTGCGCATGCGCACGAGAGGGGCTGGATCTGTAAGAGAGACGAGGTGGAATGGCCGTCTAATGAGGATTGATGGTGGTTGATTGGCGATGAGTATTCGCTAGATGTTGTTAGACGATTTCGTGACATTTGTTTGATCGGATATTAAAGCAACGGAGCCGGTAGTTTAGTGTCCTAAAGTATGGACAAGAAATCTGGAAGTTCGTAAAACGTGAGAGATTGTAATAGCGGATTACTAACAAGTAATTGACGTTGAAATTCTACCTTCATTGGATTTCGTAGAACTCCGGCGTTACTTCTCGCAACATTGAGAAGTGACAGTGAAACTATAAAAGATATATCGATCGGTAATTGAACGGTAAATACGAAAAGGAACAAATAGTCTTCAATTCGTAGACAGCTACATCGAAGAATAATTACCTACGAGCAGAAAAACACGGTGAAGCGCATCGACGATGAAACTGAAAAGAGTCATCTACAACCACTGGTAACGGCGCTTGGAGAAAAGACGAGAAGCATTGGCCGTATCGATCTACAGCTTCAGCCAAGAACATACAACGCGGGAGGGTAATTATAGTAGTAATATCCCTCAAAATTATTTTATTCAGCACTGGTTTAAGTAAATAAGTTGACCTGTATTTAAATTGACCCACATTGTGACAAATAACCAGATAGTATGCAAATTGGTAACCTGATTTCAGATTCGAAATCTGGGAATAGTTTCCACTAACTAGCGAGCCATAGGATGGTATCTACTCCCGTTACAAAACTGGGGGCATCGTCCGAAGGATCTAGAACAATTTTAGGGTGTTAATCTAAAAGATTTAAGAGTTATTATATTGTGAAGTTTAATTACGACAGCAATTAATTCACTTACGTGCATCGGCGTTCAGCGTGCTGTTTGAATACTAATTAGGCGTGACGTCGTTTTGATTTGAGTACACTGACTGTTATTGGTTGATAAAGAGGTCAGGTCTAAGGTAAAAGTCATTTACCGCCGAAACTTAAATAGTGTCTTAGAAATTGTTATAGCGCCAATCAGCCTATAAAATAATTGGACTTTTGAGAATGGCCGCAGAATATTCGAAGTGGGTTAAGGTTGGATCAGATCTTGGTTATGAAGGGCAAGAACTTAGAGAGTTTGTCAGTGAGAGGCAAGCAGAAAATAAGGCCTTGAAACAAGCAGAATTACTAGCTGATTACGAGAAAGAAAAGTTAATTTCCGAACGCGAACGAGAACGAAGACAGGAAGAAATAGCTGAAAGGATACGTAATGAACAACGAGAAGACAAAAGGATTTCTGAAGAACGAGAGGAGAAGAGGATTTCTGGAGAACGAGAACGAGAAGCAAATCTGAAACGGATTGAACTAGACAATCAGAAAGTGATTAAACTCAAAGAACTTGAAATAAGAATGGAACAAGATAGGCGACAAGGCGATAGGAACGATCGGATTGGAAATGGTTATAGTACGGAGATCAATGGACAGAGTAATAATGCTAAAAATGTGAAGATGCCTGTATTTAGGGAAGACAGAGATTGTCTCGATGCCTATCTATTACGGTTTGAGAGAACTTGCATGGCATATGAGGTTCCAGAGAGAATGTGGGCATTAACCCTAGTAAAATCCTTAGACGGAAAAGCATTGCAAGTTTTTGAGAGGCTTGAAGTAGAACAAGCACAAGACTACAAGAAATTGAAGGAAGAGCTGTTGAAACGATTCCAGCTGACAGAAAATGGTTACAGAAAGAAGTTTCGATCGTCTAAGCGCGACACGGATGAAACCGTGATTCAGTATGTTGAAAGGTTGAGAAGGTATCTGAGGCAATGGTTGGCAATGGCGGGATTCAAAAATGACTACAAAGGACTGGAAACACTGGTGTTGCGTGACCAGTTTTTAGTGACTTGTGATGACGAAATGAGGTGTTTTCTCAAAGAGAAGGGGAAGTTAGAATTAGAAACACTGCTGGAACAAGCACAGAATTATGTTGAAGCTAGAGAAATTAGCGAGAAGTGGTCAGTCAGTCATGAGAAAAGAGACACCGAACCTGATGGTCGATCTAGAGAGTTCACAAGAAATAGGTCTAATGGTGAAAGTCGAAGTAGTAGTCTCGGACGGAACAGGGTCAAGGAACAGGACAGTTACAAAGATAAGGGTCGGTTCAATAATGAATGGGATTTTAGGAACAGTAAACGGAGTGAAGCTGGTGGAGAAAATCGAAGAGGAGGTTGCTTTAAGTGTGGATCTTCTTTTCACTATTCAGCCAAATGCGATAAAATTGGACAGGGCGCAAGGTCACATACTGTCGCCACCATGCAATGTGTTGAAGATAGAGGAGAGGAAGATGTGGAACATGAAGTCACCATATCTTGCTTTGTAGCTGAAGGAGAGGAAGGTCTGAGTGCCTATACGAATTCAGTGTTAGTAAACGGGGAAAAGGTGAACGCATTACATGATTCAGGCGCCACATGTGTTGCTATCAGGAAAGGTTTGGAGAAACCTTACCAATATACCGGACGCAAAATGGTTTGCAGATTTGCTAATGGAACCAAAGAAAAATATCCAACCGCTCTAATTGACATTAAGAGTGAAGAATTTGAAGGGAAAGCAGAGGCTTTAGTGATAGAGAACTTGGTCAAGGAACTAATAATAAATCCAGGTTTATACGAGGGGAAACCAATAAGAATTGAGTATATAAATAAATCCAGGGTCAAGGACGTTGGAGTGAACACCTATGAGAGTGATGTCACGAGGGGCGGAGCTAGCAAGGAGTTAGCTATTGATGACGTCAGGAGGACTGACAAGAAAAGAGTAACCTTCGAGGGAATACATCCGCTGGTAGACAACCGCGATGTTATTCAGAATAAAAATGGCTATGCTAAGAATAGATATAAAGTGATCGAAAAGCCGGTGGGAAGGAAATTAACGGGTGACTGCATGAGGCGAAAGTATGATCCGAGAGTTCAGCGAGTCGAGGAAGATGGCGGATCGAGACGAAGGGTCGTCGAGAGAAACAATAATACAGTGAAGACGTGTAATACAAAGCGACGCTTTGGTGAGTTCAGTTTCAAAAATACACAGGTGAATAAGAGTTTTCAAGGAAAGGCAAGGTGTAAGGCAGTTAATTGGAATTGGCGTGAACCGCGGTGTAAGAATTATGGACAGCGTAAGGCGGAATCAGTTGAAGCCAGAGGTAGTCATTGTGACAGGAAAGACTGGGAAAATAAAAGGACAGATTATGTAACCCGAGTATTCAACAGGAAAGACGCAGGCCAGGGTAGATCATGTGAAATGAGGAAATGGAAACAGTCAGACAGAATGCAGAGAGAGTTCTGGGAAGATAAGTGCACAGGAAGTTATGGAATTGGAAACTGGGGTGCAGGAAATGATGTGAACAAGAAGGAAAATTGGTCATGGAATGACAGAGGATGGTCATACCCTAACAATAAAGAGGATAAATGGAGAAGTGGCAGAGACTACAGTGGAGAAGTTGAAACATTAGAAGGTGTTAAGTGGAATTCTTATGGAAATACAGATGCACGGAGTTTTGGAAAGAAGCACATGGGTGAACTAGAAACACAAAGGGGGCATGACGTTGAAATTTATACAAGAAGGTGAAGAGAGATACATGTAGCATGTCAGACATAAACAGGTTAGACTGTCATTACATGAGGAGAAGTGATGCAAATAGAAATTTACAGTAGCTTGTGGAGAATACTTAATTAAGGAATAAATGTAAATAGAATTAGGTGAGATTAATTAGAATACAGTGTCTGAGTGTGATGTTAAGATAAGTCACTTAGATAAATAGGAAAACAGTTAAGCAATGAGAAATAGTTAAATAAGAAGAAATAATAGGTCAATTGAGCAAAATACGAGATATTAAAAGTACCAAGGTAGGTGGCAAGTTACTATTGCTGCTACATGGATGGAATAACCAGATGGATAAATTCCGTGCGTTAAGATGGTGACATATATACATAATAAGTAAACTTTAAGTTAATTATAAGAGAGTTAGGATAGCAGGTTGACATTGGAACCCAAGGAGTGTCAAATTTGATGTGAGACCAGTAACAGAGTTGACAAGAAAGAATGCAAAGATCACAATAGAATGGAATGAGGAATTAGAAAAGTCATTTAAGAAGTTAAAGAACGCTCTGCCAGAAGCACCGATATTGAAGCTACCCTAGATTGGTGTGGAATTCACTTTGAGAACGGATGCATCTAATACGGCGATGGGATGTGTGCTGATGCAGAATCATGAGGGAACTATGCATCCAGTAGCTTATGCAAGTAAGAAGTTTAGTGAGAGCGAAAGGAACTATTCTGTGGTGGAGAGAGAGTGCCTAGCGATGGTTTGGGGGATTCAAAAGTTCAACCGTTACTTGTATGGCCATGAATTTGTTGTAGAGACTGACCACTTACGACTACAATATTTAAAGACTGGTAGCATAAGAAATGCTAGAGTAATGCGCTGATACCTAGTGCTTCAGAATTACAGCTTTAGAGTTAGATACCTCAAAGGTAGTGACAATGTAGTGGCTGATTATTTAAGCCGAGGATTAGAGTAAGTAGAATAAGAAATATTAATAGGTGAATCAGTGTAAATGTAATGTAATTTAAAAGTATAGATAAGGTAAAGGTGATATAATATGAAATATCATAAAAGATGTTAAATGTTGATGTTGATTAGAATGTTGCATAATTGCGTAGCTATAGATAGTGTAAATATTAGTATAGATGGCTAAGTAATAGTGATATTATAAGAAGTATGGGTAGTTATGATAAGGATATTGAAAGGAAAATTTGTAGCAAATTTTAGTTTGTGGGGGATTGTTGTAACGATATCCTTGGTCCCACCCATACGTTCTTACTTTGATATATATATTGTTGATTAGTAATTACATGTGTTAAGTTAGGGAGAGGCCTTAGTTAATGATTAGCTTATAATTCGAGCGAGAATTATTACATTGTTCTGTTTAATTAATCAACCAGTGCTATAACCAGTGCTTAGGGGCAAAATATATTAAATTAGTGGAAAGCATTGCGGAATATTACAACGATCGGCGATCGGCGTTGGTTACATATGGAAAGCTGGGATCAGGGTCGTCTGCTGCGCATGCGCACGAGAGGGGCTGGATCTGTAAGAGAGACGAGGTGGAATGGCCGTCTAATGAGGATTGATGGTGGTTGATTGGCGATGAGTATTCGCTAGATGTTGTTAGACGATTTCGTGACATTTGTTTGATCGGATATTAAAGCAACGGAGCCGGTAGTTTAGTGTCCTAAAGTATGGACAAGAAATCTGGAAGTTCGTAAAACGTGAGAGATTGTAATAGCGGATTACTAACAAGTAATTGACGTTGAAATTCTACCTTCATTGGATTTCGTAGAACTCCGGCGTTACTTCTCGCAACATTGAGAAGTGACAGTGAAACTATAAAAGATATATCGATCGGTAATTGAACGGTAAATACGAAAAGGAACAAAATAATAGTCTTCAATTCGTAGACAGCTACATCGAAGAATAATTACCTACGAGCAGAAAAACACGGTGAAGCGCATCGACGATGAAACTGAAAAGAGTCATCTACAACCACTGGTAACGGCGCTTGGAGAAAAGACGAGAAGCATTGGCCGTATCGATCTACAGCTTCAGCCAAGAACATACAACGCGGGAGGGTAATTATAGTAGTAATATCCCTCAAAATTATTTTATTTAGCACTGGTTTAAGTAAATAAGTTGACCTGTATTTAAATTGACCCACATTGTGACAAATAACCAGATAGTATGCAAATTGGTAACCTGATTTCAGATTCGAAATCTGGGAATAGTTTCCACTAACTAGCGAGCCATAGGGTGGTATCTACTCCCGTTACAATCCCTATAATGAACAATTTGCATATTCGCTAACTGATATGCATATTATCTTCAGAACAATCAACTGTCAACGTGAGTAGATTTACAACATTCCAACAATAAACGGCCGCTCTAAATTACCAAAAAGAGGTAGGCAACCGGAAGGTTGACAGATAGGTCAAATTATGCTAAATAGATTGAATTACATCAAACAGATAAGATTTTAATGAATAGATTACATTAGACGATGCTTTTCACTGTGTTCATTTCGTCTATGACAAACTCCGATTTGGATCTTTCACAAGATCAGATCAAAAATGTAACCGCAGTGCGCATACAACTGTTTGAACTCTAGGCCTATTTAATAATATTGTGCTGTATCAGCTTACTTAAAAACGTATACAACTATGTATACATACGCCTGTTCGCGTAATGACGAATCATTGAAAACGTCTTACATCTCCATGGTAACGAGAGGAATGCATTTATTGTGCTCCTTTTCTTCCTCGCAGAGAACCGCAACGCCATCCGCCATCCGAACTATTACTTCTACCCGAAATGCATCAATCTTCCGGACAAGTATTCCTGCGAGTGTGGACCCGGATTCACGTGGAACACGAAGATGTGCGTCGGTGAGTTAAACGACGCTCGTGAATAAGCTGGTGCCCTGCGCTTGGCTTTAGTGGCGCGGCTTTAGTAAAGTTTCGATTACTATTAGTTGCATAATTTATACAGCGCCACTTAAGAGAGAGACAATTCAGATTTAATGGAACCATGGTGGGAAAATGGTCTACTCAATGACAGACTCAATGACGGGCTGAATGACTGACTTGCTTACTTACTCAATGACTGAATGAATGACTGAATGACTGAATGACTTGCTTACTCAATGACTGATTCAATGACTGACTGAATGACTGACTTACTTACTTACTCAATGACTGATTTAATGACTGACTGAATGACTTAATTGACTTAATGGCTGACTGATTTAATGACCGACTGAATGACTGACTGGCTTGCTTACTTACTCAATGACTGATTTAATCACTGACTGCATGAATGACTGACTGACCTACTTACCTACTTACTGAATCAGATGGAGTAACTGTGTGGTCATCTTGTGAGCAAGTAAGGAAGTAATTAAAATAGGTATAAGTCATTGTCTCATATTTTCATTGTCTTTCTTCTCCAGCCAACGGTCTTGACTCTCTGTTCGAATTCTCCAGTGAACGACCACTTCGCTACAGTCTACTCGTCAACAAACCGTTTCCATTCCTCCGATCCCTGTCCATCTCCTTCTGGGTCCGGGTGCTCCTCCCAGACCATCCGGGCACCCTCCTATCCTACACGGACCTCCAAGGCAACGAGCTGTTCCAGTTCATCAGTGGTCCCACTCTGAGGATGAAGGTCCACTCCGACGCTGCCGTGTCCATCGTCAGGTTGAACGCATCGCAATGGACGCATGTGCTGTGGACATGGTCATCGCTTGGTCAGTGAATTAGCAAAAATAATATATGAAACATTACAATTTGAACAGGATAGAACACAATATTATTTTCAATAAAAAATTATTTTACTTTAACGTCTATATAAATAACATTAAACATTCTATTTTGAATAAATTATAACAATTTTACGTGCTTTTTGTTAAGTAAATTTGATCTTTGTGGCCCTCCAATGTTCTTCAACCAAGAGAAAGTGGCATTCGAGTCTTCCAACTTAGAAAAAGTGGCCCTAAAGTCAAAAAGGTTGGGAACCACTGGTATATCCTATTGCATTCATAGATATGACCGACGTCGTGGGAAATGACAGTAAGATTGGTAGGGTAAGAGTATTGACTGACCAATTTTTTCTGTCTTTCCTTACCGTCGTTCTTAATCTTACCGTAGGATTAAGATGGTAGGGAATCATGAGTTGAGAAGGGAGGCAAGTTAGAAGGAAGGAGGAAAGTAAGGTAATATTTAGAAGGAAGGTTTGGTCAGAAAACTAGAGCAAGGCAAGTCAAGATATTATAATAAGTTGTTCGCAATCATTATCACTACAATAATTATAATTATTGTCTATTATTATTAGTGATATCGTTTCTACTTCTACAGCTGCTGCCGCTGCTACTACTACTGCTACTCCAACTGCAACATCAGGAATAACAACAACAAAAACAACATAAAAAACTACTACTGCTACTACTACTACCACATCCACTACCAACACATTACTGACTACTACTACAATTAATTTTAGATCTCGACTGAGACCTTGTGCCGTGGAAATACCATAATTAATTATTTGCAAGTCATTACTGTTGCTGCCGTGTTTATTTCAGACGGATCCTGGAACCTGTTGGTCAACGGAGGTCAATCGCAAGCCTCTGGCTTCCTGCCCCGAACGCTCAACCACACGATCAGTTCCGGTGGGGAACTGATCCTTGGCCAGACGTCGAAGGCTCTGCGGCAGGAGACGTCGAGGTCCCGTGACTCGTGCTGTGCCTTCCTCGGTGACCTTGGCTTCGTCAACGTCTGGCGTCGGGTCCTTGACCTTGACGAGAGCCTCTCTGTGTTCGGTGACTGTACGCAGATGTGGTGCGGTGATGCCATCCAGTGGGCGGACTTCAGAAGTGGGACGAGGGGAGCGATGAGGATCCGATGGCCGACACAGATCTATGGTATGACTCAACTTGGATTGATGGATATCTGTACAATACAGTACAATACAATGCAATACAACACAATACAATACAACACAATTTAGCCACCAGGAATATGCAGTCAGAGATCCATGTGCTTGAAAGCCAAGGAAAAGCAGTGAGTTTTGAGCCGCTTTTTGAAGGAATGAAGTGAAATTGAGCTATGAAAAGAGAGCGGAAGCCGATTCCATTCCCTGGGTGCTGAGGCATGGAATGCACGCAAGCCCATAACTGTTTTGCATCGAGGTTCAGATAACAGATTTGTACCTGATGATCTCAAACAACGAGAAGGAATGTAAGGAGTTAGTAGTGACTGAAGGTACATGTAGGGAGGTGTAGTGTTTATATTAATGACATTATTGATTAATATCTTCAATAATATTAAATTATTGTAGATAGGGAGAGATGTTATTCGGAGAAAGATCTTGTCGTCACCTGTGACCAATACTGCAGCCGAGTCAATGGTAAGAATCTACTTTCCTATACCAACCCATTTCCTTTCATCTTTTCCATATATCCATTCATCTATTCATCCATCGATTCATCCATCCATTCATCCATTCATCCATCCATCCATTCATCCATCTATCCATCCATTCATCCACCCATCCATCCACCCATCCATTCGTCCATCCATTCATCCATCCATCCATTCATCCATGTACAGTAGCTATCACTAATAACTAAATTATGAGTTAAATTTGATACGCACCGAAATGTGAATGCGAGGCGCATTGTAAATAGCCGCCTGGAGAGGCTGCAGTTAGATATTCAAGTTTTTGAAAGCCAATAGAAATAAAGAGAGGGAGCGCTTCTGAGTTGCCCTCGTTGAGGAGTAATTATAGGCATTCTTGAATGATTGAATTAATTATATATCTACCTGTATGTATGCATCATAATAATTATTATGCAATGCATGCATGTGGGGCGCGGTGGTGTAGTGGGTGTGCGCGTTGCCTTGCAGCGGAGGGTGGCAGGTTCGAATCCACCTCAAGCCGTCTCGTAGGGACCTCGGGCAAGTCCTTCACTCGCATTATTGCTCAGCGCTTCGGGGTGAAACTCCCGTTCAATGTCCGCGCTACATAGTCGGGAGCGCTTCTGAGTAGTAATCTCGAAGTGGCGCTTTGACAATGTCACATACATGCATACATGTACATACATACATGCATGCATGCACACATACACACATACATACATACATGTGCATACAAGTCATACATACACACACATACATACATACAGTATTGGGTGGTGTGTGTGTGTGTGCATGTGTGTGTGTGCGTGCGGCAGGTGCGCGATGTCGTGAGGAGATCCTAAGCAACATTCGTTGGGTGAGAACACCAACAGATAATCACGTGATGATGGTCTGTCCCGGACGACAGACGATGACGATGCAGTCGAACCAGACAAGTAAGCTTAGGATGGCGCTATATAAATGTTAGGAAGGAATGATCGAAAATAAGCGTATAAATGGATGGGTGGATGGATGGATGAATTGATTGATGGATGGATTAGCCGGATGTATGTAATGATAGCGTATATCTGGATTTGTGTCCTGGACTGAGGCAATGATGCCCACTATTTCTTTACGCATTAATTAATTAATTGAATCGAATAAGCTTACAACAAAATGCGATAATGTACATGTAGGCTAATACAATATTATACGTTGCGGCAGGTCATGTTAGTGCGGTTGATAATGTGCGTTTTCAGTGTGAACTTTATTCCCTCACGCCTGTCCAGTCTCTTCAAACGTTCAGCGTAGCATAGGCCTTCTTCTTTACGTTCTCTGCCAAGCGGCAGGTCCAAACGTCCAATGTTTCCACGTTTCACGCTGTTGTGCCATGTCCTTCAGTTCTCTGTATACCTCTTCCATCACACCGTCTAGCAGTTTTGTCTAGGCCTTCCTCTGCACCTCCTTCCCTCCAATCTTCCTTCAATTATTTCTTTCTGCAGTGATTCACCTCTTAGCAAATGTCCCACCCAATTTTATAGCCTAGGCCTATCCCTAATTAACTTTACTTTTTCGTAGCTAATGGCTATAGATAAAAGTATCTACAGTTCTTTAATTTTTCTACCGAAAACACCGATAAGTTTCTCGTATATTTGTACTTCAAAATCCAGCAGAAATAAACCAACAGCAACGACACGACAACGACTAAATTTACGTTATCAAAACAACTCAACGTTAAGAATATCTTTCATCAGTCTTTTCTACCATTCATGTCCACACAACTCAACTGGCACACCTATCAAAAGCCTATCTCACCCTGAGCATACATCCTTCATTCAGTCGCTCTGTCCCTCTCTCTGTCTCTCTCTCTGTCTCTCTCTCTCTCTCTGTCTTTCTCTCGGTCTGTCTCTCTCGCTCTCCGGCGTCGGTCCGGCAGCAGTAACTTTCCCGCCCCTCAGCCACCTGGCCTACCTTACCTGTACGCTCTTGCATAATAATTAGCTGACCATTATACGTTATATAAAATTAGCTTACAGTCAGTTTAACTGTCTTTAACTCATTAAACAAACTTCTCAACTTCTTACAGGGGTGTCAAAGAGCTGGCCCGCGGGCCATTTCTGGCCCGCCGACGATTTTTTTCTGGCCCGCGGAACCTTCCATAAAGATTACACAATTATTTAAAATGTTGTCAAAATTTAAAAAGAAGCGAAAAGGGGACATTGAATCAAGATCTTTTCATGATATTTGGACTTTCCTGGGCATTGGCTGACCAAGCTTGTAGCTCCCTCTCAGATCACTACCCAACTTTGCTCAGAAACTTCGACAAGATGTTCACACTGGCCCGCCACTTGTTGGAAGATGTTCACACTGGCCCGCCACTTGTTGGAAGATGTTCACACTGGCCCGCCACTAAAAAAGGTTTGACACCCCTGTTCTACAGTGTTCTTTATGCGACGACACGGCCTAACCTTGCCGATGATTAGCCTAATTTGCATTATGAGCGGTATTTGTTGTGAATGAAGACACTATTAAAAAGGTGTTTGTTTTAACGTCTTCCATTTGTCGTTGACAGAGCTAAGAGTAGAATATAATAAAAGTTAGTAATTCGTCGTATAAATTATAATAATTATTATATAATTTATTATAATTATTACGTGTATTGTGCGTGTGTGACTGTGTGTTTGCATAAGGTATACTATACATATATTATGTGTGTATTAGTAATCATTTAAAATATCATAGGGCCTGCACACGCATATACACACACATTTTATTGTGTGTGTGCGCGCGTGTGTGTAGAGGCTGACGTAATGAAATGTAATGCGACCTAGATTTAGTATAATACTCTAATTATTGCATCTGATGTAGGCCTAAACTTACACGTGCTGATGCAATTGAACGCGACCCAACTGAGCGTGTAGTAAATGCAACGGGCGACGTAATAAAGTGACGCCACATTTATTATAATTAGGCCTACATGTATGATAATAGGCCTAGTTATTCTGTATTAGTAGTAGTAGTCGGTGAGTATCGTCGTCGTCGTCGTCGTTTTTGTTGTTGTTGTTGTTGTTGTTGTTGTCGTTGTAGGGTTCGTCCATCGTCGTTGTCTTCGTACGGCTCAGAACGAGGGCGTCTGGTCGGAACCTGTTCTCGATTATTGCATAGCAGATGAAGAACTCAATCTCAAGCAACAGGTATATTATTTCTAGAACCATCTTCATGATTAGAACCATCGATCTATTGATCAACAAGTTCAGTAGGCTACCAGTAAAAGAGGGAGTGACGCTATGAGACCAGTTAGCGCTAACTAATATAATTATAGTTGGACTCGTTCTTTTACTGCTACCTCTAATCTGCGTTGCTTTTTAATGATCTGAACAACAGGTGAACAAACTGCTGAACGGTTCACCGTTGAACGAAAACATGATTGATCACGTGCTGCGGATGTTGCGCAATCGAACTTCCGGTCAGCAGTACAACAACATTCTAGATGTCACCACCGTCATCGAGATGCTGCGGACCGTCATCAGAACACAGGTGGTTAATAGAAAGATCGAAAATAATGCATTTAATTCTCTATACTGACGAAGATAGGAATAAGATACCAATGAGATTTCGTATAAAGACAGAGACAGAGAAAGCCATATAAAGACAAAGACAGAGAAAGACACAATGATACACATATTTAAATATTTTGATATGGTCTGCAGCAGACAAATGACAGATGATCTAAAGACGCGATGCACTTTGAGATAAGATATCGAAATACAGCAAAAGGTATAGGCCCTACAGATGACGATTATAATTATTATATTAAGATAAAATGACAATTCTTATTGATCTCCAGGTATATTGCACACGTGTTAAATTACAAGCTGCACTTTAGAAATGATTTTGTATTTTAAGAATAAAACGCTAGCCATTGTTTTCGTTTTCTCTTGCATTTTCAGTTGGCTACGATCGAAAGATTTTCGATGCACGCTTCCGTCTATAAGTATGGACTGAGTCGAAACCACGACAAGACTCTTTACCCGAGTTGGAAAGACACAAACAACTTCGCTCAAGTCAGTGTATAATTATATAATAAAATTATATCATTTTTCCTTACTTTGTGCTTTCTCATCAGGACGAGAGAATGATTGCTCTTAAGCTACCTGTAACTCTTTTCGACATGTACATACCGACTTGAAGAATGCACATAATTTTTCGGCATAGGCCTAATTCGGGAATCAAGATTTTTATCACACTGTGGCCTCATTACATCAATTAATCTTAACCATGTTTAACTTACAAAATCTTCACCATCCTCACCTTAGTAGCCTACACCTTCTTTACCACAGGCCTACCATACTTTATAACCCACCATATTTTCTGTAACTTATCATAATATTATTTTGCTTAATATGACATCTTCCTTAACCTACCAGACTTTCTTTAATTTACTATATTAAGTTCTTTAAGGTAAATATCCTTTATCTTACCATAATTATTTCTTTACTTTCCTTAGGTTCTTTAGCTTACATATCTTTGACACAGCCTACCATATTTCTTTAACTTATCATTATTACCTTTAACTTACCATAATTTCATTACGCTACCACTTCTATCTTGCCTCGACTACCAAACCATTCCTATATTAATTACCATACCTTGTCCTAGAATACCTTTAGTGTACCACTTACCTGCGCATGAGGTATTCCATGCCTGCTTTCACAGTTGACAACAGAGGTCATTGACAATCTACTGAACGAGAGGAACGAAGAGGCATGGGAGTATTCCTCACCACCTGGAGCGGAAGGAGACCGGCTTTTCCAGGTGGTAGAAGACCTGCTGGATGTACTCGCATGGTCGATCCAGTTCCATGTGAGTCGAGGAGATGTGGAAGAACCGGAAAAAGCCACCATCAGTCAACAGCTCGACCACATCAGTATGTAGGCCTACACGACATGCATTTATGATGATGATGATGATGATGATGATGGTGATGATGATGGTGATGTTGATGATGGTGATGATGATGGTGATGACGAGGAGAAGGGTGATGCTAATGATCTTTGTTACCACGCAGTCAACAGTACCTAAACTAAACAACCATCCAGTAAATCATTACATGACCTGAAACTGATCTCGGAATACTTGGATGGGGATACGAATTTCTTCTGCCAGGGTACTCGGTGACGATACGCAGGAGGGCTACGCTGGATGGTTTGGTCTTTGAGGACGGGACCTTCAGCGTCGAGACCAACAGTTCGTCTGGTCCTCAGGGTCTCCGAGCCAGTCTGCGAAGATTCGGGAGGGACACTCCACAGCAGAAGACCAACCATAGCCATACTTGTGAGTATACCAAAAACCATCTTCCATCTTCAGTCATGGTTAAATGGTAAACAACGAGAAGACAGAACGATAAGGGTTCTAGACCTACTAGCCACACGAGGTTGACGCGGTCTTCCACTCCCTATGTAGGGAGTGGAAGACTCTCTTTTCTCGTGCGCTCTTTTGACAGGGTATCCCTTTGTCTGCGCTCTTTTGTCGGGCTCTCTTTTGTCGGGCTCTCTTTTCTCGTGCGCTCTTTTGACAGAATATCCCTTTGTCTGCGATCTTTTGTCGGGCTCTCTTTTGTCGGACTCTCTTTTCTCGTGCGCTCTTTTGACAGGGTATCCCTTTGTCTGCGCTCTTTTGTCGGGCTCTCTTTTGTCGGGCTCTCTTTTCTCGTGCGCTCTTTTGACAGGGTATCCCTTTGTCTGCGCTCTTTTGTCGGGCTCTCTTTTGTCGGACTCTCTTTTCTCGTGCGCTCTTTTGACAGGGTATCCCTTTGTCTGCGCTCTTTTGTCGGGCTCTCTTTTGTCGGGCTCTCTTTTCTCGTGCGCTCTTTTGACAGGGTATCCATTTGTCTGCGCTCTTTTGTCGGGCTCTCTTTTGTCGGACTCTCTTTTCTCGTGCGCTCTTTTGACAGGGTATCCCTTTGTCTGCGCTCTTTTGTCGGGCTCTCTTTTGTCGGGCTCTCTTTTCTCGTGCGCTCTTTTGACAGGGTATCCCTTTGTCTGCGCTCTTTTGTCGGGCTCTCTTTTGTCGGGCTCTCTTTTCTCGTGCGCTCTTTTGACAGGGTATCCCTTTGTCTGCGCTCTTTTGTCGGGCTCTCTTTTGTCGGGCTCTCTTTTCTCGTGCGCTCTTTTGACAGGGTATCCCTTTGTCTGCGCTCTTTGGTCGGCTCTCTTTTGTCAGGTGCTCTTTTGACGGGGTGCCAGCCTGGCACATGGGCAGTCGCCCCTCGGGTTGTCTTGCTGTATAGCCTATAGGGCAGTGGTTCCCAACCTTTTTTGACCATAGGGCCATTTTTTCGAAGTTGGAGGACAAGAGGGCCACTTTTTCTTAGTTAAAGGACATTGGGGGCCACTGTGCTAAAATTCAATTATCTAAATTTCTAAAGCATAATTATAAAATTGTTGTAATTGATTCAAAATAGAATGTTTTATGTTATTTATAAACGTCAAAATAAAATCAATTGTAATAGAAAATAATTATGTGTTCTATCTTGTCAAAATTTTTCAATTTTTTCATACATTTTTTAATTCTTTTAGAGATGAGGACCATTTTTGAGGCCTGGCGGGCCATTTTTTAAGGCCTCGCGGGCCACTTTTGGCCCGCGGGCCACGGGTTGGGAACCGCTGCTATAGGGCCTATATTTCGCTTAGGCCCATCTGTATTAAAGACAGTTTTGTTTTAGCGGATTGAAGAGACTGTATCAGCTGCAGTCAGGGTACAAGTGTTTGGGGGCTAACGAACCAACGTTCACGCAGGGCTGTGGTGATGAGTGAAATAATTTATGATAAATTGGAGGTCGTTACTTCTTTCACAGTTGCTCTTAGGGTCCGCGCGATCGCAGATCCGAAACCTCAGCCGTCCCAGCGTCATTCGTGCTGTATCTACTATACGCGCCCATCTTTGCTTGAGGTCTTCCGACTAAAAAACCTTGAGAATATATTTCGTTACATCTGCTAAACCGGTGCAACTGCTTCCAAACCCGACCTGTTGTTATAATAATAATAATATTATTATTATTATTATTGGTGATTTTTTGAGTCTATTCGACATTATATAAGACAAGAAAATGAACTCACGGTTGGTTCCAGGAACTCACTTATCGAGTCGGCGCTGGCTTGCATGCCAATAATTAACGCACAGGCTTAAGGCCTCCCTTCCGCAATTCGATTGTATGAATTTGTAAGACAATGATGATGTTCATCTGCAGCAGCGTGCAGATCGACGCCCTCCTCCTTTTGTCCAGCCCTGGGACTGGCACTGCCAATGGTTAAGGCAGCGGCGGAGTTGAACGCCAGAAAAGGTGTTTGGCTCAACTTGGTTTATAAGCGTCCAGACGAATCGGGTTAAATGATTGGTTGACTTATAATTATGAGCTATTATTAGCAATTGACGTCACTTCTTTTATTTGCGTAGTTCCAGGATTGTAGTTTCAGGAATCATAGTCTCACTATGACGTCATATTTCAGGCTTGCAGCTAAAATTAATAATATTATAATAATAATTATTATTCAATCGTTCATTGTATCGAGATTTTTTTATAGCTCCTGTTCAAGCGGACTAATCAGAGGTGCTTCCAAAGATAGCGCGGTAAAATAACACCATCTTAAGATAAGCGAGGAATTCTGAGGAGGTCTAAAGCATAATAATTATCTATGTATATTTGTATTAAGAAAATAATTTGGACCGTGTTAGGGCTTATACTTTTACTCAATGTAATACGGACCGGTCTACTGTTCTGAAAGCAATGTTTGTAACTTCTTTTGCCTTTTTACATTGCTACGGCTATTTTTTTAGAGTGACGGTAATATCCAGTCTTTAGCCAGATACCAATTTATATAACTATAATGTGACCTTTAATCTGATTTTTATTCTTATCTTACCCGGTGCAATATGCTTATGTTGCGCAGTGTTTGAGACGATCTCAATGGGTGAATATCGAGCGTCAAGAATACTGAACAGAATCCCAGGACAAGAGTAAATAATAATAATGTCTCGTACCGTCATCAGCGTAGTCGTCGTCGTCATCTTCACCGTCGTCGTCACCACTACCACCATCACAACAACCATCATCATCATCATCATTATCATATCGTCGTCATCGTAGTAGTCGTCGTCGTCGTCGTTGTCATCATCTTCATCAACAACATTCTTTT
Source organism: Lumbricus rubellus (assembly GCA_945859605.1). Classification (NCBI taxonomy): domain Eukaryota; kingdom Metazoa; phylum Annelida; class Clitellata; order Crassiclitellata; family Lumbricidae; genus Lumbricus; species Lumbricus rubellus. The sequence continues at coordinate 1,387,627 of OX243817.1, forward strand.
TCGTCAGTTATAATCATCACCTCGGCCACCTTCATTATCATCTTTGTCATTCTCATCATCATCATCATCATCATCATCATCATCATCATCATCATCATCATCATCATCATCATCATCATCATCATCATCATCATCATCATCATCATCATCATCATCATCATCATCATCATCATCATCATCATCATCATCATCATCATCATCATCATCATCATCATCATCATCATCATCATCATCATCATCATCGATATTAATACATTGATCATATCTTAACCACTGGCGGCTCTTAAGACCATATAGGAACTGTAATACTATCTTGTAGGAACCGAGATGACTGTCTGAACTCTCCACTTCTTTCATTTAAGTTCCATCCTCCGCATGGAACTACAGTGCTGGAACCGATATTCCATCCTGTCGAATCCGTTCAGCTGGTTGTCAGGTTTCCGTACATTGAGGTGAGAACTGGACGTTTGTGGGATAAATTCAAATGTGAAAACGGTTAAAGAGAGGTTGAGAGGTAGACGCTGAAAGGTGACTATTAAATTTTGAGGTAAAGTTCAAGACTACAGGAAGGCAAATAGAACAGGGCATTGGTATTTGGTAAAGATAACGTGGTTACAATAAGGTAAAGCGTCTTCTTCTTTTGGTTCTCTGCCCCTATGCAGGTTCGGCTGTCCAATGTCGCCACTCTTCCCTCCGCTGGGCCTTCTCCTTTAGTCTTTGATATCCGATCTTCTTCCTCAGCGCGTCCAGCAACATCTGTCGTGGTCTTCCTCTTGTTCGTTTCCCCTCCATTTTTCCTTCTATCACCGTTTTCACCAGACTGTCTCCTCTTAGCATATGCCCTATCCATTTCTTATGTCTTTCTCTTATTGTTTTTCGGTAAAAATGCATAGGCCTACAGAGTAATGCTCGGGTACAAGAACAGAAACAATGGCAATATAATTGTTTGAAATAATATTTTATGACGAAAGCAATCGCCTATTATACATAGACAAAATGAATTCGCTGACTTACAATTAATTAATTTATTTATTTATTTATTCTACTACTTTTCTATTTATACAATTACATGTACTCTAGTTATTTTACGTGTCATCTCAGGAATTAGAAATTCTACCGATAATGAAAACACTCTTACGAGGTTATTCTAATTCCCCTGAGAATAAAAAGATATCCTGAAAATAAAGAACTCTGTCAGAAATGGTTCAGTGCAGTTGTGTGTTGATTTCTTGTAGAGCTTCAATGTTTCCAATCCTGACTGTGTGCATATCGTCCACGGAAATCGGTGACTATAAAATTTTCTTTAAACTGGTTTCGATATTTCCTTCTGCTGTTTTGTGTAAGAGACGTTTTTGCTTTATTTGCTGAAGTTGGTCCCACCTTTTAGAATGGCCTTCCCTTCACTAAGGAAAAAAACAATATGACTTGGCTTTTCTTCATAAGTTTCTCATATTTTAAGGGCACTTCCTCCCCCCCACCCCGTAGTTTCCATGTTTAGAGCGCCTCTGCGAAAGGCGCAATATAAATAAAAAGATAAGATTATGATGTATGGTTTTTTCCCCAGGACAGTTCCGTGGCAGTGGACTTCTGATGATTGCGAATTAGTCTCGAAGACGACTCATGAAGTCACGTGTCTTTGTTCAGCCAATGGATTCTTTGCCGTACAGACTGACATGTATGACGCCAACGTAGGTCAACGACCTTTTGTCTTTTAAAGGGCATTGTAATTTTGAAGCAATTGTAATCGTAATCGTAATCGTAAGCTTCAAATTTCCAAATAGTTAATCTATAGCTGAGCGCAGGATACAAGCTTATTCAGAGGACTTTGTCATAATCATAGATTCACAGATCGAAGTTCAGTGCATGTACGACTGCATTGACACCCGATACAGACAGACAGACAGACAGACAGACAGACAGACAGACAGACAGACAGACAGACAGACAGACAGACAGACAGACAGACATATAGAAAGAAAGACACAGAGAAAAGACAGACATTCAGAGTGTGAGTGAGTAAGTAAGTGAGTGGGTGAGTGATGGAGATCGTTTTTGATTCTAGACCTTTAGACTTTCATGGATCCTAAGCCTTTGCGCACCAATTATTAATATTCTACGTCTTTAGACTTTATGCTTCAAGATATCTAAAATTGCGCTATGCAAATTCTATGAATGACTGGAGTTGTTTATGCTGTAACAGTGGACTCCTGAGGAAGAGGACTTGACCTTCGTCACCCTTCCGTCGTACATCGGATCCTCCATCTCCATCCTCCTCTGCTTCCTCTCATTCATCCTCCTATTCTACTTCCGGTTAGTTCCTATTTTACTTCCGGTTAGTTCATTGCTAATGCAATCATAATTAATGCGCCGAATACAAGTTGTTGCTGCTCGTACATTATTGTCTAGCAATTTCCGCGTCATTTTATCTCAAAGAATAATATTACTTGTCATTTTGTCTCAGTATCTTCCATTCTCGTTGAAGATTAAATTTTTTACCGTCTGCCATGCAATGCGATTTTGTTGTACAACCGGTCCAGACGTTCACGGTCCCTATTACTACTCTCTATTTGAGCCCACAGAGTATTTGAGTTCTACTACATAATTATGTTAAACTCTTTAATTTACAATAAATTGAATTCCTTAAAAAAGGTGTGGTAAAAACTGTGGTCATGGTTAGCGACGGTGATATTTGTAACACTTTAAATAACATTGTTGGCTGTGGTTATGGCTAGCGACGGTAATAAACTTTGAAATTGTTCTTTTTGCATTCATGTGCAAAGGAACCAAATAAATAATTGAATTGAATTGAATTATGCTATTAATTACTTAATTAATCGGCCGTTTTGGTCATTAATTAACCATCGTGACAATATAATTATGTTGTAGTACGACGTCGAAAACCGCTTCGCTTCATAAGAACTTTGCGCTGGCAATAATTGGAGGAAAACTGGCCTTCATATTCGGAACAGAACAGGTCAAGAACGAGGTACAAATGACCTATGCATTATGCAATACAATACTACGCAATACAATGCAATACATTTAAGTGCAACACAACACAATGCAATGCAACACAATACAATTCGATGCAATGCGATATAATACTATGCAATGCAATACATACAATACAACACAACGCAGTACAATACAATGAACCAACTGAACCTTGTTGAACACCGATAGCAATGGGAATGGACTGTGTTGTGTTTTATTGTAGTGAAATGTGTTGCGTTGTATTGTATTGTATAGTATTGTGTAGACTACAGTCACTACACAGTCCAAAATAATGGAATGCAATATTAAATAATGGACTGCTATGCAAAACAATGGAATGCTATTATGAAACAATGGACCGCAATACAACGAAAACATTGAAATGCATTAAGAAAACAACACAGTGCAGTTTACTGTACAATCCAATGTAGTGTAATAATTACATGAACATACTACGTAAATCTCTTTTACTTGATGTGTGTGTGTGTGTGTGTGTGTGCGCGCGCGCGCGTGCGTGTGTCGTAGATGTTGTGTCACGTGATGGCCGCTGCTCTGCACTATTTCTTCCTATCGACATTCTGTTGGTTGATGAACGAAGCCTTCAATCTCTACATCGTCATCACTTATGCTGCTCATGCGAGAGGAGGAGAGCAGTCCGATGGAGGGTCGCTCGTTCGATTCCACGTTCTCGGATGGAGTAAGCACACAAACAGACAGACAGGCGGACGGACAGGCGGACGGATGGACGAACGGACAATAATATTCAACATCAGACAAAGAAGACATATTTTGATTATGAAGAAGAGGAAGTTAATTTTGCTGAGGTTGTGGTGATGATGCTGTGGAGATGGAGCTTATGATGATGACGACAACGACGATGACTGATTATGATGATTATAAAGAGCATGATGGTAACGACAACGACGGCGATGATGAGGATGATGATGAGGAGGAGGAGGAGGAGGAGGAGGAGAAGGAGAATGATGATGACAACGACGTTGATGATGATGCCAATGGTGATGATGATGGTGACGATGAAAACGACGACGACGACGATGATGATGACGATGACGATGATGACGTATCTCTTATGCGTCTTGCAGTTCTTCCTGGTGTGTTGGTCGGAGCGTTCATCGGCGCCCATACGAACGACTACTTCGCTACATCCATGTAAGATGACAACGCATTCTCTGTATAAATACACCAAGATCAAGAAAGTTGTGGCGCTAACATTTTTTACCAAAGGCAGTGGCTTTAGGATCTACTCCTCTCTTTCATACATGTGGCCTTCACACAAGTTCACAGCCGTTAACGTTAACTTTAATATAATTATTTGTGTTGCAGTGAAACGAACAATCCTACCAATAAAATCAAATTATGTTTATTATGTCAGAAGAATCCGTTAAAAGGTGTTTAAATTGAGCCAAATAATATTCGTTCCGTCCAGTGTTTAGCGACATCTTAAGTTAACATGGCTTCATGATAGTGCTGTGGTGAGCGTGCTAAACTGCCAACTGAGAACTACAATCCCAAAACGGGTAGAAATATATATATTTTTATATTGAGATTTTCTGCTCTATCTACCCCCATAGCCAACTGAGATGTAATGAGTAAACTGGTCGTACACTGGTGGTGGAAAGATGAGACGGCGAGGAAGAGGACTGGCTTCTTGCCTTCTTATGCCAGGGCTAAGAAAATTAAGCCGCCTTCACTTCCTACCCACGACTGTCTCAAAAGTCAAAACTATCATAAGGGTTAACTCTTCTTTTTTTCTTGTGGCAGCCATAGAACTTCACGATGACCTTTATTCAATGAAATAGATCTCGTTTTACTGGGCGATTTTTATTAAATCTGCAAATATATCTTGTCGCAAGAAGCAATTAAAAGGTGTCTAAATTGCATCTAATAATATTAATGCCGTCAAGTGTTCTACGACATCTGGAGTTAATAAGAGATGTGAGATAGTGTAAATGCGCTTATCGTGCAGTTTATGTCAATAGAGATTAGAGAGGTCGGTCGGGAAGGGGTGAGGGTTCAAATCTTCACGTTTACTACATTATTATTATTTTGCGCTGCAGCAATAAATCTAGCAATTGAAAGAAATTAGCAAGTTTTATTATGTCAAATGAAGCCATTAAAAAGGTATTTAAAAAGAACCTAAAAATAGTATTTTTTCAAATTTTCTTACAACTTCTGAAGTAAGTAAGTAAGTAATGTCCGTAATAATTCACTGGTAAACGCTCAACGAGACATAAAACATTGTTATAATACATCGAAGTAATAATTTATTTTCGCGCAATTTCCATGGCGCCCCCTTAAAGCTCACTACTCAGAGGCGCTTCCAACTACAGCGCGGACACTGCATCGGAGTTTCGCGCCGAAGCGCACGAGCAATTGCGAGCGAATGACTTGCCCAAGGTCCTTACGCGGCGAGTGAGATAGATTCGAACCTGGAATCCTCCACAATAACTGATAATAAAAGGTGCAAATTTATTCCACAAGTTGAACGAAATGACAAAGATATGATTACGTTAACAAGTGATGCAGGATATAATATATGTAGTGTAGAGTTAAGTTAACGAAGCTGAAATGGGGGGTGGAGGGGTCGGGAGTGGAGCGGGAAATGAAATCCTCGCCAGGGTAAAAGTTTCCCCATTAAACCATCTTCCCGTCCAAATTGTTACAACACATCATACATGTAATTATAGACTTGCTCAGCAATTATAAATTTGCATGAAGTTTACCTCCATTATGTCTTCGCCATGAATGCTAATAAGTGCTAATAGGCCACTAATTAAAAGTCAGTTTTACTATTAGTTCTATGGGTGTTATGCTGTTGTTATATGTTATGGTTTAGGTGTTGGCTGAGCTGGCGGCATATCTGGTTATTTCTTGGACCAGTTATCGGAATAATACTGGTAGGCATATGCTAACTGGTATTTACATATAAACCCTTTCTAGGTTTAGTTGTTTAGTAGGCCATTATCGTAATCATAATTGGTCTATTTCTAGAATTAATTATTAGTTTATCGACTATTCTAAAATCATTTCTATTTGCAGATTTAAGTAATTAGTAGGCCTATAATTCTAATTAGGCTAACCAGCGTTACACGTTTAGCCTATTTCAAAATTTAAATTCTTGAACTGTCCAATGTAAATGTTCAATGCATAGATTTGGATTATTTGTTCACTCTGTCTGTCTGTCTGTCTGTCTGTCTGTCTGTATTTGTGTCCCCTCTGCGTTTCAGTCTCTCATCACTGTTTCTGCCTCTGTATCTGTCTCTCTGTCTCTCATCGCCCTTGCCTCTCTCTGCCTTCCTCTGTCCAGAATATGGCAATTTGACTGAATCCTGATTAGATCTACACTTATCAATATAATGATTTGATTTGATCATTCAGGTTACGATGCTTGTTCTTATCTTCACGGCCAAAGAACAAAATGAAAGCGCCTACTCAAAGAACGAGAGAACGAATAAAACCATTTCGTACGTTTAACAATGAATACATTGACCAGTTCAATCAAGTACACAATATTTATTCTATCCACGCTGGTCATAGATATTATATTCTCGAGCACACATATACATTGGTGGGGCGCGTTTGTGTGGACACCAGGGCCGGATTAAGGCATGTTCAACATGTTCCGCGGAACAGGGGCCCCCACACTTTAGGGGCCCCCACAAATGTGTGGAAAAAAATTTTCAGCAAATTTCTGCCACACGAGTATTTTCCCAAAAATTTCGGCTGATGACTAAAAAAAAAGGTCATCAACTTTTTTGGCGGATGAAATGGTATAATTTTCCCGATTTTTTTTTTATCTTTTCCGCCAAAAATTTCCGAACAGGGCCCCCACAAAAATTCCCGAACAGGGCCCCGACATTGCTTAATCCGGCCCTGGTGGACACTGTAGGAATATGTTCGGTGCGTTGGGGTCGGAAGGCGATTGGTTCGAATCCACCCTAAACCACCGCGTAGGGACCCTGAGCAAGTTCTTCACTCGCAATCACTCATGCGCTTCAAAGACTCAAAGTTAAATACCAATTAAGTTCTGCGCTGCAGTAGGGAGCGCCTCTGAGTAGTAAATAATGAAGGGGTGCCATAACAAGTGCTCATACATAATTATATTCATACTTACATGTTTTGCCTAAATATACTTTCACACATGCATGCACTTTGCACTAGCCTTTATGGTACTAAATGTAACTAGGAATAGAAATCAATTTTCAGCATCTGACAAAACGTTGCAGAAAAAATTACTAAGGGAAGTCACACGCACACTTGTAGAATCCGATGATGAACACATTAATTTTATCCATGACTGTGTTGTCATTGTTGTAGAGTCTACACGAAAGCTCTTTGGACGCAGACGATTCTGTTGAGCGTCAGTTGGCTGTTCGTCATCTTTTCCGTGAAGATGAAAGGAGACATCGTCAAGTGGTTGTTTGCACTCTTCGACATTCTACAGGTGCCAACCATCAATAACTAATGAAATTATATATCGACTCGTAAATAATTTTAGAGCACACTTGATCGACATCGCCTGTGATGAGGTCTCTTAGGTCTTGACCTTCGAGGATGGGTTCATAAAGGTCAAGGCCATCGACTTGGGGTCGATTTTCTGGGGTGCAGTGTGATTTTTTTATCGTCATTCAGCTTAGGCGAATATTGACTGATGTGCTTTTAATATTGATGAACATTGAATACTTTACCAACATTGAAAGATTTTTTATTTTAATCTTTTTTTTACAGGGAGCCTTTTTCTTCGTGTTCTATTTTCTGCTCAACGATGAGGTGAGTCAGATATAATGAGCAGGAGGACATAATTATAATGATCGCTTTGCATAATTATTGTAAAAAGTTCAATTCGTTTCCTGTAATAGCTTGTGATCATGCTACGAATTGTAGTCATAGTGCGTTGCGTCAGTTTGAAATTAAATGACTGGACTAGAATAAAATAGACTAGAATTAAAAAAATAGAATATCAAAGACTAGATAAGACTAAACTATAGACTACAATAGAATAGAATGGAGTAGAATATAATAGAATGGAATAGTCTAGTCTAGACTAGACTAGAATAAGATATACTTCATTAGTAATAAATTTTCCTGAATAGCAGTTTAATGATTCTGTTCTATTTTCTTGCTAAGGTGGTGACGGCCTATAAAGCGGCGATGAAGGGAAGAGATCTGAACGATTCAGATGCGGACGATTCACCAAATGGGTCAGTTCACGACCTCATGACCCCGCAAAACGCAGAGGTCATCGAAATGGTGAGGGACAAAGATCATTATCCGTCATGTGAGGTCATATTGGCCATATAAAAAATGTGGCTTCTTCCAAATAGTGTGCGTGCAACTCTATGTCTATCACACATCAACTCTCCGTCTGTCTGTGTCTGTGTGTGTCTGTGTGTGTCTGTATTTGTATGCCTGCGTGTGTGTGCTTATGTGTATGTGTCTGTGTGTCTGCGTTTTTCTGTGTCTGTCTGTGTCTGTTTGTGACTGCCTGTCTATTTGTATGTCTGTGTGTGGTTTCCGCGTGTTTGCCTGTCTGTCTTTACTTTGCTTTACATAGGTCTATATCTTATGTACATGTAAGTGTCTTACCTGTAGGTGCCAAATCCCGGAACACCTTCTCTTGGCACCGTTCAAGACAATTCGCAGACCGAAGCAACGGAACAGCAATCAAGGCTTCTCGTTCGGAAGCATGACCTTCGGAAAGCCAAGGTCACCAAAGGCGACGACGATGATGAAGACGACGACAACGATGATGATAAATTCGAAGCAGCCACTCGACGACGACCAATATTTACGACAACCGAAGTCTGACCAAACGCTAAGCATGATGGGAAAGCGGGGAATTTTGCGAAACGCAGGGAGTTATGGAGGGCCTAAGAATCTGTACGAAGTGGAGATAACGTGGAAATATGTAATGAGAGAGTTATGGAAACCCTAAGAATTGTTTGGAAAGTTGAGATACAATGGGAATCTCAGGGAGCTGTGGAACGCCTTAAAATCATTAGAAAAATGGAGATACTCGAGAATTTCACGGAGATTTTCTAAAGCCTATAAATCATTTGAAAAACCGCGAATTATGTGTGTTTTGGAGAGCCTAAGAATTATAGGAACGTTTAGAAATTCAGCGGTTCCCAACCCGTGGCCCGCGGGCCAAAAGTGGCCCGCGAGGTCCAAAAAAATGGCCCGCCAGGCCTGAAAAATGGCCCTCATCTCTCGAAGAATAAACAAAAATGTATGAAAAATTGACAATTTTGACAGGATAGAACACATAATTATTTTCTATTACAAATTATTTTATTTTGACGTCTATAAATAACATCAAACATTCCATTTTGAATCAATTTTAACAATTTTATATACTTCAGTTAAGTAAATTTTAGCATTGTTTGTGGCCCCCTAATGTCCTTTTACTAAGAAAAAGTGACCCGCTTGTCCTCCAACTTAGAAAAAGTGCATGGCCCTAAGGTCCAAAAAGGTTGGGAACCACTGGTTTAGATGCAATCGTTAGTAGAGTTAGCGATCACGTTACAATGTTCTCGTTGCATAGGCTATCAACTTTGGAATAGCCTACCAAGGCCTTCGATAATGACTGTCTAGCTGACCTTACTATTCCAGTCGTGGAAATAAGAATATAACTCTTTATTCTTTTGTATTTGTTTCTTGCATTTTGTAAATTATGTTTATTGGACAACTACCATCGGACAATTTTATCTCTGCGGACAATGATATCCGAGGTATTTGCCATGGGAGATTGTGGTCATCAGGCGCGGATTCAGAGGGGGGGCGTAGCCAGCGTACGCCCTCCCTAAACCTCAACAAATGTTCTCAAACTAAACTGACCTAAAACTAATATAATTGCAATTTGGGAATAGGATGTTTGAAGTAGCTGGACCGGCAGAATGGAGCTCTCTTACCGGAGCTCTCTTACCTACTTACCTGAGTTGCTAGCAGACGTTGCCCACGTGACCAATAACTTTTGCCGTGACGTCATTCACAAAGTTCATGTACAGATAAAATATACGTAAATAGAAATTGGTCAATTAAAAAATATGTCGAGTGGTCCGCCGTCAAAACGGCTTAAACAAGCAGTTTTATCATTCGCGAATAAGCTGACTGCCGTTGGTAAGACATAAGCCTATCTTAGGCCTAAATCTCAAAAGATGGCACATGATTATCATTATAATTTTGAAATTCGTCGTGCTGATTAGGCCCTATAGCCGCCGAAAGCGTTCAGCTGCCGATATTATGGACAAAAGCAAATCAAGGATATAGAACTGCAATTTCAGCTGGTCAAGTCATGGGAGCTCTTCAGCAGAAATTAAATGTATCAAAGATTACTCATATAATCATTCTCTTAACGCTCAATGGCGTGCGGTCCATGCATCCCTTGCTTATGGAATCAATTTTTATACAAATACTAGTATATTCAATTTCTATCATTACTGTGTTAATTATCGTCATAAATTGGCATCGACTATATTATTTTTACATACATACATACATACATACATACATACATACATACATACATACATACATACATACATACATACATACATACATACATACATACATACATACATACATACATACATACATACATAAATATATGCAAACATACATACATACATACATACTAACATACATATATACATACATATATACATACATGCATACTATAATAAATAGGCCTATACCCTTTCACCACTGCGCCGAACAAATGCATGTTTGTGTGTGGGCTTATATGCCTATGTATGTACTTATGTTTGCTTGTATGTATGTAAGCCTATGTATGTATGTATGTATGTATGTATGTATGTATGTATGTATGTATGTATGTATGTATGTATGTATGTATGTACTATGTATGTATGTATGTATGTATGTATGTATGTATGTATGTATGTATGTATGTATGTATGTATGTATGTATGTATGTATGTATGTATGTATGTATGTATGTATGTATGTATGTATGTATGTATGTATGTATGTATGTATGTATGTATGTATGTATGTATGTATGTATGTATGTATGTATGTATGTATGTATGTATGTATGTATGTATGTATGTATGTATGTATGTATGTATGCATGTATGTATGTATGTATGTATGTATGTATGTAGTATTTACGCCCCCCCTAACCAGAAATCCTGGATCCGCCCCTGGTCATAGTCCAGGTGTAATTGTAATAATAATAATAAACACCTGCAATACGCACTGCGCTTTACATTTACAAGTTTATGCAGTAATCTTAATTAAAATTAACTACCAACTGAGCAGACAGCTTTGCAATTACAATGGCACTAATACATGTAGCAGCCTACAAATCAAATCCGCACAACGGGGCTCGAACCTGCTACCTCTCGCACTCTTGGCCAGCGTGTTAACCATTACTCTGTCCGATTGGTTATTGTCCTGTTACCATAGATTATCCGTTGGTAGCTAAATAACATTTTAAGGTAAGTGCAAATAATATGCAAAAATAGCCATACGACTTCCAAAACCCTACTTATTGTTTAGTTATTGACTTGCATAATATTATATATCACACCAGTATTTGCATAACATTGTTACACATTTGTAAGAAATACAAAAGAAATTCATACATGTAAACATTGTATAAAATTAATGCAGGGCAATGATTCAGCCGGAAAAGGTTTAAATAGACCATCTACAATAAGTCTTGGCCTCTGGCTCATTTACAAGATTTATTCTTTGATAAAGTAAATGTAAAAATGTAAATGTAATGCATAAAGAAATGCACAGCATGAGAACGAGTATCAATTGCACCTTAAACACGATTATGATAGCAGCAGAGGCCACAAGACATCTTTTATAAGTCAATCAAGCAAACAAAAACACACAGAATCTCTCTCCGTCTCTGTCTCTGTTTCTGTCTGTTTCTTTCTTTCTTTCTCTTTATCTGGCAGTCTATCTGTCTGTCTGCTTCTCTCTCTGTCTCTGTCTCTGTTTTTCTGTCTGTCTGTCTGTCTGTTTGTCTGTCTGTCTGTCTGTCTGTCTGTCTGTCTGTCTGTCTGTCTGTCTGTCTGTCTGTCTGTCTGTCTGTCTGTCTGTCTGTCTGTCTGTCTGTCTGTCTGTCTGTCTGTCTATATCTCTCTTTTCTCTGTTTCTGTCTCTCGTGGTTTTTCCGGTTCCTGAGTGACTGGAAGTCAAGGGTGAAATTAAGGTGGTGTTAAATATATATAATATGAGACTCTGTTTGTCTGCCTGTCTGTCTGCCTGATAGACTGCCAAATAGCTGTGCTTGTCAGTCTGTCTGTCTCTTTTTATGTCTGTCTGTTCTTCAGTGTTTATTCAGCCTATCTCTGCGGATGATCCCTATATCGCTGTCTGTAAAGTTGTCCTCTCAAGATGTTTGTTTGTCCTCTTGAACACCGATCACCAATCAATTCAATCGTTGAGTAGGCTACTTGAAGTCGATTAAGGTACCCCTCTGTGTTCCTCTGCCTACCTGTCTGTCTATCTGTCTGTATCTGTCTGTATCTGTCTGTATCTGTCAGTCACTTTCTCTGTTTCTGTAGTCTCTCGTTGCTAGGGAACGTCACGCTATAAGAAGATTTAGGACGACTTATTGGAGACTACGTGAACGCGACCAGCAAACCCTGGCGAAACTTTATGCATTGTGTAGGCCTATGTAGGCCTATTCATATTGTTTTTATGTTTGTTTGTATGTATATGCGCATTGCGAATGCATGCAAACAATGCACAGGCCTATACATCTATTTAATTAAAAATTATCAACATACAATGTGGCAGAGACTTTAAACGTTAGGCCTATTATAGAAAATGATTCTGCATTGTCTGCTCTTGAATGTTCAGAGTTTAAGAGCTCTTGCGTTTTGATAAAATTAAGTTAAATTAGCCAAGTCTTACTAATAATTATAATCTGCCGACTGTGTTTTCAAAAGAATTTAAATGCAATTAGGCTAAACACTCGTAGAGGTTAATCATCTCCTCTGCGAAAGTTCATAGTAACAAAAGTAATCAATCGACTTCTGTGAGAGTTATGCTACTAAGCTTTTCCGCCCAAAGATGTTTTGGATTATAACGGCAATAATTATTATGAATTACCAAGCCTTTCTACAATGTACATTGGCAGGTCAATGTTGACACTGCTGTATTATAGTGTTGATTCATTTTCAAAGCTTAAAGCTTTAAATTTACAAGGCTCTTGAGAGATGTTGTTATTGTAAATTAAGATATGCTCGCCTACACGTGTCTTGAGATTATAAAACGACTCTTAAATACCGCTGCTAATTGTAAGCAGCACATCACTTAGAGCGAGATTTAGACCCGTGGCTATTTTAAATGAAGAGGTAGAATCTATACAGTTATACAAGTGTTTGTGTGTGAGTTTAGTCTGACCAGGAACAAAGGTTTTGGATTATAAAACAGCTGCCGTGAGTACTCACAGGTTATAGCATAGTCAACGAAGTTTTTAATGTAGAAGGATTAACATTAATAATAGTGTCTTAATTGCATGTAGGCCCAATTACCACTGGTAGGCCTACACGTTGTTTTGGTTTGAGTGTGAAAGGCCAGATGAGTCGATCAATTGATCATCAGGATTTTTGAATAGAAAAATGGAAGTGGTGGACCACGCGGCAGGGCTGTTTTTAAGAAATATTTGTAGAACTGCAAAACTCTTTCTTTTCCTTCCCAACCTCCATGTAAAATTGTTTCCAATCGGAGGACGATGGCCATTTTTGATAATTTCAACTGTACAAAAAAGCCCTGGACCACACCACAGGAAGGCTAAACTGGAGAGCTGGAAGAAAGACTGGGTGGATAGAGACACGTGGAGGAGAGGGATGTGCTTCTGGAGACCATAAGAGACGACTTTGAGGTGAATGGAGATAGGCCTACATGTAATTATTGTCGTGAGATGAGACTGGAAGTCTGGAAGACGAATGGAAAAAGTTGCGCTGACCGAAATGCAGACTTCCAGTGCTCGAAGGACTCTCACAATCCCGGAATAATGCGAAAAAATATACCCATACTGAAATTCTACTCATTAGGGTAATTGATATACATTGATAGGTCTATATCATGCCTAAACACAGCCCGTGTATATTGTATACATAATAGGCCTTATATTATATACAGGGTGGGCCAAAAGTATTTGTTCAACTTTGAAGGCCTATAACTTAGGCAGTTTAGCAAGTAAGTGTATGCTTAATGCATCAAATTAAAGGTCGTTATATCAGCTATAAGTCCGACAAATTTCATTACGGTAGCTTGCACTACGCGCCATATAATTAGTGCGTACCGCACCTACCTTGTTTTCTGACGTAAACAATAATTTTCTCATTGCGCCGTTAACAGAAAATGACACTTTGAAAGCCTATAACTTAGGCAGTTTAGCAAGTAAGTGTATGCTTAATGCATCAAATTAAAGGTCGTTATATCAGCTATAAGTCCAACAAATTTCATTACGGTAGCTTACATTACGCGCCATATAATTATTGTGTACCACACCTACCTAGTTTTCTGACGTAAACAATAATTTCATCATTGCCCCGTTAACAGAAGATGACAGGACTTTGATTCGAATTTTAAGAATCGAAAAACATTTAAATGCATATCAAATGATGAATGAATTTCCTGCTAGAAACTGGAATAAAAACAATCTCAACCGATTAATTAGACAAATTGACGCGAGTGCAAGTTCTAAACGTAAACCTGTTACTGGCCGTCCTCGTTCGGCACATACCGCTGACAACATCGCTCATCGTTCTCGTCATACCGTGGAGTTTTTGAACGCGAACGTTCCTGAGTTCATCGAACCACATAACTGGCCGCCTAATAGACATGACTTAAACCCCGTTGATTACTCAATCTGGGGTGCTTTGCAGCAACGGGTTTATTGTGAACGGATAGTAAACGTCGAGCATCTGAAGCGCGCGTCATCACTCGTTGCTGGATTCAGATCAGCCAGGAACTCATCAATGGAGCCATAGATCAATGGGCACGTCGCATTCATGCAGTCATTCGAGCTTGTGGAAGACACATTGAATATTTATTTGACTAAATAATTCTTGGATTTCTTAATGGCTATCAATAATGGAAACTTGCAAAGACTACTTTTCCAGGTATTGTGTTTTTGCAAGATAGACGAATTAAAATCATTGTAAACTGATACATATTCAGTACAGCAGTTTTACGCAATTATTATTAAAGCTAAAAATATAAATTTTTGACCAGTTGTAGCTGATATAACGACCTTTAATTTGATGCATTAAGCATACACTTACTTGCTAAACTGCCTAAGTTATAGGCTTTCAAATCTGTCATCTTCTGTTAACGGCGCAATGATGAAATTATTGTTTACGTCAGAAAACAAGGTAGGTCCGGTACACAATAATTATATGGCGCGTAGTGCAAGCTACCGTAATGAAATTTGTCGGACTTATAACTGATATAACGACCTTTAATTTGATGCATTAAGCATACACTTACTTGCTAAACTGCCTAAGTTATAGGCCTTCAAAGTTGAACAAATACTTTTGGCCCACCCTGATTTCATCTGGCGTCTGATTAACTGTTGTCTGATTCGTATTGGATGCCGTTCAATAATTTCATACTGCGTAATAATTATAATTATTATAGCCTACTTTGAAAAGGGTGACCAACGTTATTTTTGTGTAGCTTATTATTATAATACATCGTCGTTCGAAACTCTCCCGAGACACCTTTTATTCGATTATTTTAGTTCCTATAATATATAAAATTCCACCTGTAGTAATAATACTTTGCCGCCTAGACTATAGCCCCGCATTACAGCAAGAAACATAGGATATCATACTAACTAAATAAATACCTATATTTAACTGCAGTTCTATAATGTATAATTGTGGGCACATATCTAGACAAATGCGTAGGTCCTACATGATATAGAGGTCTACATACATGCAAATATTTATGAATGTAGGGCAAATACATTCTCAATGTTTGTCGAGAAAGTATGCCTCAAACGTCTTCAAATAATTATCAGCCACTTTCCACGGCTAACAAGAAGTCGAGAAGCCATTGACTCTAGCACGCACCTGCAACCTCCCCTCCCTCCCCACTAAACTTCTCAACGGCCAATTGCACTCGATGGATAAGAAGAAGAAGACCAGAGTAGATCTAATAATTGATTTCTAGTACATGAGTTGAGTTGATTGAGAGAGAATCCTGTAGAAACGACGACGATGGATAAAGCGAGTAAGTCCAGGATTATATATTAATATATTTCAATCGTCTAGAGGGTATATATTTATGTACATAATCAGGATACATAATATTATATAAATATATATTAATCCAATACATGCAGATATGACCTTCATTGGTTGCCTTAAGGTTATATAAATATTTATATATCAATGCATTCCATTTATAAAGTACAGTGTATATATATATATATATATATATGAAATATATGGCATATATTAGTGATTGCGTCTACATATGGGTCGTATATATTATAGGCTATAGTTCGTTCTTCGGCGTTTTGTGTACTTTATGTTCAATAAATTATTAAGAACCGACTCATCATGCACACTATGCACTTGAAGACAATGCTTCATAACAGCATACATTATTGTGGCCCATTGCAGCACGGTTGTCTCCATCAATAGACATTGTGGCCTGAAACGAAACGTAGTCCTGCGAGTGTAGCCATTCCTGAACGCCACACCAACCGTAAAGCCTGTTCCAAAGGTTTTTTTAAAAGAAATTTCAGAACTGCACAACCCCCTTCTTTCCCTTTCCATCCTCCGTGGACACTTACTCCCAATCGGATGGTAATGCCAATTTAAAAATATTTTCTAGCTGCTAATACAATTTCACAAATTCATTTAGACTGTTGCACAATGCACAATGCTATGTAGATTGTAGAACTGCACGCAATAAAAGCCCTGCTATTTTGATTTTTTTCTCTCTGGCAGCAAACTTTGATTCCCAACTATTTTTTTATTGTATTCTAGGCTTGTGATAATTGTGAGAAATATCTAATCGTCATTATGAACACCGATTCATGTAGACCTAGGCCATGTAGGAGTGCAAAGAAGTGAGAGGCAGAAAGTGCAGATAAGACAACATCTTTTGTTGTCAGAGATTCTCACAAGGAGTCTAAAGTGCATCCTCGAACCCACAATCGTTGCAGCACCAAACCTGCACGGCATAGATAATGTGCCCAACCGGTCTGGCCACACTAGACGCTGCTTGAACCAGGCATGATCGACCACAGGACACCCAATCCGGCTGCTCTGTGCTTGCTTGCAAAGCTAAGGCGAGCGTTTAACATACCGTAGAGTCGCATGGACTCTTGACTATGTCGCGTTCAACCTGTAGGCCTACGACACGCAGTCTATATGACTTTCTGTTTACAGAGACGCGGTGATTGGCTGGTCGCACTCTGAAGGTCCTACTATGACCCAGACGATTATTGCCAACGACCTGGTTAGGTATCAATGCGTTGTTGTGGCAAGACATTGCGGCAAGATCTAGGGTAATTTCGTTTCTATAGTCGAGCAATTTTGAGTTAGTAGGAGGACAGAATGATTACTAAGAAAGCCGATAAGATCGATCAATAATTTGTTGCGAATACTTCGGCGTAATTGAAAACAGAGATTCTAGCAGCTGTTTCGTTTGCAATATCTCGCGGAAAATTGCGGACTCACTGCATGTTTAGACTTTCACTTTGACGAACTTCAAGAGGCTATTATTTTTAAATCGCAAAAATGTCTTTTGGTTGGATTGTCCGAATAAGATTCTAGAGGCAATAGGCCTAATTATTTTGCGGAATTATCATTGAAGCAGTTGCAGTCTGGAATAGTTTTCATCCTCCAATATTGATGAGCCATTGAGCCTGGAGAGGTAGGCCAACATCTTGCGAGATCTTGCGTTGTTTGCCATCGCTGCATTGTCTTGAAGAGAGATACCAATACAGATCTTCACGTTGTTATAAGCCTATCATATAATATTATATTTTAATAGTGGTGGCATCTTCGATTTGTCATATTAACTTAGACTTCATCCGAACGGAGCATTTGAATAAATTCTAGAAGTAGCCTAGCAGCTTCGGCTTATCTTACCTCGATAATAGCTAAAAACAATTATATTATTATATGGACCTAACTTGATCGTTCGTGCTTGCAGCGTTGAGGATCGAGAAAACGCATCATATTCCAATCTAAAAGAAATGTTCTGTGGGAAATTTGCTTCGTGTGTTTTCCAGAAGAGATAAATCTGTTGACCGTTGGAAGGTCGGGATGTTTAGCGAATCTCATAGATCGAGTTACAACGTTGATTTTCCAGGAGTTGATTTTCCCATAGTCTGTTGTTCGTGACCTGGATTTATTGTCGATTTCATCACTAGTGTCTGATTAATGGTGTCTGATTCGCCTTGGATGCCGTTCATACTGCGTAAGCATAATTATAGGACCTACTTAGAAAAGTGTGACCAACGTTATTTGTTATTTGTTTGGTATCCGGACGTTTCATCCTCGGACGAATCATCCCCGGACGGTTCATCCCGGACGATTCATCCAGAGGACGTTTCATCCCAGGGCGTTTCATCCCCACGGACAAAATTTTTAACAATTTAAGAATACTTAATCCTATAAAATATGCACTGTAATAGTCTAATAGATATAAAAAGTCAAAAATACTTGCAATAAAATAGCTATCATACATCTTCTATATAAATAAAAATGAAACTTTCCAATAGTGCGGTCACAATCACGCCGAAACTTACGCACCGATTGTTGTGAAAATTTACCAAAACCTTCCATTCCAATAGCACAGTGTCAGAACATTTTTTTCCGAAAAAAACCCAATCGTTTCCACAAAAAGTGAACTTTGCAATCCGTTCGACCGCCATTTGCAAATTCAACAAAACAGCAGGGCTGCCAGATTTCAGACACAGCAGACGAAACATGAATGAGGTCGCGTGCTGTGACGTCATAAGCGAGTCGCAAATTAATTTTCGAAAGCGGCCTTTCATCCGATGTCAGGAATGGACGGTGTGACGGAGGAAAGGAGCGGAGGAAGCGGCACGAAGAGGGTGGGGAGGGAGCGGAATGGGAGGGGGAGGGGGAGGGGGAGGGAGAGGGGAGGGGGAGGGGAGGGGGAGGGGAGGAGAGAAGGAAGGGGAGGGGGAGGAGGAGGAGGAGGAGGAGGAGGGGGAGGGGAATGGGAGGTCTTTTCTGCCACAGCAACGCGTGGCTGGGTACAGCTAGTGTATAATAAGAACACATAGGCCTAAGCCTATAATTATAACAGAATGAATCGTCAGGCAATTAAATAATTATAATAAAAGAACACATAAGCCTAAGGTACTAAAGAACACATAATCCTATAAAAATAATATTAATCTAATAGATCTAAAAAGTCAAAAAATACGTGGAATAAAACTGCTTGCATATAAGAACACATAAGCCTATATAACATGCATGGTTTCAGTTTTTGGGGTGTGGGGGCTAGTGCTTTCTAGGTTGGATAAGCCCGGGATATATAAGATACCATTTTCATGGTAAAAAAATGAATCTGGATCTACTTGAGGGTCGACTAACGTATCATATTATTCTCTATTAATCGTCCGGCGATGAACCATCCACTGGATGAAACGTCCACTGGATGAATCGTCCGGGAATGAATCGTCCGGGATGAATCGTCCGAGAATTCCTAATGATGCTGCGAAGCTCTTCCAAAACACCTTTTATTCAATTATTTTAGTTCCTATTATAAACAAAATTCCACCTGGGTTCATATTATCGTGAATTTCGAGTAAGCTTGGTACCATTTTGTCACTTTTATGACACCATGTTGATTTAATTTTGAGATAATAACAATTCAAAAACTAAATTAGTTCAGATTATAGGCCTACTTACAGTTTCATACGCATCACTGCGACATTCTGGTGATGCCAGTCCAAACCTATATTAAGAAGGAGGCCTAATGATCGTCTTTGTTACAACACAGCGTGACTTAAACAGGAAATATCTCATCGTAGCCTATCTGAATATTTATAGAGCGCCTCTCGCAGTTTAATAGGCCTAGACTATTCAGAGGCGTTTTCAGCGCAGAAGTCCCGTGTAGGCTAGAGGTTTGAAATTACCCCCTCCTAAACATTACCCCCCCCTGCAAACTGTTTATTGCATCAATCATCGCACGTATTGCACTAAAAATATCAGAAAGATCATTCCGCTTATTGTTTTGGTCTGAAGATTTTTATACATCGCCGCTCACAGTTCACAACAATCAGAGGCGCTCCCAGTGCAAAAGACACAGAGAAAAGAAAGTAGTTTTGAGACAGCGAAAATATGTTGAACTTGATGTACTAGTTAGACTAACGAATGACGTGTTAATGGTGAGAGCTGAAAAGAGCAGCAAAACAGTATTATAATTAAGTTTACGTTTGAATGGCATAACTTTGTAGGTAATGTCTTACTCCTATCGTTCCCGCAAGCTGGACTTGAAACTTCTCGAATCCCAGCCGCAGAAAAGTCTCGACACGGTCCACACCATCCTGTCTGACTCCATCGGGGACCTTGAGTCCCGACTGCGTCAGCTCCAGTGGTCCTTCTACGGCCGAGGTCGCAGCGCCACCGACGAACTACACCGGGGGTCAACCCTGCTGAAACGAGTCGTCAACCTCACGAAGACAAATGGTTTGTTCTCGTTGGATCAGATGGAAGAGATGTCGCGGAAAGAAGCAGATGGTCGTGGTGCGTTCGCCAACGACCTTCTCTCCATGCATCAGATGATGGAATGCTGCCACAAGACGGACGATGCCGTTCCAGGAGTTCAGCTTAACGAGCTCGTCATTGAAGTTCGAAAGCTGCTCGGATACCTGGAGAAGTACTGCGCCAGTTTCTACGATCCAGATCGCGATCCCGTCATCGAAACAGCCGGCGCCTACGAAAAGCAGCGAAGGCGCTATATAAATGTCGTAAACGATCTGATTTCGAAGATCTACCAGCTGGCCGAGAAGTTCAAGTCCAAGGGAAGTGGAGAGGGTCTGCGAATGACGGATCTGAGCGGCTACAGCGTCGAGCTGTCGCGAAGGACCGATGTTGCGCATGCGCCGTTTCTTCTGCTCTTTCCGGAAGCCGTTGAGAACATCCGGTTGGCGTTGTCGGCGATGAGGTCATGGATCGAGGACGACCGGAACTTTGCCGCCTTCCTCGAGAACGACGTCAGGGAGTTGGACGCGAGGAGAGCCGACGTTCAGAAGCAGGTACGCGCGCTCAGCCAATCCTACCACCAGTTGGGATTTCGAATGAAGCAAGCGCAGACCGAATCCGACCAGCTCGGGGAGGCTCTGGGCAAGACGCAGGACCGCGAGGACGCTCTGGTCGTCGAGGAGGAACTCCTATCGACGCAAGTCAAGGACTTTGAGACTGAGTTGGACTCGACGGAATTCCGGAAGACGGAATGGAACAAGAACGCTGCGACGATGTCCAGTGAGGTCTATCACGACAAACTGAACGAATTCTCGGAGAGGATTCGGGAACTTCGAGGGAGGATACCACCCACCCACCAACAGTTGGTCACCATCCGGAGCAAGTTGAGGAGGGTGGAGAGCAAGCGGGGGGAACTGCGAACGGAAGAGAAACGCCGGAAGCAGCTGGAGGTGGAGATGGAGGAGGTGTCCGCTCATCTGGCGGAGGCGGAAGTGGAATTGGATGGAACTACCGTGTCGCTGGAAACGGCGCGAAGGATCGTTCTGTGCAAGAGGAGTTCGGACGTCGTGGAAAAGATCTTTTACCAGCAGCAGGTTGTAAAACCATCGAAGGGAAAGAAGAAAGGGAGCCAAGGCACAGGTGGTGAAGGTCGGTGGCGGTATATTTTTAGTTTAAATTGCATTTTAATTGCTGAAATGTAGATCCTGGATATTAACCTTTTTACATTTTTGGTTTTGTATTATTGAAATGTAGATCCTGGATATTAACCTTTTTACATTTTGGTTTTGTATTGTTTTAAAAGAAGTCATCCTAAATGTTTGGCAGCTTGCCATCTCGAAATTAACATAATTGCTGCTAGTTCAGACTTCGTCTTTTCGTCATATTCATCTTCATTCAATTTTAAAGCTCATTTTGTTTATTTGGATTTCCAAGTACCACATCTATGACACTCGTGAACACACTGGTGCCCCACGCCAAATTTTAGAGTGGTGCATTAGAATTCTGGGGTTTGCGATTACGAAATTTCGTCCAGTAAGTGAATATCGACCATAGTGTGGGACAGTCTTTATCTTATGGACATCATTCTGCTATTTTTAGATATCTTCGACAAGGCATGCGCAATCGTAGCCAATCACATCAGCAAGGACTGGCCACGTCTCTACCGCGTCCTTCCATTCCACCCACCACGTGGCCTCTCCACGATCGACAAGGACATCTACGACCTCATGACCCGGGAATCCCGAGGGGGCAAGCAACACCTTGCCCGCATGGCCATCGACCGCTGGAGACGAAACCACACGAGGGCAAAGGTCGAGGACCTTGCAGTTGCCCTTGGGACCATCCAGAGGTCAGACATCGTTGAGCAGATGAACGCCAAGGTACATCCGCCTGAACCGGAAGTTGTCGTCCAGTCAGAGATTCCAGATTGGGTCGACGCTGAACTGGTTCCATACTGGAGGGAGATAGAGAGGTTCGATGAGATTATGGCCAATAACGGAAATCGAAATACGAGTAGACTGAAAACACGTCACGCAGTCTGATAGATAACGACGATAAGTAAATGAAACGGTATTAAACAACCAGTGAAATAAATAAAACTGAATAAATAAATAAATAAATAAATAAGTAAATAAACGAAACAGTAGGCTAGTCTATAAATGATGAGACATGCCTAAATGAAAAATAACGAAACGGCAAGCTAACTCAAACTTTAAACATATTCGCATGGACAAAATAAGTATTAGGCCTAAATAACCCCAACAAATGGGTTGAAAAAATAAAAATAAAAATGGAAGTACGAAATATGTAAATATATAAAATTAATATAAATCATTTGCATATAGAGTATAGACTGCAGATGTATATATAGAGAGGTAAATAGATAGAAACCCAAAGAAATATATGGACAAAATAAATATAATTTATTAAACAAATATATTTGTTGTTTAAATGAAGCACAAATAAACATAGCCGAAATCCAAAAATTAAACCACCAAGCATCTTTGACAATGAGTGTCTACTCGAAACAAAAGAAGAATGCACACAAAAATATTTGATTAAAAACACTGAACACTCAACAATTGACCATTAACGGGACACGTGACCACTACTGCATATCTTTTAATACTTGTTTTGCAGAATTTATTATCTGACCGCAATTGCTATCTCAAGATGAAGTTAATGTCTTGTGTGCTGCTACTTAAGATAACTCGTGCGTCATAGGCCTATTATTTAATTGTCCACTTTTAAAACTTAGGCTAACGTGCTACTCTGCGTTTCCATTCAGAGATTAAGGCATTCAAGTGAAGCAGATTATATAGACGAGAATATGAAGTTGAATGAAAAGACAAGATTGTGTAGTGATAATATCCGATCTTATTCGACTATTCTTGTGGCGAGCTTAGAATCTCCAAAATGGCGTCCACGGCGCATGTCAGTTGCTGATCAAAGTTGTACATACGTCTGTAAATAAAAGATACCAAATCTACAGCGGATTTATTCATTTAGCGCATTTTTTATACAACCTGCTCAATACTAACTTCTCATCATGAATTAAGTCTGTTGAAATAATAACAAAAAAGTACTTAAATAAAATACTGAAAACAAGTGCACTTGCATCTTCGTAAAAGCAAATATTTACAACAATTCTATCACAACTTATACTATGCTACTTGGTCCATTTTAGACGGCTGCATCGGTCTTCAGACTCAAGTTATCTTCATAATTTTTTCTGAATTGAACTTGAAAATAGATTAGCTTAGATTTGATTAGGTGAGTGAATGATTGATTGAACGAATGAAACAAGACATGAACTATAACCTGCTAAAATATTCTATTCTCGTCTTTACCATTCCATTTTGTTCCATTCTGCTCAATTATATCATTTTATAATCTGTTCTGTTCAGTCTTAGTCTATTCTCCTCTCTTCAATTCTATTCAGTTCTATTCTGTTCTATTCAAAGATAATCTACACCATTAAATGTTATTTAATTATATTCTACTAAATGCTATTCAATTCTATTCTATTCAATGTCATTCTGTTCTATTCCATGCTATTATATTCTATTCGCTGCTATTCTATTCAATGCCATTCTATCCATTCCATTTCGGTCAGGCTGGTTCATGTTTTATCCAGTCATTATCTAGTTCTGCCCTGCTTAGACTTTTGTATTCTATTTTTTTGTCTATTCTAAATTGAAAATTTTAAATAGAGAAAGTTAATTATCAAAAAAGCAAACAGGCAGACACGCAGACAGACAGACAGACAGACAGACAGACAAAAAGACAGACACAGACAGACACACAGAAACACACACAGACACACAGACAGACAAGATGACAATAATCTGTTTGACCTGTTCAGATCGTCTAGTCTCGACTCGATCGACAAGTAACTGGACTTATCGCAAGGTGGCGTAGGTGTCGTTGGTTCTGGTCGTTCGAAAGTTTCGTAGTCGAAGTTGACTCGAAAGCTTTGGACATCTGAACTTGGACTGGCCACCAGTGTGTCATCGTCTGCCCATGAAATACCACACCCTCTCACTAGAATAAAGAAAACAGCCCCTCGCTGGAATAGATAAACCATTCAAGTTCAACTCAAGACTAGACATTATCAGATGATACACTGTAGTGGAATCAGCTTGAACTGAAGAGAAACCATTATAACAGAGAAATAATGGGAAGATGGAATCGAAAATAACAGATTTTTCAGATTGAAATTGAATACATTAGCCTATAACAGAACATAATTTGGACGAACAGAATTGGGTGAATATTGTCAGATTTGTCCGGAATATAACATATTAGAATAGAAAGAATAGTAGTGGATAGAATAAAACAGAGCGGAATGAGAAAACATGGTAAAGAATAGAATAAAATTGAGTAAAAAACAGAATAGATTAGAATAGGAAAGAATTCTTGAATGGATGAATGAAAAAAAGAATAGAAGAGAAAAGAACAGAATAGAGTGGAATAGAATAGAAAGAATAGAATAGAAATGAATAAAATGGAATATAATAGGCATGGATGGAATATAAAAAAACAGTTACACTCAATGCAATTAACGTAGGTGCCCCGACATTTATAATTTACTGAGAAATACGGGGCACTGCCCCGTATTTCTCAGTACATTATAAATGGTGCATTAAAGTGAAACATTTCTTCTCCAACCTTCGACGATTGTTCCGGATTGAACCGATGACCCTGGTGCGACCTCCATATCCGTGTTGTCCCATATCAGACCAGCAGCTGAGGTCATGACCTTTGACGTCTCACCGGATGTCGTGTCCTCTTCTTCCTCTTCTGGACTCATCGATGACCCGTCAACACCGGAAGTGCAAATGGCGTCTAGCTTCAAACCGGAAGTGGCGGTTCGCGCTTCTGTCTGAACCCCATCTGGTGGGAAATAAGTATGGTAGCTGCTTAAATGTTGCTTAGCCTTTAACCATGCTGGATTTTAATTATTGTATCATCATTGTTGTTCTTACTACTAATGCCATCTTTATTGTTGCATCTGTTTATTAGTCGTTTGTAATTATCATCATCGTCGTCGTCGTCATCGTTATCAACGTCGTCGTCGTCGTCCTCCTCCTCCTCCTAATCATCGTCGTTGTCGTAGTCATCATCATCATCATCATCATCATCACCATCATCATATCATCATCATCATCATCATCATCATCGTCGTCGTCGTCGTCATCATCATCATCATCAGTCTATTGTTGTTGTTGCTATTTAACCTTGTGATCGTTTATCATTCTCATCTCTTTCTCTCTCATCCTCTGAATTCTCTTCATCTTCTGGTATTGGTAACTTCACCGGTTCTTGTGACGATCTCGTTGACAATCTCAGTTTGCTTGTATCACGTGACACGTCAGACTAAAACAGAGCAGATCAGACTTTTACTATTAGTCCTCGCTAGCACCAAATTAATAGCCTAGGCCCTACCTACGCATTGGGTCAGGTCATATCCGACCAGACGCGGACTCAGGTAGATTTAGATCGTGTCGCGTAGGGTCATGTGAGCTCTGGTCAGGTCAGAAAAAGTAAATAAAGGCAAATTCAGGTAAGGTTAGGCGTGTGATGATGATGATAATGATAATGATGATGGTGATGATGATGATGATGATGATGAGGATGATAATAATGATGATGATGATGATGATGATGATGATGATGATGATGATGATGATGATGATGATGATGATGATGATGATGATGATGATGATGATGAGGTGGAGGAAGAGGAGGATGACGAGGACGACAACGACTACGTTGATGTTGATGACGATGATGATGACAATGACAATGATGATAACGACGACGTTGGTGACGATTATGACGATAGCGACGACGACAACGACGATGATGATGACACAAGTAGCCTAATACCGGCATTCGAAGGTTGAAAGTGACGTGAAAGCGCTTCAGAAAGTCGACAGCGAATTCCGAGTAGAGTCCGAGAATATCGATCAGTTCAGGAACCATGATCCTGTGCAGATCGCAGTATGAAACAGCACGAACGATGTATCCGGATCGAGCTGATCCACCGCGTGGTTCTAACATCGCCTGCTGGATATCTTCGCCGAAAATATCGTGCTTTCCTGTTTAAGACATCCATGGATATCTGATTGGAATACCTACTGTATAGGCCTACACGATTTTGTTGGAAGAAAGAGTTGGATGTTAGAGAGGAAACCGTCTTGTAGCATCGCGACACAATGTGTTTAGTTGCAAGAGCATTCACGTTAATAAAAACAATGCTGATGTTAATGCTAATGCCAGATTGCCAGTGCTAATGCTAATGCTAATGCTACATCGAAGTAATAATTGGAATTAAAAGGTGCATATTAAAGCACAAGCTGAACGAAATGACTAAAATATTAGCAAAGAAAAGAAACAACACCTGTATAAGAAAGGGTTTAATGAATCGTTCATTCACTGCATTCAAATTAACGACATACCTAGAATAGCGACAACAAT
Source organism: Lumbricus rubellus (assembly GCA_945859605.1). Taxonomy (NCBI): domain Eukaryota; kingdom Metazoa; phylum Annelida; class Clitellata; order Crassiclitellata; family Lumbricidae; genus Lumbricus; species Lumbricus rubellus. The sequence continues at coordinate 1,414,821 of OX243817.1, forward strand.
CTCGTCTCTGCTGATCTCGATCGTTCCTTGTCCGACAAAGTAGATGGCGGTGAGAAGGTCACCCGTGTGGAAGATGCTGTCGCCAGGTGGAATGTGAACCGTCTTCAGCTTCACAGACAAAGCTCTCAGGCATCCTGTGGTATACATGTACATTCTAATTCATATACATCAAATCAAATCAAATCAAATTTATTGCTCCCAAAACAGAAAATAATAAAATAGATACAGCAATTACATAATACTACTTGCTAAATGAAGCTAAGGATGTTAAATAAAAAAAATAAAAAATACATGGGCAAACAAGTAGCAATTCAAGGGAAGCAATAGGAGCCCCAGAAGGGAAAATCCCACTAGTTAGGGGCCCTAGATAATGATTACTCATGGCAAAGATGCTGGATAGATGACGCATGTATTGTTAGTATCAAAGTGGGAGTAAGTTAGAGGCACAATGAGACAGAAAGAGGGAAGACAGAGAGAAAGAGGGGGGAAAAGAAGAAAGAAGAGAAGCGAGAAGAAGAAGAAGAAGAGATTCAAAGAGGCCATTAGTTGACCAATATCACACGATAATATTAGTTTTAGATAAACATTTTAGATAACATTTTTCACCGTATGCACACGTATCAGACGTTTAAATTGAGTGAAAGCCATGCCCATCCTAATACTAGGAGGTAAACTGTTCCACATTAAGGGTCCTTGGTATTTAATAGACATATGTACATATGTACATACATACATACATACATGCATACATCCTGTGGTCAGCATCCGCATAACAACATTCAACTCTGACACGTGGATGAATATTAGCCTAACAATGACGCTTCAGTGAGCGCGATAAACTCATTAGAAGAAAAGACCAATTATAAACAAAGCGTAATATTATGTTAAGCTTATTCGTTATGATAATTCGCTTCACTTCCCTTGAAGCGCATCGTATAATAACATTAAAGAAAGCTTCTCAAATTGACCGTTTGCCAGAAACCCGACGCAACTGGGATATAGCTTTAAGGCGCTATGGAAATGAAGTATAGCAACAGCAGTTATTGTAGTCTAACGATCTACTGTTTCCCTACCCGGAGTGGCATTTTGGAAGGCGGAGCATTTGCTGAGCAGAGTTTTGTTCAGATGTAGACAGATGTCGGCTTGCAGACCTTCTGGAAAACTCTTGAGCACCTAAACAAACCAAAGCCGACTGTCATTATCATCATCGTCGTCGTCATCTTCATCGTCATCGTCATTTAACGTCAGACAGACAGACAGACAGACAAACAAACAGACAGACAAACAGACAAATAGACATACAGATATACAGACAGGCAGGCATACAGCGAAAGATAGACAGACATGCATACATGGATACACGCATTCAGACCTACATGCCTTCGTACATACCTACAATACTACATAATTACAAACACACATGCGCATTATAATTACATGCATTCACACATTCCTGCTTGCATAGCCTACCTACATTCATACACGCAGACACATTGTGTCGTGCTTACGCCGGTCATGTCGACACCACTGGTCTGCCACCATGTCTGCTGGCAGGACTCGATGAGTCGAAGTGACAGTGGCTTTGGAATGTGATGAAACTTGATGAATTCCTTTACACTCGTTGTCTTCTCGTGATATTCCTCAGACCCTTGATACAACCTCAGCATTATCGACGCCACGTTTCCAAAGATGGCTGCGCTCATCAAAGCTATAAGGATAAAGAACGTTAGTGACATTGCTAACAACGGATTGTTAAGAACGAAAGTGTTAAAGGAAATAATTATTAACACTGGAGCTTCAAATATATACTATCGGCTGGCAATGCATTTTCATCATTGGAATTGGCATTGCACAATCGAAACGTAATTACTGTTTACTTGTAATTGTAGTAAATTGAGTAAGGTAAATTGTTTCTAATTAATGGAAACAGATCACATAACATAATTTTTTAAACTTTTTTACCTCAATAGCTGAGCAATTATCAGTAACGTACTTACGATGCGTTCAGCATTTAGGTATGTACATTCACATTGTACGTGTATTGTAGGCCTAGAATTATGTATGCCTTCCACTGAATCAGCTGCAGTCGAGTCCCGTGGGATTATGGGTAAAACATGGCGCCAATGGTAAATAAACAGATGACCAGTCTATACGGGGGCCAGGGTGTGGGGGGGGGGGAGCAAGAGGATGTGCGATGTGCATAGAAAGCAATTCGTCTGATTGTTAGAACCGTTGAGAATCCCTTGATACCTTGGTGAAACAACATTCGGTGAATCGAATAATAATTACACAGTCACCTCTAATAGAGATTAAAGACAAGCAAGGCGGATGAGGCTGGCAATCATAATTGTTATCAATATTATCCTACTATTGTGATCAAAAATATAATTACTCTCATTATAATCAATCCGTCACAATTTATATTGCACCCCTTAAAGATTACTGCTCAGAGGCGCTCCAGACCAAGGCCTGGCGAAAGCAGCAGCGGTCTGCAACACTTGGGGAAACTTAGAACAGTTTGGGAGGTGTCGTATAGTCAAAGTGACGCCGTTTCAGGTTGTTAAAAAAACCAACCCCAGAGAATAGCAATACACGTGCGTGTGTATGTGTGTGTGAGTGTGTGGGTGTGTGTCGGTGTTTTCGTGTTTCAGACGAAATTAGTCTTAAAGCGCATGAATAATTCACACGTATTTGGCACCGGTTGATCAGTTGGTCGATTTGTTCATTCTCACTCACAGCCTGTCGATATAGCATGTTGTGCTGGGCGCAATGGGACCAATTGAGGTCTGGCAGGATTCGAACCCAATACACAAGGGAGATAGAAACTGGAATCTCAATGAGGAGGAGTCAGGGAGCATCTGCGAGGTGGGCGTTGGGGTACTTGGGGGAGGCGACTTGGCAAAGTCCAGATACAGAAGCAGATGCCATTCGCTTATTACACAGTGAAGTGGAAGTCGATTTTATAGTTTCTCGTTCCGTTATACATGTGCTCCTGTGTATTGTTTTGTTCTGTTGTTTTCCAGTTTGTTATACTGGGCTATAATTTATTCTACTTGCTCTAGTTTACAACGAACACTCACTTATATGCACACAAAGTCACACATATACATACATAATTATACATAGGCCCACACAGAGTACGCACATACATGCATAATTAAATGTAATGCTTCATTATCTCTGGCACGATAGCCATAGTAGATTTTTTACTATTGATTTCCAATGTGCTATACTGTGTTCTAGTTTATTCTACTTGCTCTAGTTTACGGTCACAGTTTGTGTTATATAGTCGTATTCTATTTGTCATACTGTATTCTAACTCGTTATACTGCATAGCAACATGTTCTACTTTGTCCTAATTCATTCTACTATAATCTACGGTATTCTACAATGATATATTCTAATAATTAGGCCTACTGCGATTTATTGCATATTGTTTCTCGTTTCGTTATGTACCATTGTGTATGTATCGCTTTGTTCTGTTGTTTTCAGTTTGTTATACTGCGCTATAATATTATTTATTTTACTTGCTCTAGTTTACAGCGAACACTCAACATAATTTGCACACAAAATCACACATACATAATTATACATAGGCCTACACAGAGTACGCACATACATGCATAATTAAAATTGTAATGCTTCATTATCTCTGGCACGATAGCCATAGTATATTTCGTCTGTTTAGAGTGCAAGGGTTCTAACTCCAAATTTTTCAAAAACCGTTTTATTGTTTTATTTTATTGCTACCAATATTATGCGTGAACTGTACAAAGATTATGTCGTTCTAAGTAAAAAATAGTGGAAAAGAAGCTATTTGAATATTGGAGCTATCTCCTAGGACTTATCTTTGAAATGTGCAATGGTTCTATCTACCCACGCCCTGCCTTGCCTTGCGTTAGAGCAGTTAATTATATATTCACGCGATGATTGCTAAACGGTGGTGTGCTTGCATAGATTTCTACAATGTGATTTAAAAGTATTTAAAAAGAAAATTGTGCTTTTCCAACAATCTGCAACAGTTGCTTTAGTCTGAAAAATTATTCTTAGTATATTATAATGTTTTAATAAGAGAATTGTAATAACTAAAAGGAATATTCCATTATAATTTCTGTAAGCGATAACACGCGTATTTAATGAGTGGTTTGTTATAGCGCATTTTTTCGCTTGTTATTATTATTTTACTAAAAAAAAAGCTGAAACCAAATTATTTTCATGTAATAGTTGATAATAATTTAAAAGATAATTTTGAAGCATATTTGCGTTGTTATAAAACGATCTATCTTCATATCTAAAAATATTTTAGATCTGCGGAGGTTTTAGGCCTAGGCTAGCTTGTCGTATGCTGTGATTTTACGTATTTTTTCACAAACATTTATTTTATAGGTTCGGAGACATAAAATATTTTAAAGGTTTCATCATTCCAACTAAAGAAATGATCTGTTATCCAAAAACCCACAAATCACAAAGATATAAATTATTATCTATCATCAGATACGAAATTATTTCGAAATGCGCAAAGGTTCTATTGCTGTAATTTTGCCTCCTGTTCGTCAAAAACTTTATTATTTTTGGTGCGGCGGCACAAAAGTTTCTTTAAAGATTATATTATTCCAACTAAGGATATAATCTGCTATCTAAATTTTCATTAATCACTATGATAGAACAATAATTGGATTTTTGGCAATCATCGAAAGTTTAGATTTGCTCTCCTGAACAATTTGAAAAAGTGGAGTTAGAACCCTTGCACTCTAAACAGACGATTTTTACTATTGATTTCCAGTGTGCTATACAGTGCTCTAGTTTACCTCTACTTGTTCTAGTTTACAGTCACAGTTTGTGTTTTAGTCGTATTCTAGTTGTCATACTGTATTCTAACTCGTTATACTGCATAGCAACATGTTCTACTTTGTCCTAATTCATTCTACTATAATCTACGGTATTCTACAATGATATATTCTAATAATTTGGCCTACTGCAATTTATTGCATATTGGTCTCGCTGCATGGAGTCCAACCAAATCTTCACGGTCTTCCGAATACTGACCTGACTCCGGCTACGTTTTGGAACGCCATCGGTCTACGCTTCACGTAATAGCCACCGGCGCTATAGAAGCCACTAACAATAATTACATTACTACAATAATATTACTATAGGCCTACAGTATACAGTATGTCACGATCAACATCATGGCTACTCACATCCAAGCATCATTGCGAAGATGCTGAAGACCTTTTCGTAGTTGGTGAGCGGCGCAATATTTCCAAACCCAACGCTCGTGAGGATCGTAAAGGTGAAGTAGAGCGACGTGATATACATCGACTGCACGTCCGGTCCATCCTCCGCCTCGTACGTCGTCCCCGTCGTATGCGCAAGGACGTCCAGCCACCCGATGGGGTGCTCGAGTTGTGGTCGCTCGTAGCGGGCGATGGAGTAGAAGATGCAGGCGAGCCAGTGAGCGATCATCGTGAAGGAAGCCATGAGGAGCAGGAGGACGGAGGCACCGTATTCTGAGTATTGGTCGATACGACGAGCGACGCGAAGGAGACGGAGGAGACGGGGAGTTTTGAGGAGACCAGTAGCAGTCATCGTCTGAACAAGAAGAAGATTTGGGGGCTTGTTTAAATGGGGTGATTAGGGGGGTTGCTTTGGGTGTTTTAACATTCTCCGAAATGAAAGTTACGATGTAAAATAAATGGCGCATTTACTAACACACGAAGTAAGGACAAGGGTGTGTAATTTGTAAGATCTTATTCCTCTGTGAATTTTACTATAGATCAGATCACGATGATGACCTACCTAATCACGATGATGATGAACGTGAAAGCTGCCTCTGTTTTAGTCAGTTGATGGAGTAGAGTATGTTAGTTTAGGTAAGGCTAAAGTGCGGATGGGGTGATAATGTGTGTAGCGTACCATAAAAGTAAGGTAAGGTAAGCATGGTATGGTAGAGAAGGTAAGAACACAGATCACATATAGGTTCAATAAAAGGTTTGAGTAAGTAAGGTAAGGTTAGCTAAGCTGAAATAATGTCAACTCTTTACTTCCATTTTAGGAACATAAAAGTGTCAAGTTGTACTGACGTCTGAAGTTCTGGCGACGGACAGGATGAGATCAAACGGGATGGCAGAGACAGCATCGATAAGGAACCATCCTCTCAGATAGTTCCCAGCGATCTTCGACGGCGAATACACGAGCTCACCACTGCTGAGGTACGTCGTTCGAAAGTTGACCAACATATCGACGAGGAATGTGATATCAACCAGGAAGTCGACGAGGATCAGCTTGTCGGACAGAAAGGTCACGACGATACTGGAGTTCCGGTTCTCCTGGGCCGCCACCTCGGCGGGGCTTGGCCCCTTGGTGGGCCCCCGAAAGGCGGCCAGGTAGGGGGTCATGACGGCCACGTAGATGACGAGCAGGAGGATGAGCCAGTCCCAGGCGGCCTTCCAGGGAGAGTAGTGAAGGATGATCGTCTTTGGGATCTGGGGTTGCGGTGGGAGGTTGCCGCCTTGGAAGCGCTCCTCGGTGTTGGCTGCCGCTGCTGCTGCAGCTGCTGTCTCCTGGTTGGCTGGGTCGCCTTCCTCTTCGTCCGTCAGGGCATCCTCTTCCTCGTTGGCGTACGGCTGGAATTGAGGACATGGATGGTGGAATGTCAGGGAACATATGGAATTATTGGGAAAGTGATGGAATGTGAAGATGGATGGATGAATGATTGAAAGAAGGAAGAATGAACGAATGACAGGCTGATAAAAATTAATGAAGAATTATTTGCTGATATTAAGAAACAAAGAATACCGCTTCTGAGATGTAATACAGTTCTAAGCATCAAGAATTTCAAGATACCTAAATGGAACTTAATTATGATTAATGATATAATTGACAATGACCTTCAGCGAGAACCTGTCTTTTCCGGCGCATTTCGGTGAGCATGACGACACCTTGTCTGGACAAGTGGCAAAGAGACGAGACGATATTCCGCCGAACTCACTTAGGAAGCGAATCATGATGACCTAGGAAAGACAACAACAGATTCATTCATTCATTCATTCATTCATTTATTCATTCATTTATTCATTCATTCATTTATTCATTCATTTATTCATTCATTCATTCATTTGGAAGAAGATTCACATAGCGCATCATAGAGATATATCTACTCAGAGGCGCTCCCAACCCAACTTCCAGTCAGCCTCATGCTCATCAAAAGTAGTCGTGCAACAACTACTGGATGAAGGATGACGAAGCATGACGAATGAATGGAGGAGGAATGGGTGAATAGATGGATAAACGAGTTGACGAATTCACGAACGAATGAAGGAACTACATGTATAGCGAAAAGCAAATGAGTTGGTGAATGAATGGATGGAAACCGTCAGAACTATTAGGCCTACTCTCTGTTACAAGGATTCCCCCAACATGGCGGCCACCGTGTCAACCTGTTGCGCACGTGGGACGTACCTTCCTCTGGCAAATAACTGAGCATAACCTAGGAACAACACGAATAACAAATGAATTTGTGCGCTCAGCTATTCATTTCTCGTCTATAATAACGAACCTTACAAACTCGAAAATAAATTATACATTAGCCTATAATTATTATAGGCCTACAATGGAATAGATTGCAGAATTCTGTTTGAATTGCATTTTGAGCTCTCACCTTAAGATTATCCTAATCTGTAAGCGATAGGCTACCCCATCGGGCGTCACGGAAAATCTTTACTCCAGAATCTCAACCGACATCGGAATCTAAAAACGTGAGCTACAAAAAAGCTCATCCAACCTTCCAATGCTAACACGGCCTACATGTAGTAGCGACAATAAGCTTAATGGTTTTACCGTCTTCAAAACCTTATCGTATAATAAGACTTACATGTAATTCGCTTCAAGACTCTGATAGTTACTGTAGTCTAAGCCATCGCGTTAATCCTCACGGTCAAGCGAGACAGGAAGACAGTATTGTCGATTATAACGTTATAGAGACACCATCCGTACAAGTGGAGTGAATGCTTCATTGATCAGCGATATGAAACCTATTCAGACCTGGTGCTAATTCCTTTGTGCATTAATAATAGCCCGTGTTCCCTCGCTCTGCAAAATAACGTGGCCAAACTTTTACAGGCAAAAGTGGCGCCACAATAAGTCACAGCAGGTCATTAATTTTGATCTGTCCATTTTACTGTTGACCTGCCTTATGGACTGTCAAAAATTAGCCTATTTCAAATTTTGAATGTCTGCCTTACATTTAACTTCTTTGAGCTACTCAATGACACCCATGACCCTGACGAGACTTGCTTGCTGAGATTCTACAACTGGCGACTATGGAAGTTTGGCACTTACTTTATACAGAAAGCACAGAAAGATTCGGTCGAGCCCTGCATCTGAACTTCAATGGTTTCGAGTTCGAACTCTCGGAATGGTACTGCTTGTGAGGAATTAGGCTATTGTGAGGCATGTCAGGTTCAAGGCTGCAGAGGTGCAATTAATAATGGTTTATTTATTCGCCTAATTAAGTGAAGACATGAATAAAATAATTATCAAATGTATTTAAACATAATATTATTAAACATGGCGTACATTATACTTATAGATTATAACACAATATTAAAAATTATTTAGTGCGTAAGTAAATTAATGAATGAATGCATAAAAAAAATAACCCACCAATATAATACGAACGCAACTAATTATTTTGATATATGTGAAGGCATTTGAATGGAACGCTGCAAAGGATAGTAGTGTCTGCTGCAGTCAGAAACCGTCTTCAAGAGTGTTGGACGGAGGGAGTGGTTGCCTGTTGAACCCCTGCGGAAAATTGTCCCGCTGGGACCCGATGCCGGCTATTGACGTAGGCACGAATTCCCGTTCATTTCGACTAATTAATATTATCGTATTGGCGCCTGATGGTAATCATCATCATCATCGTCGTCGTCGTCGTCGTCATCATCATTGTTCTATTCCCAGTACAGTCTGGTCCGATTATTGAACATGTTTTGGCAAAAACAGGATCGAGTATTTTGGGAACGGTGTGTAAACAGTACAAGGACGATACGAAACATCGCAAATAACGAAAGTATCCAATATATTCCGATGTAAAGGTTTTTTGAGTTTTAAGCTTACATTATGGACGAGTATTGCACATTGCAAAGAGTATTTAAAGATTACCTTCGTTAGGTGGACCACTATTTATTGGCTTATAAAAAAATGCCATCCATACATACTATTAGCCTACATAGGCTAAATAAATACATAGCTGCATACATGTGCTTCCTGGTCTATCGCATGTTATTTCGCGGACACAGCACTTTCTCTTTTGAACTGGGAAATCCATCTCTAACAGTCTTTCACAAAAGCCTTTGACAAAGTTAACCACCGTACCACACTACGGTCACACCAATTGGTGGCTTGTCAAACTCGTGAACCTTGCCAGCTAAGCGCTTATGTAGGCCTATCATCTCGCTGTAATTCCCGACCCAGAAAGACAGTTTATCACTTCGGTTGCTTTGCTTACACATATCACAGCCACTCAATGCTCTTCAAAGCCATTGGACTTTGATCGAGTATACTTAAATTTTAAAACCATATAATGATATGCTTAAACCGTATGTGTCAATGACACACACTTCAACGCACAAGCATGTCTTATACAGGGCCAACAATATCTATATTGTATAGGGACGTACATGTAAGTATAGTCTATCTATGTATAGGTACATGTATGTAGGCATGTCAGCATGACTGCATGAGCAATACATAGTATTATCATGTATAATAAAATTTATTATTTGCAAAGTGGTATGATTTATTCACACAACTTTGCACTTATAATACATCATATATCTTTGCATATATGTTTAGTATAGGCCTAGGACTAATATGCATATACTGTATCATATATATTTACTGTATGTAAATATATATTTCAAAGGGAGATATAGGCTATACGAACTGTTGTTATGTCATATTGAGGTTTGGTGACTATAATAGCCTATTATTATGACTTCAATAAAGCAAACAATGCATAGGTATTGCACAATGGAGTTTTGTGTGGGCACAGCCCGGCACACACACCCACACACCAATACACAGACATACATGTAGACATACATGCATTCATATGTGTATATAGTGCATTATGAAATTATAATAGGTTGATACCAGACATGACGAGCATTGTAATAATATAGGCCTAGTTCTCATACACAATTATAATTATGTCACAATTTATGTGCCCGTATACGAAGTATTCTAATATTATTAGAATCACCTTGTCGCCGTGTGCCTTCAGTTCTTTGAACTCTAGCGACCGTCATGACCGGTTTTCTTGCTTCATGACGGTTGTCTTGGCACGTTGACAGAGGTGGTTTGCCATTGCCTTTCCCTGGTTTTGCCTGCCGTGCCCGTTCGTTCACTTTCTCATTACAGGAAAGTTTCTAACGGTCTGCACCACTTGACGGTGGGCACGGAGGACTTTGGTTCAACAGCCCAGGTCGGTTCCGAGTCTACGATCGAAAGATGCGTCGGTCAGATCACCTCTCTGCTTTACTTTATGAAAACAAAGTGGCTGATGAACCTTAGCAGACCAATTATTATTAGAATACTTCACATAATTATAATTATGTATGAGCATTGTATGCATCTACTTTCGATAGCAGACAGGGGCCTACTCATTACTCATTGTATTCAAGTCATTGTATTCAAGTCATTGTATTCAAGTCATTGTATTCAAGTCATTGTATTCAAGTCATTGTATTCAAGTCATTGTATTCAAGTCATTGTATTCAAGTCATTGTATTCAAGTCATTGTATTCAAGTCATTGTATTCAAGTCATTGTATTCAAGTCATTGTATTCAAGTCATTGTATTCAAGTCATTGTATTCAAGTCATTGTATTCAAGTCATTGTATTCAAGTCATTGTATTCAAGTCATTGTATTCAAGTCATTGTATTCAAGTCATTGTATTCAAGTCATTGTATTCAAGTCATTGTGTTCAAGTCATTGTATTCAAGTCATTGTGTTCAAGTCATTGTGTTCAAGTCATTGTATTCAAGTCATTGTATTCAAGTCATTGTATTCAAGTCATTGTATTCAAGTCATTGTATTCAAGTCATTGTATTCAAGTCATTGTATTCAAGTCATTGTATTCAAGTCATTGTATTCAAGTCATTGTATTCAAGTCATTGTATTCAAGTCATTGTATTCAAGTCATTGTATTCAAGTCATTGTGTTCAAGTCATTGTGTTCAAGTCATTGTATTCAAGTCATTGTATTCAAGTCATTGTATTCAAGTCAGTCTGAGAGTTAATTCTATGTTTAAACAGTTCTTGCACATTATAGGTCTACAAGACTATTGCACAAACAAATTTTATGCGCTCCGTGCACCCACACTGTGACACAGTCACGCTGACGCACACTCACCAAGTCTGCGTGTCAGTAGGCCTACCTTGATGGCAATTGCAATAAATTAGTTTTATCGATGCTGCAGTTTCGTTGTCAAAGTCATGTAAATGAGTTAGGGAATTCCGATCGAAATCTGAAGAGCAAGAAATGTCTAGATAACCTGGTGCAGCAGGAAGGTCACAGTGAGGTCTGAATGCAGGGCACAGTCGAGATATCATTCGTGTCTACATGTAGGAGCCTAAGTGTCTGTCTTTAGGCAGACATTGGTCAATCGAGACAAAGCGGAAGACGTGAGTGTATTTACCCACATTGAAATTCTGATTGAACGTTTTCGTAATCGCATAGACTTAGATCAAAATTTCCGAAAGAGGAAATCCCAGAATTTCGACGTCTTGAAATAGGCTATAGGCCTAATCGTGGTGGTTAGCTGTATTGGTCAGACTGAACTGATTGCTGACAACCAGATGGGATCGTCACTCTCGGAATTCTAGATCAGTTACAGGTGACTTGGTGACCGAGGCGGTTATTAGTAGAGCGATGAACAGTGTAGAATAGAAGCGGAACGCATATGGATTGAATAGACTGCGGTAACATTGCTGTCTGAAAGATATCGTCGGGTTAGTTTGCTACTGATGATCTACAATTCTATATGTATGTGTACGTGGGTGTGGGTGCGTGTATGTGTGTCGGAGTCTGCGTGTGTTGGTGTACAATTATAGTACTAGAAATAATACTAAAGATAATAATAATAGTATCAATAGTACCAAAATAATCTAAGGTGTATTGCCAGAGGTAGCGATTTAAAGAGTAGGCTATTTGCAGTTTAACGTCACTGTGTGCTAAAAAGGATAATTAGCGACGCCCTCCTCCTTTATCCAGGCTTGGGACTGGCATTGGCAGAGTGCAACCAGTGGCGGAGTTAGCGATTCAAAGGAATTGAGCAACCTTTATGATTCATGGAAAGAAATAGATTATCTAATTATTGTATTAATTCTGTCCAATTTCAACGACATCTTAAGTCACCGATGACAGGGAAATGAGAATAGCCGTGCAAGTTGCTTATCTTTTCACGGGGAAGAAAGTTCAAGTCTTAAATAAATAATGCTTATCTTTTTTACAATGTTCATATATGATCGCAGCGAAGATAAAGTGAGAGACAGACAGACAAACAGAAAGACAGACAGGGACAGACAGAAAGACAAAGAGACAGAGACAGACACAAAGACAGAGACAGAAACAGGGAGGGAGAGATAGAAAGAATATAATAGGCCTATCCATTACTTCTTCAATTTAAGATTCTGGTTCCCTGTTGTTCCAAGTTTGAAGAGGCTTCCAGAATGGGTTCCGTGTTTTCCAAAAGGAAGAAGAGGCGGAGACAGGAGGCAACGCAAACTCGTAGCAAACTGGAGAAAAACAATCCGCGTAACTGTGACTCCACCCTTTCCCTTCCCAACGACATCAGCGGCGCCACAGTCCCAAGCTTTCCAGACCCAACGTTCTCCACATTTGAAGCAAGAGCAAGAAGGTCATCAGCATCGGAAATTAACGAGGTTGAACCGAAACGTAAGTATCTCACCTCTATAATAGCCTATTGATGTATTTGCTTAGTGCTTACTCCTCCTTCCACTCTTTCTTACTCCACTTAGGCTACTACATCTTTATCTGCTTATTTCTTCTTCGTCACTTTCATTTTATATTTGAATACAACCATCACAATCATCATCATCATCATCATCATCGTCGTCGTCATCGTCGTCGTCGTCATCGTCATCGTCATCGTCATCATCGTCGTCGTCGTCATCGTCATCGTCATCGTCATCGTCGTTGTCGTTGTCATCGTCATCGTCATTAAGATCATGACAATGATCACATTATTATGATCAGGATCATGATCATCACAACCACCGCCACCGCCGCCACCACCACCACCGCCGCCGCCGCCACCATCATCATCATCATCATCATCATCATCATCATCATCATCATCATCATCATCATCATTATTATTATCATTATTATTATCATTGTCAGCTAATTTAATCAGTGCACGCCGATTGTCGTACAGCGACGTAAGTAGGCCAGGTGCAAATTGCCGCGCGGCGTCTACACAGGTGATTGTCTGGACAGCACGTGACGTCTAGACGAGCGTACGTTAATTGTACAAGAAGGGAGTGGAAGTGAAGAAGGAGAGTTGCGTGTTGAGAGCCGTTGAGATAGGCTGTAAGAGTTGTTGTTGAGTTGCGATAGAGTAGACTGATGAAGATAGTAGTCGTGTAGTTGTTATGATAACGCAAGTGTAGTCATTGTTGTGTTGTTGCTGATCGTTTTACTTTATATCGGATTTTGGAGTATAATAAGAAGAGTTAAACACGTCGTCGTTGTTGGTTAACAAAACAGTGAAAGACTGTAGATTCTTTAACCTAGCCATTTAGCTAATGAAACAGTTATCTAGGGATAGGCCTACGCTACCACGAACTGATACGAAGAAGCTTCCGAAGAGACTGAAGGTCACACGTAGAGAAGAAGAGGGAAAAGACTTGTGACATTTGGTGTCGTTGCGGTGAGATAACGATCCAAGTTGCAGGATAACGATCCAAGTTGCAGGAGAACGATCGTAGTTACGAACGGTGGGTCTACGTGCCAAGTTAGGAACGGAGGGATTCTATCCAATCAACAGACGTTGCGGAGAAACGGACGCTGTGAATTTATCGAGGAGCCGAGCACACGGGAGAAGCAACGATACATCGAGCATCCGTACGACAGTGAGAAACGACAACACAACGACTACAAGGTAGAAAAACTTGCTTGTCTATTGAAGTGTGCATAAAGAATTGAAGTCAGTCAATTGCAAACATTTGAAGAGTAGTCTACTAATTTATCGAGCATCTGTAAAGTAAAGAAGTAAGATGGAGAAACTTACGGAGAAAAAGCAAGCAAATATTAAGAAAATGTCTACTGATAGACTGATAAAACTGCTAATTGAAGCAGATCTAGACGCAGAAGAAGTCGAACAGATGTCTAGGGAAGAATTGATGAGAAATTTAGCCGAGGTTTGGGCTAAGAAAGAAGAAGAAGAAGAAGGTGCTGTCGGAGGCGCTGCGGAGAAGCCAGTGGAGAAGCCACAGCCACCTATGTCTATAGAGGCGTTGCTACAACTCATGATGATGAGTAGACAGGAAGAGAAAGAACGTCGCCAAGAAGAGAAGGAGAAAGAAGAACAACGTAGACACGAGGAAAAGGAGAAAGAAGAGCGGCGCAGGCAAGAGGAAAAGGAGAAAGAAGAGTGGCGCAGGCAAGAGGAGAACGAGAAAGAAGAGCGGCGCAAGCAAGAGGAGAACGAGAAAGAAAAGCAGCGCAGACAAGAAAAGAAAGAACGTAAACAAGAGGAGAAAGAAAAAGCAGAAAAAGCAGATAGGCTGCGACAACAAGAGATAGAAAAAGCAGAAAGGATGAGACAGCAAGAGATAGATATACAGAAGCAGCAGTTCCAGATGCAATTAGAACAAATGAGAATAGATCGTGACGAAGCAGAACGACGAAGAATGGAGTTAATGATAGAATACGAAAAAGCAAGAAAAAGCGATGAAGAAATACGAAAACAGCAGATCGAAGACAAAAAGGCTCGTGAGGAAGAAAAGGAGAAGATGCGTTTACAAGAACTGGAGAGAGCAGAAGAAATTCGTCAGGAAGAATTGCAAGCTGAAAAAGACAATTTGGAAAAAGCAGAAAGAGAAAGAGAAGAGCAGATGCAGTTAGAACAAAAGAAACTTGCTATCAAGGAGGCTCAACTTAAAGAAATGGCCATTGAAAAAGAAGAACGCAGAAAGCAGTTAGAACTATTACAACAGAAGATAGAACAGGAAGAACTGCGGAGAATCGAAGATCAAGATCGACTGAAGAAGAGAGACGAAGATGATCGTAAGAGCCGAGAAGTGTCAGAACAGATTAGACTCAAAGAAAGTGAGACAATGGTGTCCAAGATTAAGAAGATAGGTGACGCAATGAAGCATGTGTTACCGAAGATGCCGTATGATATGATGGAAGTGCCATTATATTTTGAAACAGTTGAAAATGCATTCAATAGCTTCGCTGTGGAAAAGCAATATTGGGTGAAATTGTTGTTGCCATTGATGACCCCGAGAGCGCGAACGGTATTGAATCGATTGTCATTTGAGAATTTAGATAAATACGATGCAGTGAAAGAGCACTTGTTGAAGGAATTCAAGTTAACAGCTCGTGAGTACAGGTCCAGGTTTGCAGATGCCAAGAAGACAGCCGAAGAAACGTATACGATGTTCACGGCTAGGCTGAAGAACCTGTTGAATTATTATGTCCGAAGTAGACGAGTGGACAAAGACTACGAGAAGCTGTTTGATTTGTTAGTGGCGGATAAGCTGAAAGAATGTTTACCACCAGGTCCACTGCAGTTTGTCTTAGCAAAAGAGGGCACAGAATGCTTGGAAGCTAGTAATGTTGCAGATCTCGCAGATATACATGTAAACAATCGGATTGGTGTGATGTTCCAAGACAAACCGAAATTTGAAGCATGGGACAATAGTCCAAAGCAACCCAAGTGGAACAAGGATAGCAAAGACACCGGAAGCCAAGCCAAGAGTAATGATGCAAAGAAAGATGATTATTCTGGAAAGCAGTGGTCGCAAGATAAACAACAGTCAACGTGGGACAGACAAGCCTACAATCGAACTCCGCCGCTGGGACGCCCAACAGAAAGTAATGCATTTTACACGCCGTACAACAAGTGGGAGAACAAGGAGCAAAGAAGTTTTATCAAGAAGCGTTGCCACAATTGCAATTCTGATAAACACCTAATAAAACATTGCCAAGCACCAGGAGCGGCAAATCTGAGGAAGAACTTTAGCAGAAGTGCAGAAAATCTTCGAGTAAACCAGATACAAGTGATAAATGCACCTCCTGGTTGGGAAGAACAATGCAACCAAGAAACAGAAGTAAAGTCAGTGATGAAGTGTACGCCGCAGTTCACCATACTGAAAGAAGCGATAAAGACTACTTCCATTGCAGAAAGTTGTCGAGAAACAAAAAGTAAAGAGGAGTGTCAACGCATAAAGAAGATATCGTTGCAGCATGTAAATGTGGAGATACGTGGGACTGATGGGCAGCCTGTGCAAGTCGAGGCGTTGATTGACTCGGGGACCGAGATACCAGTAATCAACGAGGAACTACTGAAAGGAACGACAGTAGAAGAAATCGGCAGAGTTCATTTGCAATGTGTAGCTGGAGAGCCGATTCCAGCTAAGTTGGTGAAAATCGAAGTGCGGATGAGCGGTCGTAACGAAGGAGCAGCTACAGAGGACAGGACAATAAATATCGCGCCATATTTAACTTTAGTGTGTGCCAGCATTTCAGCAGAACTGTGTAAAGAAAATCCAGAAAAGTTCCTGCTACATCCAGAGATAATTGCAGAACTGAAAGAGGTTCCACCAATCAGTATATTGCAAGGAGAGCTACAAGCGAATGTGACTACAAGAGCACAAAGTCGGAGAGCAGAAGTCGAAGACGGAGAAGATGAAACGATAAACGAAAGTTCGCAAGAAGATGACACGGAAAGCGAAGATGAACTCAGCATCCAAGATGACGAAAGAACAACATCTGAGAACAATGAAACTGAAGAAGAGATGGCTGCATGTGAACGAAATGATAGTGAAGATTCCGGAAGCGACGCTGAACTGGAGACAAGTATGAGGGACTTGTTCACAGAGAATTCGAACGATGAAAGACAGCTGGAAGATGCGAAGAAATTCGAGGAGCAGCAGAGAAATGACGAGTCACTGAAATCGTGGTGGAGGATCGCTGAAGACCAAGGATCAGAGTTTATCGTGGTGAATGGATTGCTGTATAAGAAGCATCAAATGCTGGATCAGCTTGTGTATCAGTTGGTGTTACCGAAAGAGAGAAGAATTCAAGTAATGGAATTAGCTCACGAGTCAGTATTTGGCGGACACTTGGGAGAAGAGAAGACACGAGAGAGAATCAAGTTGTCCTTTGTCTGGCCAAAGATGCGTCGAGACGTGGTGAAATTTTGTAAGTCCTGTGAGAAGTGTCAGCTGAAGGCACGAAGTTTGGTGATGGATCGAGTGCCGATTACACCAATTCCAAGGGAAGATGTTCCATTCCGACGGATGACTATGGACGTGGTAGGCCCAATAGAACCGAAGTCAGCAGCAGGGCATAAGTATTGCTTGTGCATAGTGGATTCATGTACAAGATGGCCGACAATCTTTTTGCTGAAGTCATTGACTGCTAAGGCTGTGTGCGAAGCTTTGATGAAGCTATTCATTGACGTGGGGGTGCCGTCTGTGATCACCAGCGACAGAGGCACGAATTTTACAGCCAGTCTTACAAGAGAATTTTTGAAATTGATGGGATGCTGTCCACGATTCGATTCACCGGGGCATCCAGAGGCAGCCGGATTAGTCGAGAGATGGAACCAGACGTTCAAGAAGATGGTACATCATGTCATTGTGGAAAATCCAAGACAGTGGCATAAAATCATTCCGTTTACCGTATGGGCATTGAGAGAAGTTCCTAACGCAACGACAGGAGTGGCACCATATCTGCTGGTGTATGGAAAAATGCCAAGAGGACCATTAACTATCTTAAAGGAAAGCTGGACCAAAGAAATAAATCTACCGCCAAACATTGGAGTACAACCAGCAAAGTACCTGAAGAACTTAAGAGCAGACATGGAGAAAGCTTTGATATTTGCTGAGAATTGTGCAGAGGAAAAGCAAAAACAATACGTCAGTCAATACAACAAGAGGGCCAAGGATAAAGAATTCGAACCAGGAGAAAACGTCATCGTCCTGTATCCAACGTCAACCAATAAATTGATCTCACGATGGCATGGTCCATGTACAGTGCTACAAAGAAGATCCAAGTATTCATATCTGGTGGACATGAATGAAAACGGCCGACGAATCGTCCATGCCAACAAAATGAGGAAGTTCATCGCAAAAACATTATCGTGTGGTCTCATCGTGGAAGAGGACGACGAATTCGGATCAGTGGTAGAGCTACCATTGAAAGAAGACCATGCAGAGACGACACAGAAATCGCTGCAATTGGACTATGAACAGATCGGACATCTTACGAGCGAGCTACAGAAACAGCTACTGGATGTACTGAACTGTTATGCAGACAGAGTTTCGGACAAACCTGGATTATGTACACTGGTAGAACAGGAAGTGGTGCTGAACCCGAAGAATCCTAACATTTGCTAACTAATTGATTGATATTCTTTGGTTTCTACAGACAATTTATTTGTAATTTTGCTGAGATTGCTAAACCATTGACAGATTTAACTAGCAAGCAGACACCTGAGAACATTATTTGGACTCAGGACCACCAGAAATCTTTTGATTCTCTTAAAGAAATTGTTTTATCGAATGTTATTCTGTACATGTTCGAGGTTGGCAAACCATTTAATTTGTACTGTGATAGCAGTGATTTTGCTGTGGGGGCTGTGCTGTCACAAGTGGACGATGAGGGGATAGAACGTCCCGTTTCATTTATCAGCCAGAAGCTGACAGATACCCAGAGGAGATGGGCGACGATTGAGAAGGAAGCCTATGCAATCATATGGGCTTTAAACAAATTGAAAGAAATCATTATTGGTTCCAAGATTAATGTGTTCACTGATCATAATCCTTTAGTTTATTTGACTGAGTCAATGTCGAAGTCTGCTAAGTTAGTCAGATGGTCTTTATCATTGCAAAATTTTGACATTCTGTTGAACTATAAGAAAGGAAAGTTGAATGTAGTAGCAGACTGCTTATCGAGATTGTAGTATAAGGTATTTTGTGATTGCATTTAGTATAAGAATTGTTTGTATTTAGTTTAAGCATTATACGTTCGCTAATTTTTAAGATTAATTAGCTCTCTTCAAAAGAAAGGAAGGAGGTAATGTCAGCTAATTTAATCAGTGCACGCCGATTGTCGTACAGCGACGTAAGTAGGCCAGGTGCAAATTGCCGCGCGGCGTCTACACAGGTGATTGTCTGGACAGCACGTGACGTCTAGACGAGCGTACGTTAATTGTACAAGAAGGGAGTGGAAGTGAAGAAGGAGAGTTGCGTGTTGAGAGCCGTTGAGATAGGCTGTAAGAGTTGTTGTTGAGTTGCGATAGAGTAGACTGATGAAGATAGTAGTCGTGTAGTTGTTATGATAACGCAAGTGTAGTCATTGTTGTGTTGTTGCTGATCGTTTTACTTTATATCGGATTTTGGAGTATAATAAGAAGAGTTAAACACGTCGTCGTTGTTGGTTAACAAAACAGTGAAAGACTGTAGATTCTTTAACCTAGCCATTTAGCTAATGAAACAGTTATCTAGGGATAGGCCTACGCTACCACGAACTGATACGAAGAAGCTTCCGAAGAGACTGAAGGTCACACGTAGAGAAGAAGAGGGAAAAGACTTGTGACAATCATCATAACCTTCATCCTAATTTTGTAGGATATGCAAAAGAATTGCCGAAGATACCTGTAAAGAATAAATCGGAAGAGCAAGGCAAGCTTTCTGATTTTCTACCATAATAATTGAAAGAGATAATTATGTGAAGCAACCTTCACATTGTGAGAAAAAGAAATCACGCTGATAAGAAATGCGTGTTTGAATTTATTTTATTTATTGCTCTCATTTGCCATAGCGCGCCTTCAAGCTCGCTACTCAGAGGCGCTCCCGGCTACAGCACGGACACTGCATGGGTGTTTCACGCAGAAGCACTGAGCAATTGAGAGTGAAGGCCTTGCTCAAGATTCCAACGTAGCGGCCTGAGGTGGATTCGAACCTGGAACCTTCCTCCGGCTTCAAAGCACCGACGCCACCACTACACCATCGCGACAGCAATCTTTGATTTAGTCATTGATTACTTCATTCATTACACAAGTCACGTCGACTAGGCTCTGAAAGTGATGATGATAAAAATGATCATAGGCTATTATATAAATGTGGATAATGATTAAATTATATATGCAACAAGAATGACTATGATAATGAAAAGATAAATATTATTTCTATCAACATCGTCAACGAGAAATCTAAAACTGGTGGCCATACGGTAATTGTTGCTTTCGTCATTGTGAGTAGAGGGCTAATAAGGCGGCTGACTCATTTGACCAGTACAGCCTTGACCTTCGCCCATTTGACCAGTACAGCCTTGACCTTCGCCCATTTGACCAGTACAGCCTTAAAAAAGTAAAAAAGTAAAAAAAGTAAAAAAGTAAAAAAGTAAAAAATATTTTCTCTGGCGTATGTAAAATGGACTACTCGAAAAAAGTTACAGAATTACGAAAAATCGCCGAGCCGAGCGGCCGGGATGGATATTTTACAAGACGGTGGAAAGCGGCGTTCATTGCTAAAATTGACGCCCACATCCGCGAATGCTGCGACGATGAATGCCCATGCAAGAATCCACGGCCGGATCGTCAACAAGGGCCACGCGAGACCATCGTCGTTCGTCGTTGGCGCAATGGCAACTCACCCCCCCCCCGTGTGATGCAGGGGCATGAGCGGACTACGATGTAGATACGGGATTACAATATCGCAAACGATTTTACACCGTTGGTTTATAATCGTCTTTGGATCAATCGAATATTATTATTTTTTCTCCAAACACGACATATTTTTTCATAATCGTCTCACAATGTCATCAAGTTTTCGTTATTAATCCAAGAATTGAACGAGTCTGGGTAGCCTAACCACTTCACGAGTGATTTCTTCCCGCGTTTCCTAATCACTTTTTCGATTCTAAATATTTCTTGAGTTGTTTTCTGTAGCTCCTGCTCGTAAAAAGAGCCTCGTATTTCCTCACCAGCAGAATCAGTAATCTTGTAAGTTGGCGGATCTGTATATTGAACCTGAGATACTACAAAAACCTCCTCCGTCCATCTCGGCAAGTAACCCTTGTCAAAAATGCTCTTCTTCCTAGTTATTCTGACTCGATCGCCGACTGAAAACTTTGGTGTAATAGGCCCTGAAATCTCATCGCCGTATAAATTCATAAATACAGTCTTTTCGTTCACTTTCATACTAGCCTTCGCGGGGGTCATTTTGATCGAAGAATGTCTCGTGTCATTATAATTACTAACCATCTCATCTAATACATCGATATATCTTCTCGTTGAATTAGCAGTAAAGTACTTGAACATTTTATCTTTCATACTCCTATTCCATCTTTCTACGATACAACTTTTCCCCTCGTTTTCGGTAGAATACAACTCGACCAAATTCTTCACATTTTTATTATAAAATTCTTTCCCTTTGTCGCACCAAACTTTGATTGGCTGTCGGCCACCCCTGAGTATCTTCACGAACCCATCAGCTGTAGACTTCCCACTCTTGTCATGTAATGGAACGATCCATCCGTACTTGGAAAACACATCTATGACGGTCAATAGAAATTTCACGCCATCATTATCTCTAGCGAAAGCCTGCATGTCGATTAGATCAGCCGCCCAAATCTGGTCAATCCCGCCAACACGGACCCGCCTCGTCCTAAAATGTCTTACTACTGGTTTGTGTAATTCATTCGCTAATTGATTAGTCCATTTCAGGTCCTGCTGTAATTCTGGGCTTTTTTTAAACCCAAACCTAGGCTTGTTTTAGCTGACAAGATGGGTTTGACTATCGCCCTCTCTACGCGTTCCCGCAAGCTTGGATTAGGTATATTATTCAACTGGTTTATCATTACTCTATCAGCGACATTCCTAGAAGCCGTATCAGTGTGTTGATTGTATGCCAGGTCGTGAATATATGCCGCGCTATCTACCCTGTTTATAGGTTTGCTCCAATCTTTGGGGGTTTCGTTGCTATTCAGACGCAAATCTAGTCTAGTACCGGGACCAGTAAACTGATGGCCTGGCAAATGTAATTCGCCCGGAAATTTAGCCCAAGGTAATTTAATGTTGCTAGTGGCAGCGTTCAGTGAACTAACTAGATCCCCACCTTGCGCAACAGCGGACGCCTTCACGAATTGAGTTTTTGTTTTCCCGCATCCGACGCAAACACCTCTGAGCATCGATCTCCCATTATTAGCCACGGCGTTCTGCACATCTGTCGTCTGGGTCTGTTTTTTTACATTTTACGCAATACATTTCGTTTTTAATAATATATATTTTTAAAAATGGAGATTAGAGATATGAGTTGGGGCACAGCGCTCTCGAAAAGATTCAATAATCCGTTGTTACCAAAAAGCATACGTGGTTTGATAGTTGGGAAATCGGCGTGTGGAAAAACAACGCTTCTTCTCAATCTTTTACTCAGGCCAGACTGGTTGGATTATAATAACTTACAAGTATTCGGCACTTCTCTGTTTCAACCGGAATATCGTATTATCAAAAAAGCATACGAAGAAAAATTACCGAAAGCAGCGATCGTTCGGTTGTTCGAGCACCGAGATGAAATCGTGGGCCTAAATGCGTCGCCAGACCTTGTTATGGAGGAAATGGCAAAAAACTCAGAAGCTAAATCCGATATAATTGCCAAGTTCTTTGAGAGCGCCGACGATGTACCGGACCCGAGAGATTTGAGCGCCGAAAAGAAGAACCTGATGATTTTTGATGATCTTCAATTGGAAAAACAAAACAAATGTGAAACGTATTACAATCGGGGGAGGCATAGTAATGTAGATTGTTTTTACCTCGCCCAGAATTATTTCAAATTACCGCGCCAAACAATCAGAGAAAATGCGAACTTTATTTGCCTGTTCAAACAAGACCTGAAAAATTGTAATCATATTTACAACGATCACGTGAGTACAGACATGCCGAAAGATGAATTTAGAAAACTATGCAAAACAGTATGGGAACAGCCTCATGGATTCGTGGTTTTAGACCTGACTAGCGACAAGTACAATGGTAAATACCGAAGCGGACTCGACGAATTTTATATAATCGAGGATCCGCCATTGTAAAATTGTATTGTATAGTAAAAATGGAATCATCGCTTCTCAAACAGATATCGGAAAACACGGAAAAGACGGCCTGCAACACGGAACCAAAAACATCATTTTCCATTTTTCTAAGCGAAAAGAGCACGCGAATCAGAACGAAGTTTAATCCACTACTCGAACTGGAGAAGAATAAGAAATATGAAATGGCCTTAGTTGCCCTCGAGACGTACTATTCTTTTCCAAATATCGATGCGACAAACAACGTCTTTCGGTATTCACCAAATCGCGACTCACAGTGGGTAAACATTGCAGTTCCAGAGGGTTGCTATGAAATAACGGATATCAATGAATATATACAGAGAGTGATGAAGGGGAATGGGCATTACGACGGAGTAAATGGCGCTTACTGTATCTCAATAGCACCAAACACCAATACGCTGAGGTCTGTGGTGAATATAGAAGCAGATTATATGGTTGACTTTACGCCAAAGAATTCGATCGGAAAGGTTCTAGGGTTTGACAAATGGATCTATTCGGCGGGATACAACGAATCAGAGAACTTGGTAAATATAATGAGTGTAAGCAGCCTGAGAGTGACCAGCGACATTATTGGGTCTTCGTACACTAACGGAACATCGGAAAACGTGATATATTCTTTTTTCCCAAACGTAGGCCCGGGTTACAAGATTATCGAAGTGCCGCATAATTTGATATATCTCCCGATTTTGCTATCTACAATTTCAACGATGGAAACGAGGCTCACAGACCAACACGGGAGCCTACTAAATCTTCGAGGTGAAGAATTGGCGATTCGATTTCACATCAGAGAAGTTTGAAAGTTTTTGTAATTTATTAATAAAATGAATCGTTACACGGGCGTAAAAGTTAATATTTCAGAAGCGCAACAAGACAAAATTAAAAGATCACTTCAAGCGGGGAGCGGCGTGAGTATCAAACTATCGCACGATGATTTGAATGGCGAACACGTTTTGGCTCTCACCCAGGCGCAAATCAATAAAATGGCGGCTGCCTACCAAAAAGGAACTGGCATGATTATTAAAATGAGTAAAACGCAATTGGAGAACAACAAGAAAGTCGAAGGTGGATTCATAGGCGCTATACTTCCGCTTCTAGCGACAGCGGGACGGTTCCTTCTTGGTAGCGTACTGCCAAGTTTAGCACAGGGCGCATTAGGTGGGTTAGGTGCTGCGGCTGGATCGAAACTTGTCGATAAAATCAGCGGTTCGGGCGTAATGTATGTCAAGAAAGGTGACATAGCGTGCAAAATAAGAGCGGCTGGATCCGGGTTGTACTTGTCTCCGTGGCAAAAAGGCGCATCGATAATGGGATCCGGGCTTTACATGAAAACAGGGTCGGGCTATGTGAGTGGCGAAGGACTTTTGCTCGGTCCCAACTCGCCGTTTCGAAACATTCCGATTCTCGGCATGATATTATAAATTATCATATGTAAAATGTCGAGACCAATACACAAATTTGGAACTAAACCAACTAGACCGGTAGAGGTTAGAACGCAGCCCGTTTCAGTCTTTTGGAAGATTACGAGCGGTGTTACCCGCACCCCAGTAAGACAACTAGGGGGTCTGCGATGGGAGATTTTTGCGCAAAATGATATCACGATACAACCAAAGACAGCAAATACGCTAAGGCTTGGACTCGGTGTAGAAATGGCAGCCGGTCTTTGTCTCGTTTCCCTCAGACAGGCTATCAAAGAACGACGATGCAGCCTACTAGACGGAGTGATTTCAGAAGATGTGATTGATGATATCATAGTTTCCATTCAAAACAACTCCGATTCGGCAGTAACAATAAATGAAGGAGATTCGCTATGCTGTGTAAATTATCTGCGGTAAAAAATATATATTGCTAATAAATAAAAGAATGGAATACGAAGGCATCAAACTCTATCCAAACCTAACAAATATAACACCCTCCGCGCCAGAAGGTGAAATACAAATAGCCGCAGGGTCCGCACAAACGTATCGACTTCAGAAGATTAGCGAAATCAAAAAGGAGATCGAGCAAGAACGCGACAAAAGAGCAGCGTTGAGTAAAAAGTACCATAGAAGTGTGAGCGTAATCGGCGTAGTAGACAACGTCCTCATGGCGATCACGATGGGGCTCGGAATTTCGGGAATCGGTGTACTAGCCACCATAATTGCAACCCCCATCGCTATTGCTATGGAAGGGACAGCGCTAGGTGCGGGGCTATTGAGTATAATTGGCAGCCGAATCTGTAAAAAGCTCGCCCTGAAGGCGGAGAAGCATGAAAAGATCAAAACGCTAGCTGATGCGAAGCTCAACACGATCAGCGACCATATTTCAAAAGCACTCGTGGATGATCACATTTCAGATGAGGAATATTCTCTGATTCTAAGCGAGATTGAAAAATTCAATGGCATGAAAGAAGAAATCAAAAGTAAGTCGAAAGTTGCGGCAGCCGCGATGGACGAGGAAACGAAACAATCACTCATCGACCGAGGAAGAGAGGAAGTCAGGCAGTCCTTTCAAAGCATGTTTGAGAAAAATACCGAATCTGTGAGAAAGACGACTAACGTGAACATGTATGAAATCATGTAGAGTTTTGCATACCTATGTAGACCTATGTCGCTATGTCTGAAAATACGTCTAACTTGTGTTTTTACACATGTCGAAAAACATGTCGAAAAACACGTCGAAAAACACGCCGGAAAACATGTCGAAAAACATTAAATTTTTTATTAAAAATGTCGTTTCTAAAGATAGATGACCCGGCGAAAAGAAATTTCATAGTCGAAGAGTTTCTGAAATCCAAGAAGAATATTCAACAAAACTTTTTATCGGAGAGATTGGGAGATTCGGGGCTGCAACAAGAACTAACCAAGCTGTACAAGCCTATCGTCGATTCGCAATCCGCAATTTCCAAAGAGCAGAATGTCTTACTATCCGCCATCAAAGAAAACTCGATAGCTACTACAAACGCACTACAGACGCTACCCGCTTCGTTGAAGATTCAATTTCCTCAGTATCCCTCGATAGAAGCGTATAGCGACGATCCGACTGAGGATATTAGAACTTTAGAATTAGGGGATGTAGCCACCAAGTACCTTCATCAATACGCCTCCGATAGAAAAATCGTAGACACGACGTTCGGAATACGATCAAAAAATAGTCAATTCTACATCGGCGACACTCCGATTTTTATTCAAGGAGACGATGTGACGGTTGGAAATAAGACGTATAGCGGAACACCGGGGCTTTGGGAGTTGTTGACGATGAAACAGCCGAACACGTCGATATACGATAATAATGATAGAGACGATTACGCCGAGATTCTACTCGCGTCGGATGCTATCAGACAGCCAAAAAATCCCAACAAACCGAAAGCATCTTCGAGCGTCAAATATAGAGAAATTATCAAGCCGATATGGGAAAAGAGGACTCGTAATGCGGTGGGTAAAGGCGTGGGTGGTGTAATCGTTATTTCCGAAGATCCAAACGTGTTGGCGAAACAGCTAGAACTACGATTTCAAAGCTTCAAAGCAGGCAATACCGGCGTGAGAAACGAGATCGTGGCGATGTGCGACGCGTTATTGAGGCAGGAAGTGCTGAGTAAAGATGCTTACAAAAATATAATGATGACATTGTAAAATGCAGAAAAAATGCAAGTCATTAATAGAAGGAGGTATAGAAAACAATACGTTATCGGAGGATCGGGAATATTCGATACAATTTCGGGATTTTTCAAACGACTAGTAACGTCGAACGCCGCCAAACAATTAGCAACGACCGCTCTCAACGCGAGTAAAGACGTGGCGAAAGAAATTGGGAAAAAGGCCATCGATGTTGGGAAAACAACCGCAATCGACGCTGGTAAACGATTAGTAGACAAAGCAGTGGCCAAACTGTTTACTCCTGCCCCTACTCCTACTCCCACCTCCAAGAAAATTACGCCAGAAACTATACAAATTTTAGAGCGGCTGAGCGGCGTCGGGTCGAGCCCAAATATCTCGAATATTAATAATCTGATGATGGGGGACGGCCTGACGAAGAACGGCGCCATATCGATACAAGATTTAGTACGCTCGCTAAACGGCGGCGGAATGAAGGTCGCGTAAAAAATATATTATCGCGTAGTAGTAAAAATGCAATCATCCGATATTCTGAGATTTACCGAACAACCATTGAGCGATGAAAGCGTCGAACGTTACGAATGGTACGAGTATGAGCCGATATCGGGGGCGAATCTAAACACCTCCGGCGAGATTAGAATAAACATCGAACTTCAAGATCTATTTTGTCATCCATCAGAATCTTACCTGTTGTTCGAGGGTAGATTGACGAAGGCGGACAACCCCGCCACCTTCTACGTTGATGCCGATGAAGCAACTCTTACGAATAATGGGCTGATGCATCTTTTCAGTCAAATTTCGTATGCCCTATCGAATCAGGAAATTGAATCGTTATTTTACCCGGGCCAAGCAACGACGATGCTCGGATTACTCAAATACCCGAATGATTTTCAACTAGCTCAAGGTCTGAATCAGTTGTGGTACAAGGACAGCGGAGCGACGGCTGCTATCGCGAATAATCAAGGTTTCGCCGTGAGACAGTCGTATATAATTCAAAAACCGAATGCCAAAGGTACTTTCAGCTTTGTAGTTCCATTGAAGCATATTTTCGGATTTTGTGATGATTACGACAAGGTTGTTTTTGGTGTGAAACATACGCTAACTCTGGTTCGTAAAGCCGATGATGACGCAATTTTTAGATCAGCCGCCGCAGGTGCAGTGGCTGCAGGGAAAGTTAGGCTGGATAAAATCTCATGGTTCATGCCGCACGTTATTCCCGCGGATATGGAGAAGATGCAATTGTACAAAACGATCGAATCGAAAGCGTCGCTGCCAGTTGCGTACAGAGCCCGTCAATGCGATACCACCTCCGTCGCACAGTCGACTAATTTTAGCTGGAGTCTTAGCGTCAAGACATTACCCGAGAAACCTAGGTACATCATCTTGGGTTTTCAAACCGACAAAAGCGGCGATCAAGAACAAAATCCATCAGTTTTCAATCATTGCGATCTGAAGAACATGTTCGTGATGATGAACCAGGACCGATACCCAGTTGTCGACTATAATCTATCATTTCCGAATCAACAATTCGCGCGGGCATACCGAGCAGCAGCCGCGTTCAGTGAAAAATACTATGGAATGGACGAACTAATGACACAATGCAATATCACACCCTCAGACTTCAAAGATCTGTTTCCGATTATGGTGTTTGACGTGAGCAAGCAATCCGAGCGTCTGAAGTCATCGGTGGTTGATAATTTTATCCAGATCAAAGGCACGTTCAATACGGCGCCGCCCGCCAATACGGAAGCGTACGCAGTGGTGATTTCAGACAAGTTACTGAGGTTTCAATCGGATGGACAGAAAATGAGCGTGGTATATTGAAGAAAGATAACGCCGAAGAATAATGAGACTTACAGATACCTATCGCGCGTATATGAACGATAGGTATCTACGGTTACCTAGTACAAAAACTCGACCTGCAATCCGGCTCCGCCCATGAGAAGAAGGCGACCGGCTGTTGGCCTGTTTCCGGATATGACAGAATATACCCTCATACCGAGCTTATCGTTGGCGTTGGAAAATATGGCGACGGTTGGTAATACGAGCGATATTCTGCTGCCAACCGTTGATCCGCCAGCCATGCATTCAAAAAGTTCGTTACTTTGCATCCCGTCTGTGACATACGAAATTCTGATTATTTTTTCGCCCGGACTGTCATTTCCTATCAAGAAATTCGCGAATCCGCCAAGTCGATATACGCCTGTACGAGGAATAGTTATTAAGCCCAAGGACGTCGTATACGCTGAATCCGTATTGATGGCAACGGCCGTTAATTGCTGGTGCATTACATATACGCCTCCGAATGCCCCAACATGCATTGCATATGTGCCCGAGAATGCGCCACCACGTACGATTGCGGTTACTCCCCCTCCACCCTCCTTCAACACACAAATAGCCGGTCCGGTTGTAGGCCGCCAATTCGGGGACAATGCTGGTGCCGCTGTTATAGCTCCAGCCGTTCCTTCGAACCTATATGTAATACCGCTCGTCGTATTTCTCACTAGATTGCCCGGGGATACCCTCATACCCGAAACGTAATCTCTAGGGGCGATATCCGCTGTTTTATCAACGACTAGGGCAGTAGCCTGAGCTGAACTAATAGCGTCACCCCCGTTACCTGTAAAAGGGTAATCAGTCGGTAACCCTACGAGATGATGGCCATTCATATTTAGATTCCCAGTCGCCGGATTTGCTCCATCCACCCTTAGAAAAGTACTGTTTACTTGGGACAGCGTAACGCCCCCTGCAATTATTCTTTGCGTAGATCCTGAATCCGTATGTCCAAATTTATCAACAGGCATTTTGAATATAATAATTTTTATTAATTCAGGGACGTAAGAATGCCGCTGAAAAGTCCCTACACAAAATGTTCGTAGCGATGGATGAAAAAGCGTGTATGTTGACGTAATCGAACTCGTCTAGAAAAACTATGTTACTACCGATTGAATGGTTTTGCGAACCTTTCGTACTCCCTCCGCCCGCAATTTGCATGTACGACGCTCCATTTTTATACAGGTGGACGGTGCCATACGCGGTATTACTATTGTTACAAAATTCTATGTACGCCGAAACGATATAGTACCCAGCTTTACTGGGGAAGAAAGAAGTCGTTCCGGTACCCTGTTCAATACCGTGTTTTGCGGTACCGCATCTGATTACGTCAAAAGTAACTGCAGTGTGAGATCTAGCGAGTATAGCCTGTTGAGTTGAACTGTAAGCGCTAACCGCAGGCCCTACTACCGTCGCCACTTTCGAAGTAAGTTGTTCATCGACGTATTTCTTATTCGTCAAATGATTATTGTCGGTCGGAACGTCGTCGTGATTCCGCAGTAAATCTATTACTTGCCCCCGACTCACGGCCTCATCTATCCCCGCTTCCGGAGTATTCGCTGTATTCGCTGTATTCGTTGTAGGCAGACCTCTAATAGTATGGCCACTCATATTTAGATCTCCAGTCGCGGGGTTTGCTCCATCCAGCCTTAGAAAAGCACTGTTTACTTGACTTTCAGTAACTCCGCCAGCAATTACTCTTTGAGTAGATCCTGAATCTGTATGTCCAAATTTATCGACAGGCATTTTTTACATCTGAATATAATTTTCAATGCAGGCTGTTTATAACTTCTTGAAAACTCACCCCATTTTGCATGTTTTTTTCAGGACGTGCAGGCATAGATGACCGCAAAACACTTCGTTGTCGGGCTGTACGCGTTCGCTATTGTAGTACACGGGACTCTGTAAATACTCTAGCAGTTCTGTAGGAGGGGGCAGGCCATAGCTGTCGAAATATATTTTATCCTTGCCGTTCTTCAAAAAAGCAACCCAGTGCGAGCCGGTTCCATTAGAATCGTCTAGATTCAATATCCCGCATTCAGTCCGGCTAGGTTTCTTCGGCAGCTCGTCTCTGAGAAATACTCCCCGGAAATTAGGGATATTGAGCTTCTTAGCAGCATCTAGCAGTTCAAAATTCGTCAACGGATGATTCGGGAGGACTACGCCTTCGACATTTATATTTTTCACAGTTGTATAGCTCATTTTAATATTTCATCTAGATGTTTTACAAACTAACGAGCTTTCGAGCTTCTACGCAGGCGAGATAATAATTATGTCTACAATTTTTGCATTCATTCGCCTTTCCATCTTTTTGAAATCGATTGTTGACGTATTCCGAAATGTTCTTTTCAATCTTACACCGGCTGCAAACTTTTGTGTCTTTTGTCTCCCTGATTTCCTGTCTTGCGTATTTGTGTGCAAGCTCTTTCACTTTGGCATTTTTACAAACTTTACAGCTGGGGTAATACCCGCTCTTCTGTGAGTTATCTTTGTGAAATTCGTCCAAGCTTTTTTCTTTTTTGCATTTGGTACACACTTTTTTTGCCGCATCCATTTTATATTAGTGTAAATTATTCTTTATTTTGTTTAGTTTTCAGCGTGTAGTGCCCATAGGCTAGGGTGTGGATCCCGTCATCCATTATTACTCTTTTGTCGTCGTCGGCAGACAGAGCTATTTTATTTACTTCTTCGGTGTAAATTTCATGGCGGTAGGATCGAATGACGTTCATCGCTCTCGACTGTTGTCTTTTCGTAAACACGCAGTCTTTGTAATCTGCGTGAGTGATTGATTTCTTGACGACGTTCTTTTTCACACCCTTACATTTCTTGTAGTCTTCACCCGCCATTTTGTAAGAGTACAACTTGGATCGCAGCCCGACAAATTCTTCAATCTGTTTTCCCGCGGCCTCGTCTTTGAACATACCAACCACTTTTTTATTTACACCGGTTTCTATGCCGGATGGGTGATCGCTCGGATAGTCTGAAGTATCGAACATACTTTGGACGTCGGGGGAAATATCTTTGTAGAAGTCTTCCGTTTTAATTTCATACGCCAAAGAATCAGTATTGGTGAATAATAGCTTGGCCCTATCTCCGTACTTGGCCTTGATGTAATTATAATGAAAATCATACATGAGCGTCTTACTGACATCTAATATACACATCCCTAGATATATCGGCTTGTTGTAAAACAACTTGGTCTTTTTCATGTGAACGGCGATGAGGTTTTCATCAAAAATCGTTCGTCTGTCGTAATTAGTTTTCGCGGCTAGCTTGATAGCTTCCTTCTCATCACTCACCAATCGTATGTCAACTCGATTCTCGATAGCTTCCATTGTTTTACCGAAAACGCTATTGTTCATCAGTTTGAAAAAGTCTTTCTCAAAATCGTTCGTAGCTTTCGTTCTCAGGTTTGTATTCAGATCGATATACTTTTTCAGCCAGGCACTTTCTTCAAATTTTATTCCTCGATGTATTTTTACGATTTTCAATCCGAGACGTTCGTACAATTTTAAATTTCCGTAATGAACGACGTACTTCTTTTTGTCGTTCAAGTTTGGAATGAGTTTCGCTACATTCGATCCCGCGGGTTTTACACTCTCTGGAGCTAGAGGATAATCATTATGCAGGTCGTGCAATTCCTTCGGATATTCTAAGTCGACTTCTAACACACATCCCACTCCATCTCGTTCGGTAATGTTTCTCCAATCAGTCAATTCGCCATCGTTCATCCATTCGAACCCGTGAGTTGGTAACGGTTTGCTCATCGCCCATCCGTACAAGTTGTTCGCGTCCAAGTATGGAATGAATACTGAATGTTGGGTGGGATTGAAAGCTTCTCCCATGTACTCGTTGTTCGCTTTCGCGTATCGGTGGGAAATCGTGCTGACACCTCCCCGTATTCCCTGCTTGATCATCAGTAACATATCGTAGTCACTCAACAACTCCAACTCTACACCAGTCGTCTTCAACGCCGCATCCCATGCAAGTCCTGGGCTAGTGTAGTACCACGCGGGATCTAGGTTGTAGTGCTTCATACAGACGTCTCTGAAGTTTTCGAACACATCCGCTAATAATAGAACATCCGATAAATTGTACAAGTCATGATATTGACGTAATGTTTTGCATTCAAATTTGTCCCATACCGTTTTCGCGTGCGCGTAATCTTTTTCGCTGATACCCGAATCGGTTAGTTTTGAATAGAAGGCATGTTTCGACGGCAATTCGGTTTCGTTTAATCTTTCAACACCGTCGACGTAATCATACGGGTAAACGCCTTTTCGGAGTAAAAGATCCAGCTTCTCACCTTCAAAAAATTTCCCTAAATTCTTGCACTGATCTTTCTGAAGATTTTTCGATAACGCGTCGAGACTCTGGGGCATGAATCTCAAACTATCGATGAAACGTAATTCGCGTTTGACTTCTCTCTCTTTCCCATCTTTGTCTACAAATCTATCGACGACGACCTCTCTGCTGAATGAGATATACTTTTCTTCGTTGCAGGGAATGCATTTGATTTTCTCGCCGTGTTCACCTCGTAATTTCTTGATAAATAAATGGCTGTCATAACCTGTCAAATTGTGAAATACGACAGGGAAGAACTTGGGGACTTTGTATTTCAGATTACAAAGGTTGTGAGCGGCACCTCTAAATTTTCCAGTCAAATGGCAGTGATCTCGTACCGGTTTTTCTTCGCCTATAAATTCTCGTTCGCATATATGGCAAACAGTAGCCGAGTCGAAGAGCCCCTGCTCTTTCTTGCCGAATATCATCTTCTTGGGGAATTTGAACTCGTTGTATATTCGTTTTACATTTTCTTCGATAGAGTCTATGAATTTCTGAGCGACATCATCGTCTTCGTTTTCAGCTGTAAACCTCACCGGCTCTTGAGAATAAACATCGTCGTCGAAGCATTTCAAATGATAACAAAACGAGCTAGGCGTATGTTTTGATACTTGTTGGTGTAAGACGTGCTAGGAACGGGCTGGCATGTACCGATAGGTTTGATGAACGACTCAAAGTCGGCAAAGTACACAAACGGTACTCTCATCTTTCTATAGTGATGTGTAAAACTTAGCATAGCCCCAGGTTCTGGAAGTTCTATTCGTTGGGCGTCCTGCTGCGAACAGTACTCAGTATGTTTGTGAAGCGATTCTACCTTTCTAAAACCGATTAAACATCTTCTGCAATAGTGCAATGAATTATGGGATTTTTCTGTTCGTAGTGCCAGCAATCTGTTAAAATTCTTGATCCAGCAATAATGCTTCTTTTCCCCATCAGAAATGAGTAATAGATCTACACACCTATCATTCTCATGCTTTGATATATATAGTGGGAATACATTCACATCTTTCTCGTAACCAAAAACATTAACACTAATATTATTATTTCGCTCAAACTTACTCATCACATTAGCATCCGCTGCTACGGGGAATTCGATACCAGACCAATTGAGTTCCTCAGACTGTCTAATTAATTCTTTCGTAATTCTTTCTGTATTTTTGTCGACTGGGTTTACAGCCCTCGTTACACACCACTTGAAGCATTCATCGTCTTCGTTCTTCATATTAATAATAGCCTTTTTATTCGCTAAATAATCTGGAAGTGGAATATAAGAACTTCCTTTCAATGGTTTGTATACCACTGTATCGATATCCAACTTCAAAACGGTTTTGAATCTCCAATTACTCCCCCGCATCTGAAAACTTGCCATGCTCTCCTTAATTTTATCCGCTGCGGTGGCATATATTTCCCTCACATCGGTTGCTTCTAAAATAATATCACTCTTTGATTTGAAATTAGGCTCAGCCGTTACTACTTCGCCGGTTTTCATATCTACTTTCTCCATTTCGCACATGAGATCGAATTGAACTTTTACCCCGCGATTTTTCCCTAGCAGCCTAACTACATGCGGTCTTACAGCCTTGAGAAAAGTTGCAACATCGATCCCGTTGTCGCCATCGATCGTGTATCTTTTTGTAAACCCTTTGATGGCCGTCGCAGTCTCTCGAAGTTTGAACCTATGAATGGGTGGTTTTATTTGCGGGGGTAACTGACTAATCTCGCGAGTCAGCCAATCCGAAAAAACTATTTTATTTTTCCCCGGATGCAAAAATTTCCAAGTAGTAGTCAAGAATGCCGTAAGTTCCGCTTTTGCTAATCTCGAGTATCCTCGCACACCTCTCTTTTTCGCAATTTCTCGCAATTCTCGCACAGTGGCGGGAGTTTGCGCTGGTGTTTTGTTGACCTGCGCCCGAGCGCCTAGTCGATCTCCCTGCGATATGAACGCTATGAGTTCCGCTTTTCGCAAACTCGAGTATCCTCTTTGTCCTCTCTGTTTAGGAATTTGTCGTAATTCTTTCAGATTATACGATGAGTAGTCCATTTTATATTGGGATATCTTGTCTTTATGCCGAGTTGTATATTCCATTTTTTCAGTTATTTTGTATACGCCGGAGAAAAAAAATAATAATATTCGATTGATCCAAAGACGATTATAAACCAACGGTGTAAAATCGTTTGCGATATTGTAATCCCATATCTACGCCGTAGTCCGCTCACGCCCTTGCATCACGCGGGGGTGAGTTGCCATTGCGCCGACGACGAACGACGATGGTCTCGCGTGGCCCTTGTTGACGATCCGGCCGTGGATTCTTGCATGGGCATTCATCGTCGCAGCATTCGCGGATGTGGGCGTCAATTTTAGCAATGAACGCCGCTTTCCACCGTCTTGTAAAATATCCATCCCGGCCGCTCGGCTCGGCGATTTTTCGTAATTCTGTAACTTTTTTCGAGTAGTCCATTTTACATACGCCAGAGAAAATATTTTTTACTTTTTTACTTTTTTACTTTTTTTACTTTTTTACTTTTTTAAGGCTGTACTGGTCAAATGGGCGAAGGTCAAGGCTGTACTGGTCAAATGGGCGAAGGTCAAGGCTGTACTGGTCAAATGAGTCAGCCGCCTTATTAGCCCTCTACTATTGTGTGATAATAAAATATGTCTCTATTATTATTGTTATTGTTGTTATTGTGATCATCGTTATTTCATTAATTCATCATTGTCATCATCGTCATCATCATCGTCATCGTCATCATCTTTGTCGTAATTTTGTAGAATATGCAAACATATTGCCGATAGTGCCGAAAATCCCCGTGAAGTCTAAATCGCCAGAGCAAGGCAAGTTTTCTAATTTTCTACGAGAGAAACAACTATTCACTTCACCTTTCTATCAGTTTACATGTACGTTACCGTTTCCGTACCTTTCATTACCTATGTTCATCACACGATATATTTCCATACCTTACCTTCACCTTACATATGTCTTACCGTGACTTTCTTTATCTCACCTTCATCTGACCTGTGCACCTTGTCATACCTGTTATTTACCTTGTCATACCTGTTATTTTACTGATCTTTAACCCTTCCATCACTTACATCAAATCAAATCAAATCAGTTTATTCTGAGAAAGAACAACAGACAAACAAACAAATAACCAAGGTAGACAGCAAAGTAAAATAGTAGCCTACACAAGAATAAAAATCAATGTTCATAGGACACCTTGATTGTAAGAACGGTGAATACTCAGAAAGGGTCATCCAGAAAGGGACAGGTCCCGCTAACCCGGATAACCCCATTACGTGTCTTACTCTTCCTTGTCTACAGCAACCATTCTTTATTCATGTATATAGCAGCCTATACATACATGTAAAATTATGTCATACGTAATTGCTTCTCTGCCTAATTTATCTGTCTGTGTCTACTTATCTTATATCTAGAGAGTCTAGTCACAGGCCCGGCCCTAGGGTTTGCGGGGCCCAAGGCAGCTGCGGGTTTCCAAGCAAAAATTTACAGAGTTGATTTCCTGTCAATGCGGCATTGATATTAGGCATATGTATTGCTATTTAAGTAATAGGCTACAATATCACGGGCGCCGCTTTTAGGGGCAAGAGGGAGTTTACTTAGGCCTACCTCGCTGGAAAACTGACACCTGTTTTAACCACGTTTTGATTTTTGACAGATTGCTTTAGTCAAATTAAATTAATCAAATTTAATTTATTTTCGGAAACCAATAAAATACGATTATAGCAGTGAACAAAAAGGTTGACATCTGTGGTGGACAAGGGAGACACTTAGGGGATGGACACTCCCGCTAATAGGGCCTCCTGGTAGCCTAATCATGTAAAATAAAGCACAATAGCGCATGACAGCTATAGGGCCTAATAGTTCATACAAACACAGAAACACAAAGATTATCAGAAACAAATGATGCAAATAATTCACAAAGTGAAGCAGAGAATTCATAGTCAGAAACCTCTATGAAAAATATCCGTGTTCTTACTTTCTTGCTTTGTAGGCTACTCTTGTTAAAATTTCACCGCGATCAATATTCAATAATTGTATTTTGCTTCCTTCTACGAAAATGTCCATGTGCAAAAATGGTAAAATGGACTGAATTAAACGAAATATTAAACGAAAACGAAATAATTTTGAAGCTTTCAAGGCCTAATTGGAGTTTTGTTTGTCTCTGGGCGGCTGGGCCAATAGACCAAGTCGAGGGTCTTTTTTAATGTTTCGCAAATCTTCCCAGCTTGATGGCTGCTAAATCCACAGTGATATCACAATGGTCTAGGTAGTTACATGTAGCAAGAGCATTCTTACCAAAAGTAGCTAAGTTAGTGTGCATTTCGTGAAGTTGACCAAGGCCGATTGTAACCATGGTCAATACAAAAAATTATAGTCAGCAGCGCGGGGCCTCGGAAGCGCGGGGCCCAAGGCGGCTGCCTCGCTCGCCTTGCCCTAAGGCCGGGCCTGAGTCTAGATACAGATCTTATCATTAATAATTATAATCTTATCCTCACCTTACCACTCCATTATACGTCTCCTTATCTCACCTGCCATAACCTACTGATAGGCCCCATCGTCATCCTCTCTTTCCTGTTTTGGCTCACCGCGTGCTTTGGGTCGGATGGATATTTCACACCTTGTCACCTTGTGCCGTCGATTCTTTGAACCCTAGCGACCGCCATGATCAACCTTCTCCCCGTATTACGATAGGCCTGTTTCACAACTGGACGGAAATACATTTGCATCAAATTATAATAATAATTTTTTGATTACATCTGCGAATTTATATAGCGCCTCACATTCAACAGGATGAATATTCGTTTGGTTTTTGCGTTGCAGAAGTCAAGCGGAGGATTGCAAAAGCATTGGCCGACTACGAAAGATGTTATGACGATGATCTCGATTTCGCAAAGGGAGAGGAAATGGAAATTCTCGGTCAAGAGTAGGAAATCACATTCATAGCCTACTTCTGCTCCGTATTGAAATGCATAATCATTTCCAATGTAATGTTGTCACGTCGAGTCTATAATAATTATTAGAGTCAACTGTAAATATTATTACTCTTCGGTGCTCCATAGGCTAATGTGATGCAATGTGGGAATAATGGTTGGGCAGATTTCCATGACGCCAGTTCATGAGCAATTTCTAAGAAGGGCTTCTTAGATTGATTAAGTCGGAAAGTCCTCAGTGTGAGATTAATTTTCTTCAATAAAGCTAAGTAATGTAAAGGGCCTCGCTTATTGCCCGACAACTTGCTTTTAAATTAAATCAGGTTTCGGGTTTAGGAAAGTTGTTTTCTGAATCCTGTTGACGAGTTTACGGTTATTACTAAAAGTGACGTTTAATCTTGCGCAAGTCCTTCTCACTGCTTGTCTTGACATCTTCTACTTTTCCTTTGCCCTTAACCCTCGAAGTGCCCAAGGGGGGTCCGACCGGACCCCAGGCCTGTTTTCCCCGGATAACTTTTTAAAGGCTATGAATCTGCAGAAATGCTTTTAGGTATTCCTAGACCAACCATTTGCGCATAGAATGGTATATTTTGCGTGAGTATTGTCCTACCCTGTACCCCACAATCACAGCATATAGCCTACTAAGGGTACCGCATGATATTAGGCTGATATTCATACACGCGTATAGGCTTCCTTCGGTAAATAACGTAAACAAGCATAAAATGTGTCACGAGATTTTTACACTATTATTTTACACCAGGTGGTGCAATTGTAATATAAGATACATCAATCGATTGCAAATTCATTTGGATTACATAGAACCAACTTCTGTTACGATATTCCAATCCCTTCTCAATAAATTATCATAAAAACGCTGGGGTCCGCGCGGACCCCCTCCTTGGGCCTTCGTGTACCACAAATTACCTTGGGCACTCAAGTGTTAATTAAGACAATTATCGCTAACAATATGTGCCGAAACGATAACAATAACTATCCGTGCTTCAACTATTTTTTCTTTTCAGAGACAACATTAACGGCTGGTGGTTCGCCAAAAGAATACTAACGGAAGAAGAGGGTTACGTGCCGAGCACCTACTTCCTCATCACCGGCAGCAGCTTCGAATCACAAGAGTAGGTGACATAGGGCAGCATATGAGGTTGGTCATGTGCGTGCGTTTGGTAGATGAGTGGGTGGTTATGTATTGAATGTGTGAATGGGTGGACGGGTATTCGGTAATTGGTTATGGTCGGCCAATCAACGTGGAACAAGGTGCTTCACATCCTGCAACAGCAACTCTTCAGCCTCTGTTTGTCTCTTTTCCGAGAACGCCTCAAGACCATTCTGTTCCATCCTGGTTTCGTTGCTTTAGGTCGGGAGCACCTCTGATGAGTCTGCCTTAAAGTGGCGCTATTTGAATCTACAATTACCATTGCCAGTGCCATTGCCATTATTGGTAGATCGGTGAACCCTCTGATCCAGAATGCATGGGTGGTTTTGGGTGACTGGATGGGTGATAGGCTGATGGTGTACACATGCGTGGTGCAATTGACAATTCAGAAGTTCTGCTTAACTGGCTTCCTGCAGTCTGGACCATCATCGGTAGGAACTGTTTTAAAGGAATTTTTAGAACTGCACAACTCCTTCTTTTCCTTCCCATCCTCTGTGGTAAATTACTTCCAATCGGAGGGCAATAACCCTTTTTGTTAGCTTTAACTGTACAGAAGTGCTACTGCAACGGCACAAATCCATTTAGAGCTGCACATTTTGTGTGCAACTGCACGTTAAAAAAGCCCTGGGATGGGTGGATGTTTAGGGAGGTGGGTGGGTGGATGATGGATGGATGGACAAATGGATGGATGGAAATATATATTGACGGATGCATTGACTGGTGGATGATTTTGTTCCATGATGGATGATTGTATTGTCTGTATTCCACTTTCTTCCAGGTGGTGGTTTGGTTCAGACCGGAAGGAAGCCACCAAGCAACTCCTACTTCCGGGAAATCCAGTCGGGACTTTTATGGTTCGGAATAGCCGAGGTATTTCACTACACAACAGAGTTCATACTCTCGTCCACTTGATCGTCAAATATTGCTTTAAATTGGTTGTCTCGACCCCTTGAATCTTTAATATTTGTTTGCATGCCAACCACACTTCAACATCTGGTCCAGATTTCAAGTCTGTGTTGTGATCGTAAGTGGTAATAAAAGTGAACGAAAAGGTATTCGGAACACATTGAGATCGCTTACGTACATGTAATTACTTGAGAAACCACGCATCACGTCAGCTTTATGATGCGTGATGGAAACACTTAAGTGACGCACGGCTTTTGACATCAGTAAGTTACTGCATGGCTAAGCGTCTTAAGAGCGCTCTAAAGACGTTGTGTTAGATGAGCTAATACAAGTCTCAAGTTGTGCGTCATTTAAGCCATTATTTATCATGCGTCTAAAGCCAACGTGATGAAAAGTTTCTTCGGAAATTACCAAAACGTTATACAATATTACCTTGCCTATCTATAATAGTCTGCCTGCCTGCCTACCTACCCACCGACCTACTTACCTACCTACCTACCTACCTATCTGTGCATATATACCTATCTATCCGTGGATATAAATCTCTTTATGTATATCTATATCTATCTGTCTATCTGTCCATAGGCTATCGATAATATTTCTTCTTTGTCTTTCTTTATTCCTCTCTTTATTCCTCTGTGCATACTTACATGCTCCCTGTCTAATTTATCTGTCTATCTGCCTATCTATCCGGCGATATCTGCTTTAAACAGTCATGCCTTTATGATTCTCCCTTCTTTCTCTTCATCCCACATTCATCAATCCATTTCCCCTTTCCTGTCTTTCTATCTTTTACCCAATCCGGTTAATGTTTCTATTTACAGAGAAAGGCGCCTATGCTTTGTCGCTGCAAACAATCGATGAAAATGGAGAACAACGGATTCGACATTACAAGATTCTGACGACAAACGATGGGCAATGCTACATCGGAAAGAACTCAAAAGTCTCTAAGTTCAAGGATCTAATTGAACTCGTCAAGTACTACTCAGGTTCGTATAATA
The DNA here is from genome assembly GCA_945859605.1 of Lumbricus rubellus. Lineage (NCBI taxonomy): Eukaryota > Metazoa > Annelida > Clitellata > Crassiclitellata > Lumbricidae > Lumbricus > Lumbricus rubellus. The sequence continues at coordinate 1,455,982 of OX243817.1, forward strand.
ATAATTTTGTGCTTCGGTTGCAAACAATAAATAATTATTAGTATCCTTTTGGCAGATCGGCAGTGACCTGGTTTTAGTTCAGGCTTTGAGAATTCGCAACTCTGTAGGCTACAGAGAGGAAGTCCTGAACTGTGCAGGAACTTTTTCATCTATGTTTATGCTCGTGTGTTTTTGCATGTGTTTATGCAATGCTATGCATTTATGCACCTAAAAAGTAACAGCTTCTGGCAGCGAGCGGAAGTTCTTTTAAACAAAATCATTATCACAGCTTTTTAAAATTAAAATCATCATAATTTCCTCCGTCATTTATATTACTCAAAGTGTCATCGCGAGTTTCTAGTAAGAAATGACACCATGCAAGCAAAATGTCCTCCAGCCTCTGAAGATTAACCATGTAGACCTACTCAAACGTCTTCCATCCCAGCTTTCTAAATGATTATTGCTTTCTTGCAGATAATCCAGTTCTCGTTTGTCGCCTGACTCAACCCTGTCCGAAAGAACTGCAGAAAATACCGTTCAAAGAATTTCAGGTCAAACGAAGCGAGATTCAACTGAAGGAAAAACTCGGTTCGGGAAACTTCGGAACAGTCTACGCCGGTGAGAGGAGCAATGATTATCTTAATCATTAAATCCAACCGATTGGCTTGAGCTATCGACTTGTTAATTGTACCTGCATATTTTGAGTTTTCTATCGGAGTCAATCGCAGGGAGTGCTCCTGAGAGGCTCTTGCTGAGAGTAGCACTTCATAAAATGGTCATGCGCAACACAATAATACAATTTGTATATTTTTTTATTTTGCATTATTTATTATGAATTATTAATAATTTTTTATTACTCATCTATTGCTTATTTTAGGTTATTGATTATTAATAGTTTATTATTATGTTTATATTTTTGTATTACCTCTCATGATATTTTTGGAAGCCTATGCGGCCAATGGTGACTCAATTCGTGATGCCACAGCCTCTTGTCTAACGCGACCTTTCCACCAGCGAACTGTTACAGTACTACAGTATAGTCTATCCACCTTCACTAACCATCCCAACTTAGTTAAGCATACTGATAATTACACCTCACAGGTATATTCCGGAACGTCGTGGAGGTGGCGGTGAAGACACTGAATTCCGGATCATCCGTGAATGCCGAGGACTTCCTGAAGGAGGCTGAGACGATGCACATCCTACGCCATCCTCGGTTGGTCCAGCTGATGGGAGTCTGCATCGATACGAATGACAGGTCAGCCTACATCATCACGGAAAGGATGCGGAACAGAGACCTGCTGCAGTATCTGAGGACAGACAAGGGAGAGGTGACCAAGTATCCGGATCTCATGGAAATGGCGACTCAGGTGAGAATATCTGCGACTGTGTGCTCATCATAATTAATTTTAGGTTCTAGGCCTACTAATGAAGTTGTGTTAATTATATGCCGATTTAGATAAATTCGCATAAATAAGTTTTTTAAAGTTTACAAAAATGTTGTTTAAGATGTAGCTAAGTAAAAAAAAATTCATTTCCCTTCTTTTGTGGTTTTTGGTTTTTTATTTTTCCGAATAAAACGACTTTCCCCGTCTTTTATTCAGTTTCTGTCGGTTTTTTACAGCTTTGCATAAATGCCCATTATGCATGCAAACATTTATACAGGCAAAGCAAATACATGCACACTTAGACTCAGGGCTGAAAGTGACCTGGATCTGTCCGGGTCTCAGACCCGGCATTAATTTTGGGCACTTGATTAAACGCTGATATCTAGCACCCTCTGGCCCAGAGAGACCCGGCAATTTTTCAAACCACCCTCAGCCCTGCTTAGGCTATACATAGTATGCACAATATCTGCAACTGTATGTGCTTACAATTGCACAATTAGTTTTTCAATAAATAAATCCTTCATGCATGAACACGCAGGTGTCCGATGGGATGTCGTACCTGGAGGAGAAGAAGGTCGTCCACCGTGACCTTAGAGCCGCCAATGTTCTAGTCGGTGAAAAGCATTCCGTCAAAATCTCCGACTTCGGTCTCGCTCGATTACTCGACTCCTACTACGACGAAGACGATTATTACAGAAACAAAAAAGGTGATTAATCAGATGTGATCAAATCAAATCTGACTGTTTAATGTAATTTAATCTAATCTAAGTCAATATATTAAATTTGATTCGACTCCAATCCGTTTTTTTAAATTCAAAGCCATTCCATTCTAATCTTTCCCATTCTATTCTTTTCCGTGCTATTTCAATCCATTCTATTCTTTTCCGTACTATTTCAATCCATTCTATTCTTTTCCGTACTATTTCAATCCATTCTATTCTTTTCCGTACTATTTCAATCCATTCTATTCTTTTCCGTACTATTTCAATCCATTCTATTCTTTTCCGTACTATTTCAATCCATTCTATTCTTTTCCGTACTATTTCAATCCATTTTATTCTTTTCCGTACTATTTCAATCCATTCTATTCTTTTCCGTACTATTTCAATCCATTCTATTCTTTTCCGTACTATTTCAATCCATTCTAATCTTTTTCCATAGTAGATGTAAAATTAATTCTTTGGGAATTTTTTCATTGAAGAAACAATTAGCTAATAAATGAGTTTAAATGGTGCTAAAGGATTTTCTGGGATTTTTTCATTGAAGAAAAAAGCCAGTTAAAATAGGGTTTAAACCAGTTAAATTCTTAGTCTTTTTAATTTTCTAGGGGTCTTTTATTATTTCCTGAGGGGGGTGCTCGGTAGTACAGTGGATAGCGCGCTGAACTGTCGACCAAGAGGTCGGAGGGTTCAATTCCCCGCCGGGGCAGAAATTTGTAACGAGATTTCTGTTCCTCTAGCCGACTCAGCTATGATGAGTACACGGTCAGTGGATGATGAGACGGCGAGGGAGAGGATTGGTCACCGCCCTTTGGAAGTCTTTTATTATTTCGATCAGCAAGGAAATTAAGGTCGTAAGAATACTGCCGAAAAGTCTCTAGCTAATATATTTAGTGCGATGTGCGAATAAGCGAATATCTCGAGAAAATCGGTATTGGTTACGAAAATTATGCAACTACCGGTTGAATTGTTAAACGCAGCTCCCGTTCCCCCTCCGCCCGCAATTTGCATGTAATTCGCCCCATTTCTATACAGGTAGACGTTACCAGGAGCGATGGTTAGATACAGCAACAGTGCACACCTGCTACCTATTAAAAGCCACGCAGCAACCGATCCATAACATCGTTGACACTTCGCACGTGGCACAATGCGATTAAATCTGATCGTATCCAATGCAATTTGAACAAAAAACGCCCTTGGCCAAAAATCTTGTCGTTCTACTTCCGGTTTTGTCGCTAAGATAAATTCTTGTCGCTGCTGGATGATGACGACAAGTTTATAGTTCACGGTCATTATTATGAAGACGCAAAATGAATTTCGCTGTTTACAAGACTTATGTATACACACACACACACACACACACACTTTTTTCTAACTTTTTTTCTAGGTTTTTTTTTCTAACTTTTTTCCTAGGTTTTTTTCTAACTTTTTTTCTAGGTTTTTTTTCTAATTTTTTTTTTTCCTAGGTTTTTTTTTCTAACTTTTTTTCTAGGTTTTTTCTAACTTTTTTTCTAGGTTTTTTTTAGGTTTTTTTTTTTTTTTCTAGGTTTTTTTTTTTTTCTAGGTTTTTTTCCCCTAGGTTTTTTTTTTTTTTTTTTTTTTAGTCATCCGTTCCAAAAAGTCAAGAATTTTGTTTTCTCGAATGTCTTTTTCTTCTTAGAACAGGCTGCGAATGTACAGTTTAACTTGTTAATAAAGCGTGTTCATAGAGAAGTAATGATTGCACAAGAGCTGCAGTAAAAACAATTTGCTAATAGTAGTAGTAAATTCACAATGATATCAAGTCTTCATTGTTAACCCATGAATTGAATGAATTATCATAGCCTAACCATTTAACCAAAGACCGATTACCACTTTTCCTAATAATCTTCTCTATTTTAAATGTATCTTGCGTTGTCAGTTGTAACTCAGCTTCATAAAATGTCCCTTGTATTTGTTCTCCATGATAGTCAGATATTTTATAGGTTATAGGATCCGTGTATTGTATTTGTGTAATAGTAAAAACCTCTTGAGTCCAATTCTGCATGTAGCCTTTCTCGAATGTCTTCTTCTTCTTGGAAATTCTTACTTTATCTCCGACTGAAAATTTAGGTTTAACAGTTTCAGGTACAGCGTCACCATACAGATTTAACCAAACAGCTTTTTCGTTTGCTTTGATACTCGCTTTAACAGGAGTCATTTTAATGGAAGAATGTCTTGTGTTGTTGTATAAACTAAGCATATTATCTAAAACATCGATATATCTCTGAGTTGAATTTGCTGTAAAATACTTAAACATCTTTTCTTTTACTGTTCTATTAAATCTTTCTACGATACAAGATTTCTCTTCATTCTCAGTTGAGTACAACTGCATACCTAATGATTTTACCTGTTTATTATAGAATTCTGTTCCCTTATCGACCCAAAGTTTTTCCCCCCTTCTTTTGCTCGTATTAAATATTTTTGTGAAAGCATCTGCCACAGATTCTCCGCGCTTATCTTTTAACGGCTGAATAAATGCATATTTGGAAAATATATCGATGACGCTTAACAAATATTTCACACCAGAATTAAATTTAGCATAAGCCTGCATGTCAATCAAGTCTGCCGCCCAAACTTTGTCCACTCCCTGAACATAAACAACTCGCTTCCTAAACTTCCTGACTATAGGTTTATGCAATTCGTCAGCAAGTTCGTCTGTCCATCTCAGAGCTTTTTTTTCAACCCCATTCCAAAATGGGTTTTTGTTGATAATATCGGTTTAACTATAGATCTTTCAATTCGTTCGCGGAACGAAGGATTAGGTATATTATTTAATTCATCTATCATAGCTCTGTCAGCGACGTTTCTCCCTGCCGTATCAGTATGTTTAGCATAAGCTAGGTCGTGACGATAGGCTGCTGCATCAACTCTATCTACTGGCTTACTCCAATCTTTTGGTGTTCCATCAGGATTTAAACGCAAATCCAGTCGAGTTCCTGGACCCGTGAAAGAATGTCCTGGAAGATGCATTTCGCCCGGATATTTTGCCCATGGAAGTTTAATTTTGGAAGTAGCAGAATTGAGAGCTGAGACTAAATCACCACCTGTAGCGGTGGACATTTTAGTAAACTGAGTTTTTCTAGCGCCACACTCAACGCACACACCCCTAAGCATAGGTCTACCATTCTTACTGACAACTCGTTGAATATCTCTACACTCAGTTTGTCGCTTACATTTTACGCAATACGAGCTGTGCTCCATTTTAATATAATATAATTAAAATGGAAGTCCAAGACCTATCATGGAATGAAGATACATCTAAACGCTTTAACAGTCCTCTCCTACCAAGAAGCATCAGAGGTTTGATCGTCGGTAAGTCTCAATGCGGCAAAACAATATTACTACTTAATTTATTACTGAGACCTGGTTGGTTAGACTACGATAACCTGCAGATCTTTGGCAAAAGTTTATTTCAATCAGAATATAAGATACTTAAGAAAGCATTCGAAGAGAAATTACCAAAGGAAGCAATTATAAGACTTTTTGATAATCGCGATGAGATAATGAAATTAAATGTATCACCGACCGCCGTAGTCGAGGAGATGTCTAAAAACATGGCCAAAAAATCGGATATAGAATGCAAGTTCTTTGAAACCTCTGAAGATGTTCCAGATCCACGAGACTTAAGTCGAGATAAAAAGAATCTCATGATTTTTGATGATTTACAATTAGAGAGGCAAAATAAATGCGAATCCTATTATATAAGAGGTAGGCATAGTAATGTAGATTGCTTTTACCTAGCACAAAATTATTTCAAGCTGCCTAGACAAACTATAAGAGAGAATGCCAATTTTATATGTCTATTCCCTCAAGACCTCAAAAATATTAATCATATATACAGCGATCATATAGGCGTAGATGATTATGACTATTGAAGAATTTCGAAAACTATGCAAAACTGCGTGGGATGAAACGCATGGTTTTGTGGTTATAGACCTTACTAGTAAAACAAATAAGGGCAGGTATAGAAGTGGATTGAATACATTTTACATTAAATAAAAGCAATAATAAAATGATAACAAAATTTAAGATTTTATATTCTAGGTTTAAAAATAGCTATCTAAAATGGAAACCCTTCTTGACGAAATTTTATCTACTACTCAAACGATTGCACGCAACACAGAGGCTAAAGAATCCTTTTGCATTTTGTTGAGCGAAAGGAGCACACGAATTCGAACGAAATTTAATCCACTAATCGAACTGGACAAAAGTAAGAAGTATGAAATGGCCCTTGTTAATCTTGAAACTTACTACAGTTTTCCCAATATAGACGAAACAAATAATAAATTCGTATATTCGTCAGATAACGGTGTAACGTGGGAAGATTTAGACATTCCAACCGGTTGCTATGAAATCGATGACTTAAACGAATACATACAGAGAATTCTAAAAGAAGAAGGTCATGGACAATGTATAAAGTTGCAACCAAATAACAATACTTTGAAGGCTGTTTTGGAAATTGATGAGAACTATAAAGTTGATTTTACAGTACCAAATTCAATTAGTACGGTTCTAGGATTTCAGAGTCGTGTATACTCCGAAGGATATAACGAATCCGAGCACATAGTCGATATAAACAGCGTGAATAGTTTACGTGTTACCAGTGATATAATAGGATCATCGTATGCCAACGGAACTACGGAGAACATAATTTATTCTTTCTTTCCATCGGTCGGGCCTGGTTATAAGATAATCGAATCTCCTCATAATCTGGTTTATCTTCCAATAACGCTATACTCTATTTCATCGATGGAAACAAAACTAATAGACCAAAATGGAAAACTAATTAATTTAAGAGGTGAGGAATTGTCGATACGATTTCACATAAGAGAGGTTTAATTTAAAGTTTATATTTAATATAAGATGAGCGCTTACGCTAAGGTCAAAGTTAATATTTCTGAAGGGCAAAAAGAGAAGATTAAGCGAGCTGTTCAAGTAGGAACTGGAGTGAGTATAAGACTTTCTCATGGAGACATAACTGGTGAGCATGTGTTAGCTCTAAACCAGAGGCAAATCAACAAGTTAACTAAAGCGTATCAGAATGGAACTGGAGTGACAATTAAAATGGGTAAAAAGCAATTAGAAGACAATGCGAGAGTCGAAGGTGGATTTATTGGCGCTATTCTACCGTTCTTAGCAACAGCCGGAAAGTTTCTACTGTCTAGTGTTCTTCCGAGTTTAGCCACAGGAGCCTTAACAGGATTGGGTTCTGCAGCTGGTTCCAAAATTGTTGATAAAATTAGTGGATCTTCGATCTCACACCCGATAAGTGGATCTTCGATCTCACATCCGATAAGTGGATCAGGCGTGCTCTACGTTAAGAAAGGAGGAATATGCTGTAAGATAGTGCCTGCTGGGGAAGGTCTTTTTCTATCTCCGTGGAAAAAGGGTATTTCGATATCAGGTTCTGGTCTGTTTATGAAAAGAGGAACAGGATATATCAGCGGTGAAGGTCTTATACTTGGTCCCAATTCACCATTTAAAAATATTCCTATTCTTGGAATGTTACTTTAAACAATCTCTTATATAAATGTCTGGATACGGTCACCCAATACACAAATTTATCACCAAACGGAAGCCTCGTGTGAGTCCGATAATTTGGATGCCTAAAGTGGTCACTCATGCTCCTGCAAGACAACGAGCAGGCGACAGATATGAGATTTTTGCTCAGCAAGCGATAACGATTGAACCAAAGACAAATATTACAGTAGAAGTAGGCCTTGGAGTCCGAATGACCAGTGGAATGTGTCTAGTCTCTCTTAGACAGAAGTTGAAACAACTCAGACTGAGTCTTCAAGATGGTACAGTACTAGAGGACGCAGAGGATATAATAATTACAATACAAAACAACTCCGATTCACCAGTTACTATAAACGAAAAAGACTCCATATGTTATGTTAATTACTACGATGCATAACGTGTCGTTTTACGTTATGTTTTACGTTTACGTTTTACGTTACGTTTTAAACATTATACTTATAATAAAAAATGTCACTACTGAAAATTAGCGATCCTGCAAAAAGAGATTTTATTATCGAAGAGTTTTTAAAAACGAAAAAAAATATTAAACAAAACTTTCTCTCAGAGAGAATAGATGATCTTGGACTTCAACGAGAATTAACGAAAATCTACAAACCAATAGTCGACTCTCAATCAGCAATTTCGAAAGAACAAAACGCTTTGCTGTCGACAATAAAAGATAACTCTGCAGCAACATCACTCGCTCTAAAATCACTTCCAGATTCGTTGAAAACCATTCAATTTCCCCAGTATCCGTCTATAGAGGCGTACGATGACGATGACCCAGTAGAAGACATTAGAAGGTTAGAATTAGGAAATATTGCAGTTGAATACCTTAAAAAATATGCTTCTGATAGAAGACTTGTGGACACAACATTCGGATTAAGATCAAGAGATGGAAAATTCTACATCGGTGACAGCGAAGCCTCAATCCAAGGAAATGATATTACAGTTGGAACCACAACTTATCAAGGAACTCCAGGATTATGGGAATTGTTAACGTTAGCTAGTCCAAACAGTTCAATTTATGATAATCGTGATCTCAAAGAATACGCCGAGATTCTAACTAAAACGAATGCCATGAGTCAGCCAAATAAACCAAACAAACCTAAATCGTCTAGAAGTGTAAAATATAAACAGATAATAAAACCCATATGGGACGATTACATGAAGTTAAGAGGTAAAACAGGAAGCGGAATAATTACCATTCCTTCAGATCCTAACGAATTAGTAAAACAACTTGAGTTACGATTGTATAGCTATAAAGCGGGAAATACAGGAGTAAGGAATGAAATTGTAGGTATGAGTGACGAGTTACTAAGACAAGGAGTGATAACCAAAGATGAATATAAAAAATTGATGATCTAATTTAAAAATTGATGATCTAATTTAAAAATTGATGATCTAATTAAAAATTGATGATATAGAAATGCTGGTCCTTGCGAGAAGAAGTTATAAAAAAGTACACGTTGTCGGTGGAGCAGGAATATTCGATTCCATTGCAGGATTTCTCAAGAGACTACTGACATCGAATGCAGCCAAACAAATTGCGAGCACAGCTGTCAAAGAGATTGGGGGTGTTGCTAAGGATAAGGCTATCGACGTTGGAAAACGATTACTCAATAAGATACTCCCACCAACCACCGTTCAGCAGCCTATAACTCAGGAAACTAAAGTCATTCTAGCTAGATTACTAGGATCGAATCCGCAAATGACGGGAGGAGCTATTAGAATTCAAGATCTCGTAAAACGCTTAAACGGAGGTGGTTTGAAAATGGCTTAAACATATTTTCTTATTTAAAAATATATGTATAATAAAATGCAATCCGATATTCTAAGATTCACAGAGCAACCATTGATCGATGAAGGTATCGAGCGATACGAATGGCATGAGTACGAACCTGTAGCGAGAACTAACCTTAACAGTTCTGGTGAAATAAGAATAAATATTGAATTACAAGACTTATACAGTCACCCAGCAGAGTCGTATCTGCAATTCGAAGGAAGACTAATTAAAGCTGACGACACCGCATACGTTAATGCTGATTTAGTCGCTCTTACGAATAATGGGCTTATGTATCTATTCAGTCAAATATCCTATCAGTTATCAAATCAAGAAATCGAAACGCTATTTCATCCGGGTCAAGCTACAACGATGCTCGGTTTACTTACGTATCCAAACGATTTTCAGCTGACTCAAGGCTTAAATCAGCTGTGGTATAAAGACACTGGAGCGACTGCTGTTATTGCGGACAACCCCGGATTTGCCACTAGACAAAGCTTTCTCATTCGCAAACCAAACACTAAAGGAATGTTCAGCTTTATTGTTCCGTTGAAGCATATTTTCGGGTTTTGCGATGATTACGACAAGATTATTTACGGCTTTAAACAGACGTTGACTTTAGTTCGTAAAGCGGACGATGATGCAATATTCCGAGATAACGCTGCAGCTGCTGGAAAAGTTGCGATAAACAAAATTTCATGGTTTATTCCACACGTTATTCCTTCCGACATGGAACGAATGCAGTTGTATAAGACGATTGAATCAAAATTAACGTTGCCAGTTGCGTATAGAGCTCGTCAATGCGACACTATAACAGTTCCTCAGTCGACAAGTTTCAGTTGGCGTCTTAGCGTAAAAACATCACCTGAGAAACCCAGATATATCATCGTAGGATTTCAGACGGACCGTAGCGGTAATCAGGAAAGTAATCCGTCGCTATTTAATCACTGCGATCTCAAGAACATATATGTGATGATGAATCAAGAAAGATATCCAGCTGTCGACCATAACCTGTCGTTTCCTAATCAACAATTCTCCAGAGCGTACAGAGACGCGTCCTCCTTTAGTCAAAAATTCTATGGTATGGATAAGTTGATTACCCAAAGCAATATAACACCTGTAGATTATAAAGAATTATACCCGTTGTTCGTGTTCGATGTAAGCAAACAATCCGAGCGTTTGAAATCGTCAGTCGTTGATATTCAGATTAAGGCTCTTTTCAATGCAGCAGTGCCAGCCGACACAGAAGCGTATGCTGTCGTAATTTCAGATAGGTTGCTGCAGTTCCAATCGGATGGACAGAAAATGAGTGTAGTGTATGGAAAATTGATTTAAAGAATACTTATATATTATGAAGCTACCAGAGCTTAGAATGTTAGCCAAGCATCACGATGTTACAGGCACTTCGCATCTCAACAAACCTCAAATGATAGCTGTATTGATTGAAAAGAATATTCTTCCGACGGACTACAAGTCTGTGTCATATCGACATGACACGTTGAGCAGTATCAGGAAACAACCGAGAAGAGTAGATATTATAGATCGAGAGACTGGCGTTGTTACCTCGTATCCATCGATGTATAAAGCTGCTAAGGCGTATGGTCAGAGTGCTGGTATAATAGCTTATCATAACGGAAATGTCTGGAGAGATAGATACGAAATTAAAGTGTATGAGCGATAGATACATGTATGAAATTGAAGTGGATCTTCGATCTCACAGATAAGTGTTCGATTATGGATATTAATATTTTTGCGTGGTAAGATAAAATGGATTTAAAGAAAAGTAGTTTAAGAAACATGAACCATGTTGAACACTTGCTCGACTCATCGGTTCCTGACATTAAGGTTCCTACGCTTACACCCACAGCTGGTAAGTACAAACCAGTAGCGCCTAAGAGAAAATACAAAAATAGGGTTAGAGCTAAATTAAATGATTTTGCGGATTGGTTACTTAGTTATGTACCTGAACGAGATAATAAAGCAGTTAATGAAAAACTGGAATCATTGAAGTTAACTGTTTCCAGGATATTCGATAAAACTAAAATTCGGGAAACAGCGTCGGCTATTAAAGGATTCACCAAGCAGTATAGAATAGATGGAATTAATGGAATGGATGCCTCGTCGTTTATTGATTTCGTCAGACCGCAGGTAGTAAATCTGTTGTCGAACAATCGTCAGACAAAGACTAATTTAGTTCTTACTTGTACTATGGAACGAGTAGATATGAAATCTGGAATAGTGACTTCTGAGGATATACCATTCGTTTCCAGGGCAGAAGTTATTTTAGAAGCTACCGACTTGAATGAAATATACAGCAGAAAAAAAGATAAAATCATGGAGTCTATTGCTAGTTTTCAGATGCAAGGAAGTAATTGGAGATTTAAAGCCGTTGTAAAATTAGATATAAATACGGTAAAATATACCCCCTTAAGAGGTAGTTCTTACATTCCTCTACCCAGCTTCTTAGCTAATAAAAAGGCAATCATCAACATGAAAAACCACGACGAAGAATGCTTCAAATGGTGCACCACTAGAGCTTTGAATCCGGTGGATGTCCATCCGGAAAAAATAACGAAAGCTTTGACAGAACAATCGAAAAAACTTAATTGGAGTGGCATTGAGTTTCCAGTTGCTGCTGATGCTAATGTGATAGGTAAATTCGAGAGAAATAACAATATTAATGTTAATGTATTCGGTTTTGAAAAACATGTCTACCCGCTTTATCTGTCTAAGTGTGAAAGTAGTATTTGTGTAGATCTATTGCTTATTTCCAACGGAGAAAGGAAACATTATTGCTGGATCAAGAATTTTAACAGATTGATGAGATTTCGGACTAATTCGATGTATTATTGTAAAAGGTGTATGAATGGTTTCACAACGCCAGGAGCGCTTAACAACCATAATGAGTACTGCTCTCAACATAACGCACAAAAAATAGAAATGCCAGAACCAGGAACTATGTTAAGTTTTAAAAATTATAACAATTCTATGAGGGTTCCGTTTGTTGTCTACGCAGATTTCGAGTCTTTTGTGAAGCCAATAGACACTTGTCAACCAAATCCAGAGTTGTCGTACACTAATAAATATCAAAAGCATACTCCTAGCTCCTTTTGTTACCACATAAAATGTTTCGACGATAGTGTATATTCTCAAGATCCTGTGACGTTTACGGCTGAAAGCGAAGATGATGATGTTGGTCAAATATTTGTAGATAAACTAGAAGAGAATATAAAACAAATATATAATCAATTCAAATTCCCTAAAAAGATGAAATTTACAGAAGAGGACAAGAAGTGTTTTGATACAGCTACTACATGTCATATCTGTGAAAAAACGTTGGGTGAAGACCGAGTGAGAGATCACTGTCATCTTAGCGGTAAATTTCGAGGGGCTGCTCATAACATTTGTAATTTAGACTATAAAGTCCCCAAGTTTTTCCCTGTAGTGTTTCATAATCTTTCCGGGTACGATTGTCATCTGTTCATTAAGAAACTGAAAGGTAATAATGGAGAGAAAATTAATTGCATACCTAATAACGAGGAAAAGTATATATCTTTTAGCAGAGAGGTCGTTGTTGATAAGTTTGTAAATAAAGAGGGAAAAGAGATTACCGTCAAGCGACAACTGCGTTTTATCGACAGTTTTAAATTTATGGCTTCTAGTCTTGATGCTTTATCGAGGAACCTAAGCAAAGACCAGTGTAAAAATATTGGGAAACGATATACTGGAAAGAAGCTCGATCTTTTGCTAAGAAAAGGCATATATCCTTATGACTACGTCGATTCATTTACTACCTTTAATGAAACCGAACTACCACCAAAATCCGCTTTCTATTCTAAGCTAAATGATTCGAATATTAGCGATGAAGACTACGAGCATGCAAAAACGGTATGGAAGGAATTTGGATGCAAAACATTCAGAGAATATCACGATTTATACAACGTTTCGGATGTTCTGTTACTTGCCGATGTTTTCGAAAACTTTAGAGATGTGTGTATGAAGAACTATACGCTTGACCCTGCATGGTATTTTACATCTCCTGGTTTAGCCTGGGATGCCGCTTTAAAATTGACAGGCGTGAAATTGGAGTTATTGAATGATTATGATATGATTCTGATGCTTAGGCAAGGGATGAGAGGAGGAGTGAGCACAATATCAAATCGTTACGGGAAAGCGAATAATAAATATATGAGCGATTTCAATAGTAACGAAAATTCTACATTTATTACTTACCTGGATGCGAATAATCTATATGGATGGGCTATGATCAAAAATTTACCTACTCACGGGTTCAAATGGATGAACGAAGATGAATTAAATAATTGGAGAAGTATTCCATGCATATTGGAAGTTGATTTGGAATATCCTAAAGAGTTACACGACCTGCATAACGATTTTCCGTTAGCCCCCGAAAGCATTGAGATTAACAAAGTCAAAAAGTTAATTCCAAACTTAAACCATAAAAAGAAGTATGTGCTGCATTACGATAATCTGAAGCTGTATGAGAGCTTGGGTTTGAAAATAACAAAAGTGCATAGAGGTGTACTATTCGAAGAAAGTGATTGGTTGAAAAAGTATATCGATTTAAATACAGCTCTTAGAACGAAAGCTACTAATGACTTTGAGAAAGACTTTTTCAAGTTAATGAATAACAGTGTCTTTGGAAAAACTTGTGAGAACATTGAAAATCGTGTTGATGTAGAGTTAGTGTGTCAAGAGGAGAGGGCTATTGAACTAGCCGCTAAACCTAATTATGAGAGATGTACTATTTTCGATGAAAATCTAATAGCCGTTCACATGAAAAAAACTAAATTGTACTATAATAAACCTATATATCTTGGCATGTGTATATTAGACTTGAGCAAAACGTTGATGTGTGAATTTCATTACAATTACATCAAGGATAAATACGGAAATAGAGCTAAATTATTATTTACCGATACAGATTCTTTGACATACGAAATTAAAACTGAAGACTTTTACTCAGATATCGCAGAAGATATTACAGCTCGATTCGACACGAGTGAATACCCGAGAGATCATCCATCTGGTATTGAGGTTGGAGTAAATAAAAAAGTTATTGGAATGTTCAAGGATGAAGCTAGTGGGAAACAGATAAAAGAATTTATCGGGATGCGAGCAAAGTTGTATTCTTATAAGATGGCTGCTGGAGATGAGCACAAGAAATGTAAAGGTATTAAGAAGAATGTTGTCCAGAAAACTATTACTCACGAAGATTATAGAAACTGCTTATTTACTAAAAAAGAACAACAACGAACGATGAATGTTATTAGATCTTATCATCACGATATTTATACGGAAGAAATTAATAAAGTTGCATTATCTGCAGACGACGATAAACGGGTAATAATGGATGATAGTATAAGCACGTTATCTTATGGCCACTACTCGTTGAAAACTATTTAAAGAAAATATATATATATAGAATGGAAGTCTCTAAAGTGTGTTCCAAATGTAGGATGGAAAAAAACTTAAACGAATTTCATAAAGATAAATGTAATAAGAGCGGTTATTATACTAGTTGTAAAACGTGTAAAAATTCCAAAGTGAAGGAACTTAGGCAAAAATACTCGATACTAGAGACTAGGGAAATAAAAGATAAAAAAGTTTGCTGTCGATGTAGGAAAGAAAAGAACATTTTAGAATATGTAAAAAATAGATGTCGTAAAGATGGGAGAGATAATGAATGTAAGGAATGTAAATATAAATATAATCACTCGTATTCTGAAGCTCGAAAGCAATATGATCCTGAGTTTAAACTACTTAAAAATATGAGGAGTAGGCTTAGTGAATCATTAAGAGGTAAATCGAAATCACAAATGACGCGCCAACATATAGGTATTGACTTTGAAATATTTACTAAATGGATTGAATTTCAGTTAGAAGAAGGAATGACTATGGAAAATTACGGTTCGGTTTGGCATCTCGATCATGTTTTGCCATTATCGTCGTTCAACTTGCTAGACGAAGAAGAACTTCTTAAAGCTATGAATTGGAAGAATATTCGTCCATTGCTATACCGGTTAAAAATATGCAAAAAGCAAACAAAATAGATCGCTGGCTATATGTAATGCAGGAAGTAAAATCGAATTACTTTTTAAAACA
This sequence comes from Lumbricus rubellus, assembly GCA_945859605.1. Lineage (NCBI taxonomy): Eukaryota > Metazoa > Annelida > Clitellata > Crassiclitellata > Lumbricidae > Lumbricus > Lumbricus rubellus. The sequence goes on from OX243817.1 coordinate 1,471,518, forward strand.
TTTAGATGAAATATAAAATGAGTTCTGCAACTGTGAAAAACATCGATGTCAAAGGCGTAGTTCTTCCAAATCATCCGTTAACGAATTTTGAATTATTGGATGCCGCGAAGAAGCTGAATATTCCGAATTTTAGAGGCGTTTTCGTGCGAGACGAGCTTCCGAATAAACCTAGACGGATTGAATGTGGGATATTGAATCTAGACGATTCTAAAGGAACCGGTCAGCATTGGTGCTCTTTCTTAAAGAGCGGTAATGAGAAAATATATTTCGATAGTTACGGCCTTCCTCCCCCTCTGGAACTGATAAAGTATTTACGCCGTCCAGTGTTATATAACAGCGAGCGAATACAACCCGATAACGAAGTGTTTTGTGGTCATTTATGTTTGTATGTATTGAAGATGGTGGGTGATGGAATGAATTTCCAAGAAGTTATAAATGGCTTGCATTAAAAATTATTATATATAAATATATATATATAATGCCTATCGATAAATTTGGTCACACCGCTGCTGGAGGAACATCACGAAGAGTAATCGCTGGAGGTGTTACTCTTAGCCAAGTAAATGCTAATTTTCTTCGATTGGATGGGACAAATCTGCTGACTGGAAATCTAAATATGAATGGATGTGTGATAAAAGGTCTCCCAGTAACGAATACTTCGACAGCCGGAATGGATGAAGCTTTAAGTAGGGGACAAGCCATTGATTTGATAACGAATCACAACGATTCTCCGTCCAACGATAATCATTTGACGAATAAGAAATACGTTGATGAACAAGATGCTGCTACAAAGAATTACGTCGATAAATCTCTGAAAAAGTGTCGTGTTGGGTATATTCCTCCCTTGGAAGCTGATGAAAGTGTGACAGGATTCGTTGCTAGTGCCAGTGATTGTTATTTCCAAAGCAAAGCCTACCATGCTTTTACTAATGATTTTAACGCAGCTTGGATTTCGGGTGATGATACAGCTGCTTGGTTACAAATTAAATGTCCTGAGCCAGTTAAAATTTGGAGAATTGCGTTGAACACCGATAATTTATCTATTTTCGATTTATTCGCTAGCAATGATGGAGTAGTGTTTGTAGACTTACGTTTTTCTTCATCGTCTAACGGGTTTGGTCTTACTAAATCATCGTTTTCAGGGGTTGGTCTGACATTTTTTAATATTAATACTACGGATGCGTATCAATATTACAGAGTTATATCTATAGCAAGGGGAGTGGAAGCTAATCGTCAGATTCAGGTAATGCAATTATATGTATACGATGACTAATCTGCATTAAAAATTATTATTATATATAAAATGCCCGTCGATAAATTCGGTCACACCGATGTTAGTTCATCACAAAGAGTAATCGCTGGAGGTGTTACTCTTAGTCAAATAAATGAGAGTTTTCTTCGATTGGATGGAGCAAATCCAGTGACTGGAAATTTAAAAATGGGTGGTCACAAAATTAAAGGACTACCTACAACGAACACTTCGACAGCAGGAATGGATGAAGCCTTAAGTCGAGGTCAAGCTATTGATTTGATAACGAATCACGACGATTCACCGTCCAACGATAATCATTTGACGAATAAGAAATACGTTAATGAACAAGTTACATTGAAGGTGTCTAAGACTGGTGATACAATGACTGGTGATCTATTCTTAAACGTTGGCTTCGATCGTCTGCGTTCAATGGGTTGTAAGGACTTGAGAGGAGATAATAAAGAATTCACTATTTTCTTAGGTAGTATACGAAATAAACTACAATGTTCGTTAAACAATCCTATTACATTACAATCGATGGATGGATTTCGTTTTAGAATAAACAATGAAATCATGTTAGAGATGGTTAAGTCGACGCAATACAATATTTCATCTCAAATAAATGTGCATACAACCATCTTTATGCATGATGGTTACATTACAGGTCTACACAATCCCAACAGCGCCAGCGATGCAGCTACGAAGCAGTATGTAGATTCTATCACAATCGGTCCCGCGCTTAGCATTCATTCTTTAACTCGTCAAGCCATAGACGCTAAAACTCACACAAGAGTTTCTTTCGATAGTGTAAGATTCCAAACCGATGCTGGTATAAGTACGAGACTGACTCGTGTCACTCCCGGAAAAGCCGGATACTATTTGGTTTCGACGTATATAGAATTTTGTGACACTAATACCGCTCATGGTAACGTCTACCTGTATAAAAATGGAGCGAATTACATGCAAATTGCGGGCGGAGCGGGTACGGGAGCTGCGCATAACAATTCAACCGGTTGTAGCATAGTTTTTGTAACCAACACCGATTTTCTCGAGATATTCGTTTATTCACACATCGCACTAAATATATTCGCTAGAGACTTTTCGGCAGTATTCTTACGACCTTAATTTCCTTGCTGATCGAAATAATAAAAGACTTCCAAAGGGCGGTGACCAATCCTCTCCCTCACCGTCTCATCATCCACTGACCGTGTACTCATCATAGCTGAGTCGGCTAGAGGAACAGAAATCTCGTAACAAATTTCTGCCCCGGCGGGGAATTGAACCCCCGACCTCTTGGTCGACAGTCTAGCGCGCTATCCACTGTACTACCGAGCACCCCCCTCAGGAAATAATAAAAGACCCCTAGAAAATTAAAAAGACTAAGAATTTAACTGGTTTAAACCCTATTTTAACTGGCTTTTTTCTTCAATGAAAAAATCCCAGAAAATCCTTTAGCACCATTTAAACTCATTTATTAGCTAATTGTTTCTTCAATGAAAAAATTCCCAAAGAATTAATTTTACATCTACTTTCCATTCCATTAAATTTCTTTATATTCTATTGCGTGTGCGACCTGGTGGCGGACCGGTAACGCGTCGGCTCACAGAGCGGGAGGTTGCGGGTTCAAATCCGGGTAACGACCTTGGGCAAGTTGTTTACGCACACGTGCCTCTGTTACCAAGCAGTATAATTTGGTACCGGCGTAAGCTGGGAAGTAAACGGCAAGTCCTGCGATACACTGGCCCCGTGTCCAGGACCTTGGGATTGGTCCATTGCCGGCTCAAGGCCATTGAAAAGGAGATGAGCGCCTCCCTATGTTCCTCATGGAACGGGATAGGACTTTACTTTACTTTACTTACTTCTATTGCGTTCTGTGCTCTTCAATCCAATTCTATTACATTGCATCCCATCTTTGTTAATGCTGTCGACTTCCATCAATTCTAATCCGTTTCTTTTAGTGTATTCTAATACTTTAATATTTTATTTCATTTTATATGTTCCATTCCGTTGTGTTCTCATCTATAGATATGCGCCGTTCTATCATAGTCTATTGTTTATGTTTTGATACTTTCCGTCCTATCATAGGCCTATTCAATATTTTACTCTGACTTGATTATTCCTTCCTAACGGCGCTAGGACACTCAGGAATAATTATACTGCTCATAGTCCAACCGTGTCCCGAATAAACAAGTAGTTTGCACTATGTACGGAGTTTGATCCATTTTTGGTATTGTATACTATGATGTAGTCACTTGTAGTACCTTTACAGTTGTTTTATATTGTATCAAATACAATTGTATCACGTTACGTAGAATTTTCTTGCTTCTTGAAGACGAAAAGTTTCCGTTTCGCTGGACGGCACCTGAAGTGATAATAACTCACATGTCCAACTTAAAGTCGGACGTTTGGTCGTTTGGAGTGCTTCTCAGTGAGCTAGTCACCTATGGAAGGCAACCTTACAAAGGTGCGTATGCACTATAACACACCTAAGTCGTAGTATTTCCATTCCATGTTGTCCTCTAATATTGCATTTAATTCTATCCAGTACGACTCTATTCTATCACACTCAACTCCATTCTATTGTTTTAAATTACACTCTATCCCATTCAATTCTATAATTATTCGACAATGCATTCAACTCTATCGAGTTGCAATTTATTCTACCCCATTCTTTTTTGTCCTATCCCACTTAATTTCATTATATTCTTTTCCATTCTATTCTTATCCATTGCATTCTATCCCATTGCATTCTATCCCATTGCATTATATCCCATTCTATTACACCCTATTCTGTTCTGTCTCATTGCGGTAGCCTATCAGGTCTGTGCTTTTACGCTTTAGCGATGAAAAATTGGAGATTAAAGCAGTTCGTTGCTAAAGTCTATAAACCATCCAAACCTCCATCGCCGGAATAAGATTGAAGATAAAGATTTCGGGCTTGCACTGGCTGTCTTAGCTCAATGTCAGTCATGCATAGTCATTGTATTCCAATTACTTATCCCAAACGACTAAGCCTCACTCTAAGCAGATTGGTCGGCCTATTCTGATCACTGATTGGGTTTTGGTGTGCCATCGCTGGGATGCCTTGCCCATTTGAAACCCGCGTAAGAGCCAGTTGCTAGATTAACAATCGCATTACATCACGTGCGATTGTCTAATTTGTCTTTGCAGGAATGACAAATCGCACGGTGCTCGATGAGATCACGAATGGCTACCGTATGCCGAATCCCGTTCAAGATGGTTTCACATGTTCCGATGAACTGTACGCTATTATGATAGAGTGTTGGAACGAGAAGCCGGAAATGCGACCAACGTTTCTTCAATTGAGATGCAGTCTCGAAAGCCTTCTGGAAAACTCATCGGACTACGTGGAATGACATTGGAAACGAATACCCTATTATAATAGATTTAAATCATTATTTATCTGTTGTTTTGCACGCAGTCAGGTCCTACATACAATTCATCAAGTTTTGCTGCGGTCAGCCTGTCATTCTGAAAGACAGCTACGAAACAAGTACGGTTTCTGCGACATATATGAACGTCTCTACCTATTTTGTTTCTTTCCGCAGATTTAAAGACCCTTATTTGTTGTCTCAAACCCCGATAGGCTATATTGTAATTGTAATTAGAAATTTCTATAGCGCTGCTCATAGCCGTGAACCGTGGCCATTCAGAAGCGCTCCCAGTGCGATGACCACTAGATAAAAAAAATCAGAAAGGAGCGTTTACGTAAAGTGGAGGGAAGGGAATTTCATAACGAGGGCGTAATGATAGCAAAGGATCGAGCTTGAGAAACAGTACCGGTATTCCTAGCTCGTGGAACAAACAAGTCAAACCAATCAATCAATCAATCAATCAATCAATATATCAATCAATCAGTCAATCAATCAATAAATCGCATTAATTTATGTAGCGCCCCTTCAAGATCTCTACTCAGAGGCGCTCCGAACTCTGACCTAGTCTCTAGACCTGCCTCTAGAGAAAGGAAAAATCGACGAGAAACCGCAGAAAGAGGAGAACGAATGAGATGAAGGTAAATTATTCTGAAACTTTTCAAAACCAATTCTGTGTATTCTGCGACATGTCCATTGGAAATCAGTCATTCCCTAAATGGAAGCGCCCTGGTGGTTTGCTTTTTTTAGGTCAGAACTTAGAAGCGCCACTGGTAAGTTTCTCTTGAGGAGTCTCTATGTAAAATTATATCCAACAAACACAACCGTTGCCATTCATCGAGATTTAAAGTAGCTCCGTACTGTGACTATATAGGTGGCTGATGAGGAATTGAGGAATCGACATGTAGGCCTACCGTGATCAACACGAAGGAAGAAACCACAAGTTTATAATATAATAGGCCTAGTGCAACTATTCATTCAAAACGGGTCCTATGAACACGCAGGCCATCCAAATAACGTCAGTGTAAGTTGAAACCTTAACAGCGCAGCTTTGCGTAAGCATGTACTGCAGCTGGCTTTGGCAATCTGCCGTAAATCTTCCATTCAATCGGTTTATCATCGATGATATCTTGAACAGGGATATAACGTATGTCGTTTCTGCATGTCCATGTTACTTTGCCATCTGCGTCTGTTTCGCTGCTTCCTCCTCCGATGACAAAGACTCTTCCATTCTCGAGAAGCAAACCAAAGTGAACAACATCAGTTTTGAACTGATTTCTTTCTTGCCACGATTCCGTTTCAAAGTTAAATATAAAACAAGTATAATATCCAACCAAAATAACAGATGTCTCCCAAAGTACAGCTCTTATCAAGTTACAACCCCACGGCATTGGTTTCGAAAGAATAGAGCATGTGTTTGTTTTCGTGTTGTACACTTGAACGCAATTAAACACTTTGTTAACTTTATCTCTTCCACCGAAGATATAAAGTGAACTCTTGAATGGAACACAGTTTCCTGAAGTCTTGACACAGTGAACCAACTTTCCAACAACGGTGCATTCATTGGTGATTGCGTTGTAGGCTTCAACGCTGTCTAGAACGCTTTTAGTAGAATTCACAAATCCTCCGCAGATGTACAAAACGTCATCGACAAACGCTGCACTGTGTCCATGTCGGCCTTGAACTAAAGAAGCGCATTTAACCCATCCAGAAACAAAACTGTATTTCCAGATTTCATCAAAATTATTGTCTCCTACTCCAGTGACGTACATCGTGTTACAGTAAACGGCGGCGGCTACGTCCATCTGCATTGTGGTCGGTATTTGTTCTTTTGTTGGGATTTCCGTTGGTTGACGTAGATTTATTTTGATGACGTCCGTTGTTATGGTCAGACCATCATCTAATCCAACGACAACGGCATAGTCTTCAAACTGTGAACTCGTTTCTACCAGAACAAAAAAAATTGAGCGATTAGGCCTACTGCATTTGAATATAGGATTACTCATCAGTTTACTCAACCCATGTAACCAACCTTACACGCTCCTAGCTCTTACTTTCACCTCCGTCGTTTCAGGTCTATTCGCAGATATGTCTCCCTTTCAACCATGGGCGGAGTTTGGTTTCCGTTTTTGGGGCTAACCCGAGCCTGGGCCTTCTTAGGGGGCTAACTCCGAAAAAGGATACCGTTTTCATGGTAAAAAGTTTAATCTGGTCCTCTTTGGGGGGGGCTTAGCCCCCCTTAGACCCTGATAAACTCCGCCCATGCTTTCACCATGACATCACTACTTTCAGGATCGTTATCCACATGACTCTACCTTCTAAAGACTTTTTTCTAAGGGTTATCGCATTGGGAGCGCTAATGAATGGCCTCGGCTGTGAGCGACGCTATAGAAATTACTAATTATATTACATTACTCGTGCACAGAAGCGTAATAATATTTATAAGCTTATTCATTATTTTGTTTACCTTCAGGCTACCGAACTTTTTTGTAACACTGACTACCAAAATGAAGTGGTTATCACCACTGGATTTTGGGTTGTGTTTGCGATATCACAACCTGTAATACACCAATGGGTTCAGCACTCATTTCGGCACAAAATGGTATATTTTGGTTTAATTTAAACTATAATATTATGAATGCACCTCGAAATTAAGCAGTTTTTTCCATGGGTACGCCGTCGATTCCACAAAACGTTATAGCCTATACTTTCGCATAGGCCTAAACATAGTATTAGATTCTGTTGGTTTTGGCCATGATTTATGTATACAAGAGTACTTTGCATGTAATAAAAAAAGTCTAATGTTCAACAATACAAACAAGTAGCCTAATAAGTCTGCTTTAGGTACAATCAAAGGAGAAAAAAACCATGTACATCTGTCAACAATCAACACACACAATGGATTAAGAACTTAGTTTCTCAAAGCGAGTCTAGGACAATACCCCCCCGGACGAAACCCCCCCGGACAAAACCCCCCGGACAAAACCCCCCCGGACAAAACCCCCCCGGTATAAAACCCCCCGGACAAAACCCCCCACTCACATGCAAACATACATACATACATACATACATACATACATACATACATACATACATACATGTACATACATACATACATACATACATACCTACATACATACATACATACATACATACATACATGCATGCATGCATGCATGCATGCATACATACATACATATATACATACATACATACATACATACATACATACATACATACATACATACATACATGCCTGCATACATGCCTGCATACATGCCTGCATACATGCCTGCATACATGCCTGCATACATGCCTACATACATGCCTACATACATACATACATACATACATACATAATTATTTATACATATACACGCATACGTAGATACATATATACAATTATACATGCATCCATATATACACATAACACATGCATGCATAAACACATGCATGCATATATACATGCGCACATACATGCATACATACGTACATATATACATTACATACATATATATATATATACATAAAAACATAAACACATACATACATACATACATACATGCATACAGCTATGTATGTATGTATGTATGTATGTATGTATTTATGTATGTTTGCATGTGAGTGGGGGGGTTTTGTCCGGGGGGGTTTTATACCGAGGGGGTGTTGTCCGGGGGGTTTTGTCCGGGGGGTTTTGTCCGGGGGGTATTGTCCGGGGGGGTATTGTCCTGCTCCCCTCAAAGCATGTCATTCAGCTGACTCATGGTTTTTACTACCAAATTCGTCAGCTACGGGTCAGCTCTCACTTCCTATCGCAAGATTATGCTGCTATCATTGTCCATGCTTTTGTCACCAGCATGGGCGCCCGCTCATAGGGGAAAGAGGGGGCACTTGCCCCCTCTGAAAAGTTGAAACCTATTTTTATAACTGCTACTTTTTGGTTGTCAACAAATTTCTTTGCACTAAAAAAGCTAAATTAATTAATAAAAATTATCAGAAAGTGAAGCTGAGACATTTACATTCAGAAACCTCTCTGAAAAATACACATGCATGTTCTTGATTTCTTGATTTGAATTTTCAACTTCTTGGTACAAAAAACTTTAGGCCTAATAGTGACTAACGAGTTTGCCCCTCCTGCAAAACTTTCTTCTGCGGGCGCCCATGGTCACCAGCCGCTTGGACTATAGGCCTAGTGTTGCTCTATTCGGGTTGGTTTGCCTCTATTATTGATATCTCGACTAGACCGTGTTCTTCGGTCTGCAGTTCGCAGCTAATTGGGTAAATCCCTAAATATGCCTCTGCTTCATCTTACATGTACATGCGTGATACTCTACACTGGCTCCCTATCACACAGTGCATCGAATACCGAATTGCTTGTCTCCTTGCCTGTGGACTCTGCTGTCCAATATCTCCTATCCTGGTTTTGCTTCGTCTCTAGTGCAGCTTTTCGACCCGCGTATTGAAGCCTCAACCTGTCAGCGTCGTGCTTTCTCAGTTATAGCTCCATCTGTCTCGAAAAGTATTCCGCTTGAGATGCGCCCATGGGCGGAGTTTTGTTTCCGTTCTTAGGGGGGAGCTAACCCGGAGTCTGGGCCTTATTGAGACCTCGGGCTAACCCCAAAAAAGGATACCATTTTCATGGTAACAAAATTAAACCTGGGACTTCTTGGAGGGCTTAGCCACCCTAGCCCCTGATAAACTCCGCCCATGGATGCACCTGTTACTTAGGATCGACTTCTCAGTGTTTACAGGTTCATTGAAACTTTTTATATACGGCTTGACTGGGAGCGCCTCACAGTGAATTTCTTGAAGGAGCGCTGTATAAATTTATAAATTCTTGAAATGAATGAATAAATGAATTTCACCTGTTTTGCCATCACTCGTAAAATTACACGTGTCGCAGTAGATGATGGTGTCACTCCCATACATTAACGTGGTCTTGAACTCCAAGAGCTTTTCCATAAAGAAATTCTTCTGAATACCACTCATCCCATCTTCCGGAAGGATGAACTCTTTCCGACACAACGGACATGGCATCTTGTCTCCTGGTTTCATCTGCGCCTCTTCTCCAGTGCGTTTCAGGCATTCAAAACAGAAAGTGTGAATACATGGCAATATTCGAGGATCAGTGAATTCACTCATGCAGATTGGACATTCGGTTATTTCTGTAAGTTGCTTTGCAGCCTTCTTTCTTACGTCCGCCATTTTGACTTTCTTGGAAATCCTATGAAGCAAAATCAACAGAATGATGCTGACTTCCGTAGCGCCAGGAGTAGAATCGTCGTGGCTAGGAGCAGAACCGTCGAGGTTAGGAGTCGAACCGTCGTTGCAGGTCCCAGTGACTTCCGTAGCGCCAGTAGAACCGTCGTCGCTCCAGGTCCCAGCGGCCGTCTTCGTCAGGAGGTTGCGGTAGTCGGAAACCGAACCCCAGTCACGTAGAGGAAAACCGAAAACTCAAGACCGATGCTTCGCTCGAGGCCGAGATTCAGGGCTTACTCCCTCTACAATCAGTTTATCACTCGAACCGTGTCTTACCGCGTGTCGAGCCAGACAATTCTACAGCCTTATAGCTCCTGAAATGTCAGTTCTTAGAACAGGGATGCAAACCTCCTTATAATTATAATATTATAATAATAGCCTACGTATAGTAGGCCAAGTTCACGTAGGCCAAGTAAACACAGCATGTAGGCCATGTATGCGTAGGCAAACAAGCAAGCACACTGGCCAAGTCCAACTAGGCCTAGTCTACACAGGACAAGTATACGTAGGCCATGTGTACGTAGGCAAGCAAGCAAGCACACTGGCCAAGCCCACCTAGGCCAAGTATGCGTAGGCCAAGTCTACCTAGGCCAAGTATACGAATCAGGAACGTTTCGTCCAATGACGATTCGTCACGGACTGTTCGTCATAGCCTGTTCGTCAAGCGGACGATTCGTCAGAGTACGTTTCGTCCACGGACGATTCGTCATGCGGACGGTTCGTCACAGACTCACAGTACAACCTTCATTAATTTCCGTCAAAGTTGTACATGAAAGACTATCTGTGTAGCGCCCATCCCACATGCAGTGATTTTATTAGCTCTAAAGTCACCCATGACAGGCCTACTCGTCACATACGGGTCATCACTAATAATCACCTCCGGACGACATGCATCATCGAACATTATTTTGTTCCTGCAGATTAGCAACCTCTTCGGCATACACGTGCATGCGCCTGCGATCTCGTAGTCACATACATGTAGGCCAAGAATTTCGTTAAAAATGGCAGCAGCGTTCGGATTGTCTAAGCGTGGCAAAAGAACATTGATTCATAACAGCTATGAATATTGGAAAATACGTGAAAACGCAGAAGGACACACACTTTACGTGCCGTTGCTGTATGTACGAAAGCTTTAACTGCAAAGCTAAACTTCAAAACAGTCAACGATTCTATTATTGGCGAACAGTGTCAATCAATCAATCAATCATTTCAATCAATCATTTTATTTTGTAACCAAATAATCATTTTTTTTACTATTATACAATTGCAAATCACATGTTCGTAGAATGGCCACAAGGATGGGCCCTGGAGGGATCACTGACCCCGCTAATAGAGAATTTTGTCTCGAACATACACACAGCGGCAACGTTTCTACTGCACTAGCCCGCAAGGCTGTTGGGGATTTAATAAAGGAAAAATGCTGGAAACTGTCGCAACTCCCATTTCGTCGTCCGGTGCCGTCATGGCAGAAAAAACTTTACATGAAAAACTTTCGTTTTTACATTTACTATAGTATACGATTGTCACGATTAACTTTGTAATTCATTCCGCATGACGAATCTCCGTGGACGAATCGTCCTCTGACGAATCGTCCGCTTGACGAACAGGCTATGACGAACAGTCCGTGACGAATCGTCCTTGGACGAAAGGTCCGCATACCGAAGCGTCAGAAGATATCGATTACCCATTATAGTCCTACTCGGTCTCGGACTCGACTCGGGTGGACTCGACTACATCACTGGAGATAAATTCTTAAACTTTTCAAAACTAACTATAGGCCTAATGTAAGATCAACACGAAAAAAGCAACCACAAGTCAAGAATATAATAGTGCAACTATTCCTTCAAGACGGGTCCTATAAACACACAGGCCCTCCAAATAATGTCAGTGTAAGTTGCAACCTTAACAGCGCAGATTTGCGTAAGCATGTAGGCTACTGCGGCTGGCTTTGGCAATTTTCCGTAGGCTAAATCTTCCATTCTATCGGTTTATCATCCAAGATGTTCTGAAGACGAACATAACGAGCGTCGTCTCTGCATTTCCATGTTGTCTTCCCATCTTTGTCTTTTTCGTTGATTCCTCCTCCGATGACGAAGATTCTTTCGTTCTCAAGAAGCATTCCAAAGAAATGAACATCAGTCTTGAACTGTTTTCTTTCTTGCCACGTTCCAGTCTCCAGGTCAAAAATTAAACAAGTATCACACCCAACCAAAATAACAGATGTCTCCCAAAGTACAGCTCTCATTAGTTTATGAACCCACGGCATTGGTTTTGAAAGAACAGAGCATGTGTTTGCTTTCGTGTTGTACACTTGAACGCAATCCAACGTAAAGTTGTCTTTATTTCTTCCACCAAAGATGTAGAGTGAACTCTTGTACGCAACACAGTTACCCGAGTATTGGACACCGTGAACCAACTTTCCAACAATTGCGCATTTATCGGTGATTGCGTTGTAGGCTTCAACGCTGTCTAGAACGCTTTCATTAGAATCCACAAATCCTCCGCAGATGTACAACACTTCATCGATAAACGCTGCGACGTGACTATGTCGACCTATAAATAAGGAAGCGCAATTTTCTTCCAACCTAGACGGTAGTCTGAACATCAAAAATGTGAATTTTCGTTCATACTTTCACGCGGCATCATGGAATTTTAAACACGTATTTGCATATTATTGAACAGCATAAGTGTCATTTTCCATCAAAGAAAAGTTGCACATTTACGAGAAATAAATTTTTAAAGTTTTATTGTTAAAAGTGATCGCTTTACTTACTTGTTTAACTAAATTTTGAATCTAAGTTTACTTTTAAACACCTCCACGATGTCCGATAGCAACATTAAAATGCTTATTATAAATTCCGAAAAATTCTATTAGTGTTATAATTCAGGCACATAGTTAGAATAAGTGTTTATTTTGCTTTAGCATGAATTTGCACTTGATTTGGATCATTCTGTGATGGTAGTTTTACTGGTGTTTGTATATGAGCGATATTGCAGGCAAGTTGTGCAAGTCTAGGATTGCTTATTGGCGACGTGTGTTGTCTCCGGTCTTAAAATATTTGTTTTTGGTCCATATTGTTTGTTTCCACGCTACATTTATGTTCTTATCAGGCGGCCTATCTAAGATACATCTGGTTGTTCGCTCCGCTCTATAATAGACAGTTATGACCCTCTAGTAGGCCTACCAGTCTCGGAGTTTCAAAGTATCGCTTCCATAGACCTATGCCTCTGTTGACTCTTTGCTGTGAAATTACCTTCTACCACTATATACAGCTTGTGCTGGGATCTTATCTGAGAACATTATTGTTCATGCCCGTTCTCTTTTAAAGATTTGTTTTAAGAAAAATCATTCCACAGCAAAGGGTCAAAAGAAACATAGGAACGATGTTCTGGCTGTTCGAGACTGTGGTACTAAAGGGTCATGACGGTCTATAATGGCTAGGCCTAAAACGGAGTTGACCACCAGAGAAATCTTTGGGCTGGAAACACCTTTGATTGGGTTGCATTGTGAGAGGCACCTTAAAAAGTCTTTAAATATAACAGTACCGAATAGAATAGAACCAAGGACTATCTCAAGAACTCTGTCTTTTTTTACACTGACCGACTTGTGATCTTATCGTCATGATTTGCTAGCTCTGAAGACTGTGCCAATTCTAGTTAGGCAAACAAGATTGGATTTCAGAACAAGAAGAATGGGAACAATTGCTTTTTATGAGGACATAACACTAAATCATATAATATTGTGTCAAGTCAAAAAAGGGGTCTCTCAGTATGGGCTATTCAGTAGTGCTCCCTGTGCAGAAACCCCTCGGCAAGAGTAAATGTCTTCTGGGAATGACTAACTAAGGAGGAAACCCTAGACATCAATTTCACGTATAGAGGAGTGATGGCATTCCAACAGAAGGGCCCACTGCAACAAATTCCCCGTTGGGTTAAAGCAAACTTGGTCCATGAAGGAAGACAGTTAATTCAATTGGAACGCAGAGCGCAACAAACCGAAGCAGCAGATAAAGATTTGCACGTAAGGTCTGGGAGGTTTTTCGGACAATATCCAACTGAGACTTTGACCACAAAAAACATCCTATAACGAATGTGTAAACTTATAGGGAGCCAAATGGTGTAGTGCTTCAGGCATGTTGGTAGAGATATCAGCGAACCTATAGGAAGACGTTTGCAGCATTTAGGCTAAAACTGACTGAAGAGAAGTAAGGCACAGCTTGGAATGGACAATAAGGAGTGAGTTATAGTAGTCTATGCAAGAGTTGATGAATGCATGTACAATAGTAGTAAGACCGAGGCCAATAAAGATTGTCTAATAGCTCGGCACTGACTCAGTTGAAAATAGCAGTGTGAGCCAAACTCAATATGTGCTTCATTAGGTGAGATTTGGAGTCAAGAGTGAAGATCATTAGAAGAGGAGGTAAAAGAGGGAAACATCTGGTAAGATATGCTCGTCAAATTATTGACAGTACACAAAGTAGGTCAAGCAACTGACTTGGCCAAGACATGACGACATGGTGGTGTAGACTGTAGAGGGTATGTTCGTTTCCTTGCAACTGGAGGGTTGCAGGTTCGAATCCACCTCAAGCAGCCGTGTAGGTACCTTGGGAAAATCCTCCACACGCAATTGCTCAGCGCTTTGGCGTGAAACTCTGATTCAGTGTTCATGCTATAGTAGTGGGGAGCGCTTCTGAGTAGATATCTTGAAGGGCTCTATAACAAGTGTACATACAAACATACAAACAATACGAAAAATTTCAAAGTACATGATAGACCTACAGTATGCTTCATTCTTCTCTCCCAATATTCTCTTCAATGAGACAAGGTGGTCTAGCTGCTCCAAGATGTTTATGGTATGGAGCAGATCTGCTGACCGGACCGGTTGAGGCTGGGCAGCATGACGCGAGACAGACTCAGACAGAGAGTGGCGTCGGACTCTTACGGGCATTGAGCCCAATGATGATGATGATGATGAAAAAATAACGTTAATTATTTATTATGATTTTCACATGTCTTTGCAGTTTCAAATCCACAGGGTATTTGATCGTACATGGCTTGATAGACCAGTAAGACCACCCATGAGCATAATTTCAGCCATAAATTCAGCTTACTTAGATATAGAAATAGTCATGTTAACTGTAGCCTTAGTAAGAGTACCTAGTTATGTTTCATTTACCCACAGTCTATTAAAAATAATCACATCCGTTTCACAGTTCTAATAAAAAAGTATAACACTAAATATATTAGGGTAACAAATCTTTTAAATACCACTCATGATTCCAACCTGCAATACCAAAAGGGACCATTTTTTACACTATAAACTCTTTAAAACAAAAACCATAATTGTCAGTTGTTCTGGTCTCAGAAAATGCCAAAAATTATATTTACTACTCTTTTGTGAATGTGTTTTTAACCCTTTGGTTTTAGTGAAATTTGAGAGCAAATTTATATCCAGCATTATGTGGATCAATAAACAAGTTATTGGCAGCCACATAGACAGCTGACTTTCAAAATAAAATATGAATGCATTGTTCAAGGCATATATGAAGATATTAGTATACAACTTCCTTTATTGCAAAACAGACATGTTCAACATTGTTCATATTGTAACAAATATTTCGATGAGTAATTAATTATCGCTTATTATTGTTATTATTATTATTACTTCTGTTATGATTCGAACCTGCAACTCTCCGGCTGCAAGGCAGGGAATATGCCCACTACACCACCGCACCCCACGATTATTATTATTATACAACTTATTATTAGTATTATTATTATAATATTATATTTATTATTATTATTATTATTTAGAAAAGAAAGAAGGTACCAGCATAGCTGCACATCACTGCAAAGTCACTTAGCAAAATGACAATCAAGTGTGTAAATAAATAATCTGTCAGATTAATAATTTTGCTATTAAAAAATAAAATTGAAATATCTTTAAAAACTAAAATTGCCCAAGGTGTCAATGACAGACAAAATGTGTTTTCAGACACTTCATGAGCAAGGTCTTGGTGCTAAAGCTACAATCTCTGCTTGCTCTGATAAACAATGAGTGCAGAAATTAGGAGTTAAACTGAGAGTTAAGAAATATGCCATTGATGGAAGATCAGCTCAATGTAAATTGTTCAGGCTTCATTGAGAAAGGCCAATGGTTTTCAAATCTGACTTGAACCCAATGTTTTATCAAGTGAGGAGAGCTATGCTGGAGAACTACGACAACCTAAAACCAAGACAAAGAGCGATAAGAGAATTGATAGTTGCATGGGAGTTTATTTTTGAAGATTTACACGTGGAACACATCAACAAGGCATCAAGAACTTTAAAAAGAAGCTCATAAAAAGTTTGGGCACTGGTGGTGGACACATAGAACACAAGCTGTGAAGCACTATCAAGTTCATTTGATAACAATTATTTAATATTTGACTTAATAAACTCGTTTTGTGTCACTTTTTGTTGCATTATGTTTTTGGATTGTCAAAAACATTGGGTAGACTGACTAAAAGTGAAATAACTTTTTTTCTGTTTGAAATATTTTTTTAAAATTTGGTATTTGTACGTAAATATGAATTGCCTTTAAACCTGCCAAATTTTATTTACAAATTCTTACTTTCGGCCAAGATATTGGCAATAAACCTTCGGGCTATCTTTTTTTTGGTCCACCCTTTACCTAAAGTGCTATAAAAAATTAATGTGCAAGTTTTTTTGATGGAATTTTTTTACAATATCAGTATACATGTCTTATCATAACAAAATTATTTCCATGTTGCCGCATTCAAGTATGAACGGATTTTTTTTAGAGCGAAGATACAAATTTCAAACTACTGTCTAACCAGAAACAAAACTGTATTTCCAGATTTCATCAAAATTGTCTCCTACTCCAGTGACGTACATCGTGTTACGGTAAACAGCAGCGGCTACGTCCATCTGCATTGCGGTCGGTATTTGTTGTTGTAATGTTGAGATTTCAGTTGGTTTACGTAGATTTACTTTGATGACGTCCTTCGTTATGGTATCACCGTCATTTAATCCAACGACAACGGCATAATCTTCAAACTGTGAACTGGTATCTACCACAACAATGAAAATTGAACGATTACTGCTTTTGAATATACATGTAGCCAACTCATAAATTTACTCGTGCTCAGAGGCGTATTAATACTTATATTCATTATTCATTTCTACCACTGCGATATGTTCTATGCTCCTCATACTTTCTGACGTATGTGTTCATGACTGCTAACTCAAATCCCTGCAGACACGTCTTAAGGAATTTTTGGACCCCATATCTGCTGTCCTGATTTCGCTCTGCCTCTAGTGGGAAGCTTTTGGACCCGCGTGTTTGCCTCAACCTGTCAGCGTTGTGCTTTCTCAGTTGTAGCTCAATCTGTCTCGAAAAGTCTCCCGTTTGAGATGGGCCTGTTACTTAGGATTGACTTCTCAGTGTTGTACAGGTTCCTTAAAACTTTTTATATAGGCTGCCGTGGTTTGACTGGGAGCGCCTCTGAGTGAATTTCTTGAAGGGGCGATATATAACTTCTTGAATGAATGAATAAATGAATTTAACCTGCTTTGCCTTCATTCATGGCGATACACGTGTCACAGAAGATGATGGTGGCACTCCCAGTTTGTAACGTAGTCTTGAACTCCAAGAAGTTTAACATGAAGAAGTTCTTCTGAACACCGTTAATTCCCTCAACTGGAATGATGAACTCTTT
Organism: Lumbricus rubellus; assembly: GCA_945859605.1. Classification (NCBI taxonomy): domain Eukaryota; kingdom Metazoa; phylum Annelida; class Clitellata; order Crassiclitellata; family Lumbricidae; genus Lumbricus; species Lumbricus rubellus. The sequence continues at coordinate 1,489,142 of OX243817.1, forward strand.
CCGACACAACGGACAAGGCATCGTGTCTCCTGGTTTCATCTGCGCCTCTTCTCCAGTGCGTTTGAGACATTCAAAGCAGAAAGTGTGAATACATGGCAACATTCTTGGATCAGTGAAATCACTCATGCAGATTGGACATTCTGTCATATTTGTAAGTTGTTTAGCAGCTTTTTTTCTTAAGTCCGCCATTTTTGTTCTGTTTCAGAAATCCTATGAAGCAAAATCAACAGATGCTGCGATAACGTTGAAAGGCTTCATTTATATTCAATGGCATTTGTTAGAGTAGGCCTACAATAATTTCAATAATGTCCAATAAACTGAAAAATCGTTCGATATCGAGTAAATTAAATTTCGGACTGCTTTTTGATTAAAACATTTAATCGAAATTTTAAAATATGGTAATCGATTAGAGAATCTGATAGGCCTACTAGAAATATTAGCCCCTTTATTTTAAATGTTTCATAGCACACAACGGAGACCCTGTGAGTCATCCCTTGACTTGTTTCCAGGGCTGTAATCAAGGGTATACGCAGGTATACTCACCTCCGGGAAAGAACGGCATCGTATAGCCTACTCACCTCCCAAGAAGTACGGTAAACGTGAATAAAAAGCAGGGTGCACCGTACACGCTAGTAGCCTAAATCAGGGTGCATGTGGCTGTTTAAGATTTTTAAGCGAATGACTAAAAAAGGTCATTAACATTTTCGAACGGCGAATTTATGAAATTTTCCCGATATTTTGGCCGGTTAATTGACTAAAAAAAGGTCGTCAGAAATTATTTCGGTCCCAAAAATGTCGGATTTCCTCCCGGCCAGCGTGTACTCACCTCAATGTCTCACCTTATTGCGTCCTTTGTGTCTGTTCGAATGTCTCACTCTCTGTGACTCGATGTCTTAAAACAAAAGCGTAAGTGAAATAAGACAACTATTACTGTTATCTATTTCAGCAATGACCTTCGCCAATCGTCTGACTTACTGAACTTTGTATAAATATGATTATATATCTGTCAAGTGAACTTTACGGTCATCCATTTGGCGCCTACGAATGAAGTCGGAATAATTATTATGGGAGTTACAGCCACTCAAATGCATTATTTTAGTTTGCTTCCTCATTCTTGGCTCTTGGATTCTACTGGCAATGTGAGACTGCTTTCAAAACGAAGGTAGGCTACATGTGGGGCAGGCCTAAAAATCGATTATATCTTCATAGAGATTTTGGTCAAAACAACCAACGTAAGACTACAGAAGACCTATTGTATGGATGAACAAATTATCTTTCATTATCTGCTCAAGAAGTGTGTGTCACTGGAAATCAGAATGATTTTTTTCAAAAGCCTCAAGTTTGCTTTCGATTTCAAGTTCTATATTTAGAGTCTCGCAATGGTCAATGAGAAAATTGGCAACAATCGAGCCGATGCAAAGTTAACATTAATCGACGAGAGTACCTATACAAGCTATTGGGAAATCAGTACCAGGGGCGGATACAGGAATTTTCGAAGGGGGGGGCCAAAAAATGTGGGCCTGGGTCGGAATTTTTTTGTCGTTTGGCCGAAACCAGAGTTTAATTTAGTCCCCCCCTCTGTGGGTGAGAGTGGTGAGGGAGGGGTATGGGGAGGGGGATATCTCCTCCCCACCAGAAACTTTTTGAATTTTCACATGCAATTGTAGCATTTTAAGCTGTTTTCTTAGCAAAATAGCTGCATTTTCAGTGCTTATAAGAGTGCCACAAAATCTCAATAAATATAGACTATGCTTTAAAAAATTTTTAAAAAAAATTTTCACACTGCAACAGTGCTCTTGTGAGATGTCATTTGAACAGAATTACTCAATTTGTTCAGTACTAATAAAAAATATATATAATTACAATATTAATAATATCTATATTATGTATCGAGTTCAGCGGCTCAGTTTTGCTGTTGCTGGGTTATTATAGTGAATAACGTCAGACATGAGTATAATTATATTACATAAGCTGACTTTTCAGCACAAGTATCAGCTTATCCCTGTTTTCTAAGATGGTCCTGAATTACCAGAACACACTTTGCAGTTAAATAATTACAAATGGTACACAAACCAGCCAAGAACTAATAAATTTGGAGGGTCAAAATCTGAAAGTCATGTAGTAACGATGTTGTTTTACCAGGTGTTCAAATAACAGAACCAAAACATTTTGAAATTTGAGTTTAAATTTGAAAGATAGCGCTGGAGAGAAGCTATTCGGTTGAACAAAAATAGTATTTGTGCATGCAAATATTAAGAGTAAGTAACACTCATTTTAACAGAGGATTGTATCAGATTGCTAAAAACAATTCAGTATACATGTAGCCTATAATACAAGGAATGCACTCTTATAGGCATGTACGGAGTTTATCAGGGCTAGGGGCTAAGGCCCCCCCCCCAAGAACCCACAGATTTAAAAATTGGCCGTACATTTTCAGGGGCTAGGAGGAGCTTGCAATCAAATTTTTTCAATTTTTTTGCATATTCTATTTAGATATTTGCACAAGAATTCAACCCTTTACCCAGAGTTAAATAATCATGTATAAGCCTAGGCCTACATGTAATTTAGCAGGAAAAGCTCTAGCTTTATCCTGCATTCCATAATGGTCAGGATTTGGAAAATAAATTGAACATTTAGCCTACCATCGGTAGGCCTATAACAGGCAACTTTTTGATGTGCCCATTGAACCTGTTGAACTTTTAACATAATATAAAAAAATCCCTCAAAGTTATTTCCAAATGTGTGTCAGGTAACGCATGGGCTTACTGTTGACAATTCCATCAGCGGTAGCTTCTGCAAAGAGATCATTTATCAAACACAAAATGATAGATTTAAATGTTTGAAGATCTACAATATCTAATTAACATCTTGTGGATTTGGCCAGGTTGACCTTTGAAGCCTTTGAGTATAATATTGCTAGAACAATCGATTTTGAAACTGACACAAGAAAATTTGTAGAAAAAGGGGCCAGGAGTGCTCCTTTCTTGAGCAAATAGGTAAATTAAGGTTTTTTAGAAGCATAGATCAAACTCTTGTTCGTGAAAGTGGTTTCCAAAGTTTTTATTTCACAATGCAATTGTGCAAGAGGCTTACATTTGAGTCTCAGATTGAAGTGAAGGCACACACTGGCAGTGGACAGTTGGTTGACAAGTTGCATTGCAAATGTTGCCTGGTAGACTGCATATATAATATTATATATATATATATATATATTATCCATGACATTATGGCTATGTTATGGATCATGGATGTATGTTATATCTGGCTTAGGGCCATAACCAGAGACTTTCCCGATAAATAATAATAGTGAATAATAGCTATTGTAGGTCTACTGCATACAGCATACAACATTGCTCCTATTAGCTGTTATTAATGGCAAACAAAAGTATTTTAAAAAGTATTTAGGCCTATGTATTTATAATATGAAGCACAGAATGCTCAAAACATTTCCAAGTTAAAGTATGAATAGACCTCACTGTATTATATTATTTTTAAGACTACAGTAAATAAAATACGTCCCACCACTGAATGAAACATAGTAAGAAATAAATAAGAACAAGAAGTAAACATGTGTGATCATTCACCGCAGTTTCTTGCACATAGGACCTATAGACTAAATTCAAAACTTAACAAGTTGCATTTGGAAAAAACTAAATTAATTCCTAATACTATTGTTAGTGTTAACTTGCTTTGTAATTAATAGTTAGTTGCTATTGGTTTTAATTGTGTTTATTGGTGTTAATATTTTTACATTTTACTATGAATATATACACGAATAACATACATTGTATGCCATAAATTATAGTCGGATACTGTTGAAAGATTATTTCTTTTCGTTGCTTTATATTAAGACAATGCAATTGTCTGAGAGGCTTAGATTTTAAAAACATTTATATATTAATTCTCCTGGCCAGGACTGATCCCCTGCAAAAAATCTTTTGGGTGACCATGAATGGGGGGGGGGGCACGTCCCATGGAGATTTGGAATGGGGGGGCCATGGCCGGATTGGCCCCCCCCCCCCTGGATCCGCCCCTGATCAGTACAAGTGATCGTTCTAGGACTAGGAGTGCATCAATGTCATGTTTAATGGATTCAGAGTTCAACGACATTTTACCGCTACAAAGAACGATGAAGTCGACAGAAGCTATTAATTGTTGCGTAAAGCGAAAGTCAGCGGGATAAACTGTTTTGTTGCACTAGGCCTATAGGCCTATTGGATTTTTATTATTAGCCTTTCATCAACAGCGTCATAACTCCACATAAATTAAAGTCTGACCCACCAGTTATTTTTCTGCAATTATAGGCCTACTCATAGGCTATAGGCCTAGTATGGTATTATTATTTTTGCGTCAAGGCTACTGAATGGATGAAATTTAATAAAATCAATAGAGTAGATTTAGCCTACAATATAGAAAATTTTAATCTGCTGATAGGCTATACAGCAAAAAAGCTGTCGAAGCAGGATGTTAACAAACTTGTAAGCTTATTAGGCATAACTTTGTCACAATAAAAAAATAGATCGACATAGACTATCTCTTGGGTGAAATACATTTCTTTGGGTACAGGCAGCGAAATGTATGACGTCACTAATTTAGGTCATCACATTCGCATGAAGTAAAGCGTTGAATAAATCTACAGTTTACAAAATTACGGCTTGATTACAGTTTACTTTTACACAATAATGATCAGATTTAACAGGTCTTTCAACAGAGTTTTAGGCGATCATGATCGCCGAGTTTTGCCTTTAGCAGAAACTGCAATTACTTATTATCAGTAGAAAGTTTCACAGCCCCGACCCCCAATAGGCTTGTTCTATTGTCCTATTACCTCTGACGGTGTCAATGAACCAGACTAGTCTCGAAAATTTCTGCATTTAAAACATAAGAACGCTACCAAAGTCCTTAATGTATCGTTATTTGCATATGGGATGTATTTCCAAAATGCTCAATTACGTGTGCACTAGTGGATGTATCACGACGTGTTTCTTGTAGAGCCTATGATATTAATCAAATACCGGGTATAACTTGTGGGTAAACGTATATTTTAGTATAGTAAATTATTCGCTCATCTTCGCTCGCTGCAGCATTGTTATTTTTAATCAATCCAACTTCTAGCTTGGCGAGAATCCTTTTCATCGATCCGGCTTCCGTTTAGGCAAGAATTAGTTAGATAAATCCCGATTCTATATCGTCAGCAAATATTTTTCATCAATATAACTTTAATTTAATTTAAAATTATTGTTCATCGATTCAGCTTCAATTTCAGCAAGATAGTTTTAATTAAGGCTGTGATTAGCGGACCGCCAGGCGGCCTTCAAATTTCAAATACTAGCGGACCGCCAGTGGCGGCCGTCCAATAACGAATACTAGCAAGCCGCCAGGATCGATGAAAAGCATTCACTTTTTTGGTAACTAGAAGTGGGACTAGTGAAAATGACATATACTATAGGCCTATAGCATGAGATTAAATAGAAGTTGGATTAACGAAGATAAATTTGTTTAGAAGATTAACAGTTTCAATAGAAGTTGGATGAAATCGCGTCATTCAATAGTTGCTATCCAACTTCTATATTTAGATAACAATTTTTTTCGTCAATCCAGCTCCAGTTAGGCAAGAACATTTTTATCAATCCAGCTTCAATTTCAACAGAATGACTGCACTAACCCTAAAATTAACCCTAACCGACCCTCACGACGCTTAACCTGAGCCCTAACCGACCCTCACACGCTAAATCCCGCTTCTATTTCGTCAGCAAATATTTTTCATCGAATTTATAAATTTTAAACGGCAAGATGCGTAAAACACGGAGCTGAAAACACGGACTATTATACACAATATAAAAAACAGTGTTTCGGAATTTACGACCGCCGTTACCAGGATTACCAAACAAACCATCGGTAACTGCCGCCATTGTAACAATATTCAAGAATCAAGACTCGTCACTCATGTGACAGGTTACACGTGACTGGCGGTCCGCTAGTAATTGAAATTAGATGGCCGCCTGGCGGTTCTTTAGTAATTGAAATTAGATGGCCGCCTGGCGGTCCGCTAGTAATTCAAATTGGACGGCCGCCTTGCGGTCCGCTAGTCACTTCGTTTAATTAATCCCTCTTCTATCTCAATAGAAATTAATTTCATCAATCCGACTTATATCTAGAAAGAACTCTTTTCGTCAATCCGATTGGTACTTGACTAATGCTGAAACCGATGCAAAATTCACGTTTACCTATATATACCGATGTCTGTGTGTGTGTTTTTACTTGGACAATATTAGGGTACTATAATTTTAATTCACCCGTATTAATTTCGAATTTATTTAAGCGGTAATGTATTCGTATCGTGTACAATAAAGTCTTCAAGTCGGATTGACACAAAAATTAATAATTTTACTGAAATGGAAGCTGAATGAATGAAAATATTCTTGCGTAAATTAAAGCTGGATTGATGGAAAATAATTGTTATTTAAGTGGAAGTTGGTTGGATAAAAGCAATTGTTGCTGCTTATATAGAAGCTGGACTGATGAAACGAATTTTTGAGTAACTGGCAGCATAGGCGCAACCACCCTATGGGACCCACGGGACGCGTCCCCCCAACTTTTGAGTTGTCCCCTAACTTTATTATTTTGGTCCCCCAACTTTTAGGACGTGATTCATTAGGGTCCCCCCTACTTTTAGGACGTGATTGCACCTAGGACTGGCAGATGAAAATTATTTGCTAGCTAAATGGAGTCGGATCAAAAAAGCGTGAATGCGCGTCATTGAAATAATTCCGAAATTAATTCGGGTGAATTAAAATTATAGTACCAATTTTAGTATATTTCATTTAAAATATTTTAATCACCCTCTACTAATGGTATAAATCTGTGATATTTTCTATTTTATCTCTTAAGTGACTTTTGATAAATGCATATAGACCAAGTCTCATTTAAGTGCAACAATTGATTCTGAGAATGGAGTAGATCAGCAAACGACTATTAAAAGCCTTTATAAAATACTCATCTATATAAATAAAAATGTAACGGCGTTCGCACCAAATTGAAAATGATAGGATCTTCCAAAGTAACGGGCGGATTCTTTTCAAAATCTCACCAAAACGTTCAATTCGAATACGTGAGTGTTCTTTGAATGTTTTTTTCCCCCCAAAACGCAATCTTTAACAACAATATTTGATCAAATTCGTCGACTATTTGAGTCATACAAACGATCAACACAGTGACCGACGAAACATAGAATGAGGTCGAGTGCCGTGACGTCATAAGCGAGTTGCATATTTCCGTTCATCGAAAGCGGCCTAACGGTGTGAGGGAAGAAAAGACCGGAGGGAGCGGGACGAAGAGGGTGTGGAGGGAGCGGAGGGGGCCGATGGAGGAGGGAGGGATGCAGGGAGGGGTAGGCGGAGGGGAGGGGGGAGGGGTTGTGGGAGGGGTTGGGGAGGGGGAGGAGGAGTGGAGGGGGAGGGGAGGAGGAGGGGAGGGCAGGGGAGGAGGAGGAGGGGGAGAGGTGGGGGAGGGGTGGGTGAGGGGAGGGGAGGGTAAGGGGAGGGGCAGGCGAAGGGGGAGGGAGGGTTGGGAAGGGCAAGGGGAGGGGTGGGGGAGGGGGTTGGGGGAGGGGGAGGTAGGTAGGGAGGGATGGTTGGATGCTCTTTTCAGCCACAGCAACGCGTGGCCGGGTTCAGCTAGTTGTAAATACAATTGGTGTTTTTGGCCTATTTGATAAATGGGTCCTATTAAGCTTTATCTGTATAAGCAATGATGTTTGCATCTCAAGAATGTCCTATCTTTGTCACTACGATGTTTATTTACATTTAAGCCTTCATAAAAATTTTATTAACCAAATGAATGTGAAAATAACTTGCGTATGGAAATGCACTATTTTAGGTCTATTCTGAGCAAAGATGAGCTTAGACATTTTTTGCTGCACAAACAGAAATAACATGGTTTGCGAATAGCCTACTTGCAAAACCACAGTAACATGCAACAGAATCAGTGTTTTTAACGACCTTATTTTCTCAGACATAATATCTGAAGCACTGCTCAAAATCTTTGCAATCGATACTGATGTCGGAGGGCATTATTTTCTTCTAAGCATATATACTTGCAGATTCCTCAAGAAATGAAACACATGAAGAGATGCGCAAAGTCTAAGCTACAGGAGGTCGGTCATAGCGGTTCCACAGCAAAGACATACGGATGTCAGCTGTGTAACAAAACCTTTAAGTATGCACGTGGACGAAATTGGCACATGAAAATCCATACACAAGAAGAAGCATACCTTTGCCACGTTTGTAATAAAACATTCGTATGCTCTTCAGTTCTGAAAAGACACACTAGAACACATACCGGGGAGAAACCATATCAATGCGAGTTATGCAAGAAATCATACAGCCAACGTTCTCATCTTACGATACACATTAGACATCATACCGGAGAGAAGCCTTACAAATGCCAGACATGCAAAGACGGATTTTACTGTGCTTCCTCTCTGAAATATCATTCAAGCATTCATACTGGATATAAACAATTCAAATGTCAGTTTTGCGAGTTTCTAACTAATTATAAAAATATACTAACGGTGCACATGAGAATACATACTGGAGAAAAACATTACGTTTGTAACGTATGTAAACAAGCATTCCGAACCATTTCAAATCTCAGAACCCATGAGAAAACGCACTCTGGAGAGAAACCATATCTTTGCCAGACGTGTCAGAAAACATTCCTCTCGTGTTATGATCTGAAACGTCATATTAGAATCCATACCGGAGAGAAGCCATTCCAATGCTACCTGTGCACAAAGCAATTTTCTCAGTCTTCAAGTCTACAATGCCATGTTAGAATCCACACGGGAGAGAAGCCATTTCAATGCCATCTGTGCACACAAAAATTTTCTAGTTCTTCCTATCTACAGTATCATATTAGAATTCATGCTGGAGATAAGAGACACCTTTGTCAGATATGTCAGAGAACATTTGCAGGTACTTCAGGTCTCATAAGCCATGAAAAAACCCACGGTATAGATAAACTACACTTCTGCCAGTTATGTAAAAAGAAGTTCTCATGGAGTTCAGCTTTGAGAAGACATGAAAGAACCCACTCCGGAGAGAAGCCATTCCTTTGTCATTTGTGCAAGAAAACATTTTCAAGTGCTTCAAATCTGAAAAACCATCTAAGAATCCACAGAAAAGATAAACAATTTCTGTGTTATCTTTGCGATAAAGTATTTTCCTCCTTTTCAGAACTGAGACAACATGAGAAAACCCATTCTGAGACCAGACCATTTGTGTCAAGTTCGAACAGATCATTTCAAAAAAATTAATTACGCTGGTATCTCTGCTGGCGACAAGTAAGGCCATTTGCCAGAGAATTCCTACAGACAAAATTTTCCGTTGTGTGGATTCTCAAAGCCCACAATATTTTATTTTTTATTCGTCCGTTTCCAAACACAATGGAGATGAGTTAGTCAGTCGAAGAGAACAATTTAAAATGTTTTGACAGACAGAAAACTTTCGAATGCAATTCAAAATGTGACAATACACGAACAATCCATGTTAAAGATAAACTATTTTTTCTGCAAAATAAGAAACCCGGCAATTACATGTATATTGGAACCAAGGACGTGATCAGAAATAATATGAAAATGTCCTCTGCTTATAAAAGAATCGGGATACGAAGCAGCAAGTGGAATTTTTGAGATTATAAATACGTAATGACTTTCTTCTTCTTCCTCCTCCTTCTCCTCCACCTCCTACTCCTTCTTCCTCCTCATTCTCATTCTCTTCCTCCTCCTTCTCCTCTTCCTCTTCTTCTTTAGTTCTCAGCCGTCAGGCAGGGTCATAATTATGTCCAACGACGCCAGGCATATCTGTTCTGTGCATCCATCTTTAGCCCTCTGTAACCGTCCTTTGTGATCATGACTTAGAATATTATAAAAGAATTTATGTCCACTAATATTTGTATCCACAGTAAAGTGTTTTAATTTAAAGAATTCGCGTTTTTTCCCATTACAAACCCATCTGGATCTGTTGGTCATGTTCCAGACGTTTTAGGCGCATTTATTGATTGTTGGAGGATGTGGTTAGGTATGCATTAAATACTTTATGTGCAGAGGCTTTTCATGGTTTCCTCCTAGGCCCTACGTTTATTCTTTGTTTTTGCTAATGTCTGTATGATTTTTTATTTTTATTTTCATTCAGTGGCTTTTTGTTTTCTTACTCTAAAGCAGTGGCGACCACTTCAATTCATTCGGACGTTTATATAGCGCTCCTTCAAGTAAAAAACTACTCAGAGGCGCTCAATATCTGATCTCTTTCGAAGTAATCGTCCACGTGCAGATTTGCTCTTCCCACGATATACTCCTTCGCTGGTAGAAAGTGATGACCGAAATTGGGGTACTCAACAAAGTGCTACCAGAAGTAGAGAAACGCGACAGGCCTACAACAAATGATCGTCTTAGATGGCGCTTGTAGGAAAATAGTTTAACGACCGTGTATGACCAAAGGGCCTCTACAGTCGGAGGCAGAGTACAACCTCACACTCCACGTTTATATTGCGACCGAGCCACCCGCAGTAAAGATCCGAGAAATTCATCTCTGACCGGGAATCGAACCCGGGCCGCCGGCGTGACGAGCGGACTACAACCAACTCGGCCACGCAGGATCTCTATTAGATGGCGCTTGAAGCCACACCCAACATTTTATAGCCTAGTGCCCTAACAACACGGCAATCCTGATCCTCAGATCATCATCACGTAATAAAAATTTTAAAATGGGGCCTATCTGGATCAACTTAATAAAAACAAGAATAAGAATACCCGAACTTATCTCCCCGGCAGAGAACCAGTAGAAATAAGACATTATGTAGGCTATTGTCGGTCAACTTGCCTTCGAATATCCTCACGTACCTCTATTATCCTCACTAACCTCTATTATACGCTTGTCTGTCCGTATTTTTCATACTGCAATATCTCTTGGGGTGTTAACTACTCTCAAACTCTCCAATGCTTGGTTGTACTTCAGAAATTGGCCATAAGAACTGTCTACCATATACATTGGAGACTTAGTACCAAGGACACCTTCAAAATTAACAGTATATTAACTATATTTGGCATCAATAGGCTCCAAACTGGCCTCTTTATGTATCGGTACCACAATAATTTGTTACCACCTTGTTTTAATAATTATTTCAAACTAGTTGTACCCGGCCACGCGTTGCTGTGGCAGAAAAGACTGTCATCTGCCCCCTCTCCTCCCCCTGCCCCTTCCCCCTCCCCCACCCCCACCCCCTCCCCTCCCCCTCCCCTCCCCTCCCCCTCCCCCTCCAGTCCCGCCACTCCCTCTTCGTCCCTCTCCCTCTTCCTTCTTTCCTCACTCACACTGTTCCTTCCCGACAGCCACATATGCGCTATCGCGATTTTTGGGCGACTTTTGGGCAACCCTGATTGAAGTTGGTCATCTCGCGACTTTTGAGCGACTTTACAACGTGATGTCGCGACAAAAACGTTTCCGAAATCTGGCAACCCTCATGGACGTTGGGAAGTGTATAATTTGCAAATGGCGGTCGAACGGATTTCAAAGTTCTCTTTTTGTGGAAAAGATTGCGTTTTTTCGGCAAAAAAGCATAATACAACACAGTTCTATTGGAATGGAAGGTTTTGTAAAATTTTCAAAAGAATCGGTGAGTCAGTTTTCGAGAACACTCTTAACAAACTATTGGAAAGTTTCATTTTTATTTATATAGATTGGCATCCTCTGTGCATCAACATTACACTAGACATGCAGCTGATTTCCGACCTGATTTTGCTAGAATCAATCCGAAGCTATTTTCCATTAAATGCCAGGGCCCAATCACATGGAACTCCTTACCACTAAATATAACCTCCCTTCCAACTTTGAGCAGGTTTAAGAGAGCTCTTAAGTTATATCTAACTGAAGAATGATCATTGAACTGTATTAACCTGAGATCTTTGTTTTAAAGTATTCTGGTGCATGATCTGACCTGCAGAGTATCATACAGTGTTTCCCTTTTGTCACAGCTGTTCTGACCTTTATTTGCTAATATGATCACTTCAGTTTGGAAATCTCAAGTTTGTTTTTCTTTTTCTTTCTTAACTGACTAGCAGTAGGCCCTACCCATATGTTTGCACTGAGATAAGTAGTTAAGCTACCGGAGTATATGTATTGAATCTGTTTACAGTGTCTGATCTGCCATTCCACCAACGACTGATAGGCCTACTGGGGTTCCTCTGATAGCGGGACTTGTCCCTTTGGGGTTCCCCTTTAAGTGCTCAACCGTATGCGATCCTTTGCTTTATAATGTACTGTTTATTCTTATGATGCGCTGTTTATTCTTTCTGTTATGTTAATCATGAATGTTAATGCTGTTATTCTGTTTTTTTTTTGTTTTGTCTCGATCAATGTGCTGCGGTTGTTGCCTTAATAATGGTATTTGATCTGAACTTGTGATGCAAGTGTTATGGTGCCTATCAACTTGTGATACCGCGGAATAAATTACTCAATCTCCCCCACCTATACCTGGAATGACTATGGTGTCTGAATCTTTAATTCTAGGGGTAACCTTTATGGATAAACTTAATTTTTAAACCCCCCCCCCCCATCCATATTGACATGATTTGTATCAAGGCTTGCCAATCACTAGGCCTATGCGATGCTTGTCCTTGCAGTTCAAGGCCTCTCCGGGACGCGCCAACATGATTATATATTATATACTTCGTTTATTCAAGAAAAAATTAAGTTGACAGACCGCAACTTATTACATTAGAGAGAAAATACAAGATAAGAAATGGACTAAAATAACAGTGATTTAGGCTAGTTCGGGCCACCACATTAGCACGTCCTCTGTATGCTTCCCCTGCATGGTTTAATTGGCTTTGCTAATTCTGGTCAGCGCGCGCGGCTAAACGCATTAAACCGGAAAGGGTGCGGCTCAACTTTCTGCCTGCCGACCAGAAGTCGTTCGACAACCTCTGTGGTCACTGGTCACGCTGATTCCTCCCTCTTCTCTTCTGTGCTCTGCTCTGCAACTCCTGCCATGTCCTAGGTCCTCTGATACCCCCCCCGCCCCATTAAGAATGTTTCCTAGGCCTACTCACTGCATCCTCGTTCTCACATTCCTCTTGCTGACGCTTTAACCAGAATCTGATGTGGGGCCGTCCATAAAGTACGTCACGCTCCAGGGGGAGGGGTGTAAGAAAGTTTGACAGTTTGTGACAGGGGGAGGGGGTCAGACCATGTGTGACGTCACACATATTTTTTAAGATGTGTATTATATAATTGTCTAGTCTAATTTTTGCAATTTTTGTTTTCAAATTCAATCTACATTGAGTTACTGCTTCAATGAATAACTGTGACAACTGTTGACAATTAACTATTCAGTCTATTCTACTATTATAAAGTCATTTTAATAATGTGATAGTTCTTTTAAGTGGAAACTTTACAGTTTAATAGTGAAGTGTGTTTTAGATTAAATTTGAATAAGGTGTTAATTTTAAAAAAATTCGAAAGTGTGACTTACTTTAGGGAGGGGTCTGAGAAAGTGGGACGTACCTTATGGGGTGGGGGGGTCCGAGAAAGTGTGACAGTTTTTGTCAGGGGAGGGGAGGTTAAAAATGGTCAAAAATAGCGTGACGTAGGGGAAAGTGGTCTAAAACGGGCCCCTTAAGGGAAAACTAAAATTTCTCAAAGCTTCATGAGGCTAAATTGACTGAAATATAAACAAATGTACAGGATATTTATTATTATAGTAAATGGCTATTATACATATTTGAGTAACCGGAAGTAGCTAGTGAAATTTTAGCTTTTAAAAAAATAGGCAATGGGCCCATCTCACCCTATAGGTGTAGGTAAAATGGGCCCCCAGGTATGGGTAAAATGGGCCCTGGATGAATTCTGGCTAACGACGACTCTGTTAATAGTCCAACGTCCTCGATTTTGTGTTTTTTCTACGAGTCCGTAATTATCTGCTTTGGGCTCTGACCTTGTGGCTCATCAAAATCTTCTCTACTCAGCCAGAGGGGCTCCTAGCCCCAAGTGCTAGTTTTTGTGATAAAAAAGTGCCGGGGCTATTCGATTGCGGGGCTCTCCAACTTCCAATTAACAAAAAGATCGCTCTGAATCCTTCCAGATGAATGAGACTGATCCAGGTGGTGCTGCATCTAGCAATTCAGGCTTCCAATTTCTTAGCTCCAGCTTCTACTTTCAAGTGTAGAATTGCTGCGGTGTGGTTCTTGGTTAAAAACCCACTTTGCACGTCTTCTTCAAGCTCATTTCTTCAATTTTATAACTCTCCGTACTGTCGGTTGGTCATTCTTCTATAAGCTTACAACGTCTCATATAATACCTGTCAACGAAACAGATTTACTGCTCTAATGATTTATGATCTTTAACACACATTTCTATATGTGTCTAAAACGGGCCCCCAGGGCCCGTTTTAGACAACACCATAGGTCATTGCAACAGACTAGCATTCTTAAGTGAAATGATAGAATATACTAAATTAATGATGACAGACTTATTGTCGAGTAAATACTGCTTCAAATGATATCTTATGTCCACGGAAAATGTTTTATGCAAAACGCATAAAAAAATATTTAACGCCAACTGAAATCGTAAGAAAATAGCGAAATTTTAACTTTTGGCTGTTTCCGTCGATAGTTCGAAATTTATTTCTGTCTCAACGCTGATGAATATTCAACAGGACAGTCTGAAGACGTGTGTCGCAGAAAACGCGGTCCAACACGCTAGATTAGCCCACTAAAGAGGGGGCCCATTTCACCCGCGGGGCCCGTTTTAGACCAAGTTCTCCTACTTTATGGACGGCCCCTGTGGTTTTATAACACGGAAGCTATTCAAATGACCTTAATTTTATTACTCTTTTTCTTTTCTATCTATCCGTTCTCTCCCAAATAATTATATTTCTAGGCCTACCTGTGTAGGCCATTCTTTTGTAAAAACAAGAAAGTTGCGATATTTCGGACACGTCATGAGACAACAAAAGGACAGCATAGAAAACAGCCTGATAACGGGATTGATGGAGGGGAAAAAGTAGAGGAACACCTAGAATGGCATGGGGCATGGATAGACAACATCTTGCAATGGACAGGACTTTCGGGAAGGAGACTAATGAACATGACAGGAGATAGACAACTGTGGAAGATGCTCATCCATTCGTGCAGCCAACCGTCGCAGAGCGACGATGGCGGAATGACATGACATGACAGGCCTACCTGTTACAAAGATACCTGTTATGTTTTTAGATGTATACTATGATTATTGCATTGCGTAGGCCTAGCTCGATTATTTTTATTGTACACGTTGTATTCTGTTCTCATCCAATGTTCCCGCAGTGCGTTTGCATGCGGTTTAATAAAGTAAATACTTACCTACTTCCTTACTTAAGTCAAGATCACACCTCTTGTGTGAAATGTATCATCTTTTGTAAATGCAACGAATCGAACTGTGTGACGTCACTAATTTTGGGGTCATAAATCATAATTTTATCATAAAGTAACGCGTTGAATAGTTGAAATCTGCGGTTCAAAAACTGAACACTTGATTACAGTTTACTAGACAATTCGGTCTATTCAGATTTAACAGGTTTTTCAACTGATTTCAGCCTTTCAAGAGATAGTTAGAATTATTTATCATCAGTAGAAAGTTTCACATCTAAAGACTTCACTAATCTTTTAATGTCTGCCTGTAACGTCGCCGATTTGAATGGTTCCACGACAACTGGTCCACCGACAACTTGTCCACCGACAACTCGTCCACCGAAATAGAAGCCGGATTAATGAGAAAACGCTTGAGAAATGGAAGCTGGATGAAGGTTTTTACAGGTAAAATAGAAGCTGGATTGATGAAAAACCGCTTAAAAATGGAAGATGGATGAAGGTTTTTACAGGTAAAATAGAAGCTGGATTGATGAAAAACCGCTTAAGAAATGGAAGATGGATCAAGTTTTTTTCTATCTGAAATAGAAGCTGGATGCATGTTGAGACACATGATGAAAATCGTCAATTCAGCTTCTATTTAAGCAAGAAAACCATTAGACTTTTTTTCATAAACCCAGCTCCTATTTCGTAAATAAAGAGCTTTCATCCAGCTTCCATTTCTCAAGCGCTTTCTCGTTAATCCGGCTTCTATTTCAGTGGACCAGTTGTCGGTGGACCAGTTGTCCGTGGACGAGTTGTCGTTGGACGAGTTGTCGTTGGACGAGTTGTCGTGACACCGATTTGAATATATAACAGCATGGTCTCTAGAATTACTTCTCATTTTAAAAACATTTCAGCACATTCCGCATCCATTATGTACCGTTTTAATATTTGCATATGGGATGTGGGCCTATTTAGAAATTCTCAGTTGGCGTAGGCTTAGGCCTACTTGTCTACTGGTTGGTTTCTCACAAAGTTGTTGTAGACACAAAAGACCGGGTATAACCACAGAATAAATAAAGCATAATACTTACACTCTTACAGTCCACAGTTCTCGCTTGACGAATGACGATACAATATCGGTCTGAGTAATAGCAAAAAAAATTGAAACTGGCAACACATATTTATACTGCTTTGAGATATGTTTGATTGTCCACAAGGTAAAAGCAGTCTACGACTCTAATATCTTTGGTAAAAGTGTATTTTTACGTATTTAATTAATGGCTTGTTGCAGCACTGTTATTCTTAATCAATCCAACTTCTAGTTTGGCAAGAATCATATTCAGCGATCCAGCTGCCGCTTAGGCAAGAATTCGGCAAGAATTCGTTTCATCAATCCCGCTTCTGTTTAGGCAGGAGTTATTTTTCATCAAAATCACTTCTATTTAAGTAAAAATTAGTTTTATTAACCCGACTTCTATTTTGCATGCATTATTTTCGTCAATCCGACTGGTATCTGATAAACACTGAAACTATGCAATGGCGAATAATTAAACACGCTAAAATATGCACTTACTGTCAAGCCTTCACACGCAAGATAATGTAGTAAAATGAGTCTTACTGCGTTGCTAGGCAACACGCATTGTTACGTCGCAAGCATGTTGAAACTGTTCAAGTAAACACTCTGAAATTCTCTCTAAAAGTAATAATAATTATTAATAATTTTCGTTTCTATTATTCAACAATCCGGTTGACAGAATGCAACTGGTTACAGTGTACAATTATGCAGTTTAAGCAATTCACAAGAACGCAGATCACAGAATACACATATCTGTGTGGGGCGCGGAAGTGTAGTGGTGGTGTCGTTGCCTTGGAGCCGGAAGGTTCGAGGTTCGAATCCACCTCCTTGGGCAAGTCCTTCACTCACAATTGCTCAGCGCTTCGGTGTGAAACTCCGATGCAGTGTCCGCTCTGCATTCGGGAGCGCCTCTGAGTAGAAAGAGAGCTTGAAGGGGCGCTATGACAAGTGCACATACAAACAAACAAAGCAAACAAATATCTTAGCAATAGGCCTACTAACTGAATAGACAGCCTGCAATAATCGGCGCTAATAGCAGCCTACAAATCACGCCAGCCCTGTACGCGTCGCTCTCTCTCTCTCTTCAACGTCAGCTGTTATCCATTGCTCTACCGCCCCCCCACCCCCCAACGGGCGAACTGCTCTAAAATCAGTCACACATTTTGACTGCTGCAGAAGCCGGAAGTCGACGTTCTGTTTGTTATCTAAGCTTATCAAAGCCTTCTTCGCGTTATCTGCCGTCAGGCAGGTTCGTATGTCCAATGACGCCATTTTTCTCTGTTCTGCGCTTCTCTTTTCAGTCCACTGTATCCATCTTCTGTCAGCATCCAGTCCAACAGCATTATTCTTGGTCTACTTCGCATCCTTTTCCCCTCCATTCTTCCCTCAATGGTGTCTTTTAGTAGGGTGTCGCTCTTTAAGATGTTTCCTATTCATTTCCTCTGTCGCCCACGTATAGTGTCCATCAGGGTGTCCCGTCAAAAGCGCGCAGGACAAAAGCGCGCCGACATAAGTGCGACCCGTCAAAAGCGCGCTGGACAAATGCGCGCCGACATAAGCGCGCAGTTAACAAGATATAGACTAACATACACAGCCCAAAAAATTCTGATGTCCAGAAATTAAGTAAAAGCTCTGGAAAATTATATTGCTAAAAGTCTAATCTAATCAATTTTCCATGACACTTAATCCCGCGACACTTAATACCGCGACCAATTAATCCCGCGACACTTAATACCGGCGACATTTTATCCCGCGACACTTAATACCGGGAAAGTAAAATAACATTAAAAAAGTGTCCCGCCATATGAAAAGGTACCATAAGTCGGGTTTGGAGTTATTATGCCTTCACAAACCAGCTAAGTGAGCTAAACATTTTGCTGAAAACCAGATAAAAATCGGATGATAAATGACCGACTTATAATGATGATCATGAAAAAGTTGCCACTTATTTCCATCGATGAGTATCGTGGGGTCTTGCACACTGGGAGCGCTTCTGAGCGATTTATCCTACAAGAGGTTCATAAAAAATTCTCAGTGTTGTCTATTATTATTATCAGTGTTATTAACTTAAAACGTCCTTTTCACCTGCTGCTAAAAATACCAAGAGTTCAAATTTGATAATATAACAAAAAAAAATTCCCCCACGTCTTTATGCGCGATTTCTCGTGAAACCGTACGCCGACTTATGGTACCTTTTCATATGGCGGGACACAAATTCCATAAAAGCAACATTCACTGCAATATTCACTGGTTTTTGATCAAAAAGAGGTCCGATGGCATTTTCGCGATTTTTAATGTATTCGTAATTTCCATGTAGGCTACCACAGTTTTTTGCCTTTGTTACTGCAGCCGAAATATATCAATTTGGTGTCCACTTGGCTATTAAAACGAATAAGAAATAACTTGTATAGTAAAATTCAATGTCTTTGGATTGTTCTGAGTGAAGAAAATTTTGAAAAACATTTCCTGGACAAACAGAAATAACAAATAAGGTTTGCTAATAATGGCAAACCCAGAGTAACATTCAATAGATCAATATATCAATGTCTGCAAAGACCTGGTTTTGTCAGAAATAATAGCTGAAGCATTGCTTCTGAAACCTCTGCCATCACCAGTGATGTCGGAGAGAATTTCTTCCAAGCAATCATTGAGAATTCCACACCAAATGCACCTGAAGAAGAGATGAGTAGTTCTAAGCTACTTCAGGTAATACATGCTCCAGACGGTCACATCCGTTCCAGAGAAAAGACATAGGCTACGCATGCGATCTCTGTGATAAAATTTTTAATTATGGCTCCAGACTGAAAAGGCACCTGAAAATTCACTCTCAAGAGAAAGCATACCTTTGCCGGGTGTGTAATAAAACATTCTCATATTCTTCAGTTCTGAAAAGACACACTCAAGCACATACTGGGGAAAAGCCATATCAATGCCAGTTATGCGAGAAATCGTTCGCCCGACGTTCTCATCTTACGGTACACATTAGACGTCACACAGGAGAGAGGCCTTACCAATGCCAAATATGCAAATCCAGTTTTTCCTATGATTCCTCTCTGAAAAATCACGCAACTATTCATACCGGATATAAACAATTCAAATGTCAGTTTTGCGAGTTTCTAACTAGTTATAAAAGTATACTAACGGTGCACATGAGAACACATACTGGAGAGAAACCTTGGGCTTGCAACATATGTAAGAAAGCATTCCGAAGCGATTCAAATCTCAGAAGTCATGGCAAAATGCACTCTGGAGATAAACCATGCTTTTGCCAGACGTGTCAGACTACATTCTCCTCATATTCTGATCTGAAACGTCATATTAGAATCCATAGCGGAGAGAAGCCATTCCAATGCCACCTTTGCACAAGGCAATTTTCTCAGTCTTCCAATCTTCAATGTCATTTTAGAATTCACACAGGAGAGAAGCCATTCCAATGTCTCCTGTGCACAAGGCAATTTTCTCAGTATTCCTCTCTACAGTATCATGTTAGAATTATTCATACTGGAGAGAAGCCATACCTTTGTCAGATATGTCGGAAAACTTTTGCAGGTGCTTCAGGTCTGATAAGCCATGAAAAAACCCACGATACAGATAAACAAAACATTTGCCAGGTATGTAAGAAGACGTTCTTATGGAGTTCAAGTTTGAGAAGACATGAAAGAACCCACTCCGGAGAGAATCCATTCCTTTGCGTGGTATGCAAGAAAACATTTGCATGTGCTTCAAATCTGAAAAGACATACAAGAATCCACACAGAAGATAATTAAACCATTTCTGTGTTATGTTTGCGATAAAGTATTTCCCTCCTTCTCAGGACTGACACGTCATCATAAAATCCATTCTGTGGCGAACAATTTGTGTCAGATTTAAACAAAACATTTCCAAAAAAGAATTATGTTGGAATTTCTGCTGTTGAAAAATAAGACCATTGCTAGTTTTATTAGAGAAAATTCCAATAAACAATTTCGTTGTGTGAATTCACAAAGATTGGACCGATACTACAAAGTAGATGAGTTAGTCAGCAATGGAGAACAATATAGAACGCCTTGACAGACAGGAAGCTTTCGAATGCATTGCATATGTGACAACACACGAACAAAAAATCTATGCTACAAAGAAACTGCTTTTTGCAAAATAGGAAACCCGACAATTATGTTTGATCAAAGGAGGTGATCTGAAATAATATGAAAATGTCCTTCGATGATCAAATAATCTGGATACGAAGCAGGAAGTGGAATTTTGAGTGGATAAATACGTAACGGCATAATTTATGAATGAATTTATGTCCAGTAATAATTATTTGTATTGACTGCAAAGAGCTTTAATTGAAAATACTTCGCTCTCTTTTTCCGATAACCCATAATCTAGGATCTGATGGTCATGTTCCTGACGTTTTAGGCACCTTTATTTAATTCAGTGGCTTATTGTTTTGTTACTCTGAAGCAGTGAATTATGCATGTTTATGTTTCACTGCACGCACTTTAGAACCAACTGGTTGGATAAGCCTATGTTTTGCGTCTTTCAGAGAAAAAAGAGTTCGAGTAGGGTGGACAATTTTGACCATGTTGTTCTGTATTAGTTTAGTTTAGGGATCAATGTGTATTACTTTAGTTTATATGTACTCCGGGCAATTTAGCAAAGAGATCACGCAAAACCAACGGTAATGTTGCGCTCCTGATGTCTTCGAAAATAAACTGTTTAGTCTAACTCTGTATTAGTCAAACCATAAGTTAACCATTAGTGACATTTCTTCTATGCGATCATTTTAAGACATGTGCTCAGCGAGTGGCAGTTGTCCCTAACCACAGAACTGGCGTAAGCCCATGTTATGCAATGAGCTAGATTAACATCTGGGTACTGCGTACGTTTGCTCTTTTCAGCCCTGATGAAATATTATATCCTTATGTTCTTTGTACAATGATGACTTACTTCGTTTCCAATCAGAGATGTAGTTATAGTCTAGGCTGACCAGATATTGGAAGCTAAAAACCGGGACACTTCAGTCAAGAAATAAATTTTTCATGTAGGCTAGTCAATAATTAATATAATATAACTTGCACAAATATCTATTTTATGCTTATTATTTTGCTATAAATCTATAAGACTAGGACTCAATATAAGACTATAGGCTATAAGACAAGTGTGAGACTAAGTCTATAGAGGCTTACTCTTTAAGTATAGGCTGTGGTAATAGTCTAAGTGAAAAGTTTTAATCAAATCATGCTTTTAAATTTAAAATTAAATTGTAGATTTATCAAATCAGTGCCTGAAATTTGACACCTTAATGCATGCTTCTTAACAGCTTGTCTGCTAACTCTGCTCTACTCTGATCTATCATAACGAATCTTGGTTTTAAATTTTAAATTTATTCTACATTTATCAATGAAGTCACTCGTATTTGTCGCTTGAATGTATACTTCTTAAAATTGTTTTGTCTGCCAATATTCTATCATAAAATTTAACGTTGTGGTATGCATACGTAGGCCTACCCTCTGCAGCAGCTAAATTATAGCCTACTATTCTTTGCCTGATTGTTTAGCTGAAAAATATTTCCTTAATGATGAACTTGCTATTGCACTAATAGCGACCTTGTGTTTTCTTAGTAGCAATGTGGTCATTGATGTCTGACCTGCGGCCGTGAGCAACCGAAATAGTTGAACTTGACGTATTATTATTATAATTATATTAGGCCTATATCACAGAATGCAGGCAGTAGGCCTACTTATTACCGTCAGTTGCACTGCTGCACAAGAATGAAAGCTCGGCATTCCAATCGTCGTTAAAAGAACATTTTCGTTTTGACATTTCATAGTGTTTTTTCAGTAGGCCCTAATTTAGTTTCAAAGAATGTTATCAGTACGACAATAATAATTATTATGACGTTTCGATTTTAGATTTAGAACCGCAAGAGGTATTATCTTGTTATGCATGGTAATGAATAAAAGTGAGATTAAAAATGGATTTACTCGCCAGATGCCAGTAGTAAAATCAATGAAAGTTGATAAAGTAAGTAAGTATCATTATAACAGTATAATATAAATATATCCTTTATTTGATCACATGACAAACGCACATGAAATACATCATGATCGGTAAGTCAGGTCAGGTTTTTCAAAAACCGGGACATACTTAGAGTTTGGCCTACCTTTCCCGGCAGCCGGGACAGCTGGCTGAAAACCGGGACTGTCCCGGGAAAACCGGGACGTCTGGTCACCCTGAGTTATACTGGATGACGAACAAGGTAGCCTTAAACCGCCTCGAAGAATGCTATGTAATAAATATTTTCCTGGGTGACAACTTTTTTCCCTTGCGTACTGTAGGCTACCGGTGTGCCTCGGAAGTATGAAAAGTAGCTGTAATTGCCTTCAAGCTTTAAGTTTCAGACCAGGCAAATCAAATGTGTAGCCTACATGTATATGCCTAGTGTTGCCAAACATAGCCTACGTATTTCCTATGCAGAATCTGGCCAATTTTGTGTCTGTTTCGTTAAAAGAAAGTCAGGAAAAGAAAACGAATCAACCTTAGCGTTGCATAATTATACACTTCATTTATGCTAAAACAAACAACATAACGACTTCGATGCACAAATAAATTTTAACGGATTTTGCCATATCATAGGCTACTCCAGTCTAGTCTGTGATGTTTTTAACGGAACAAAACTTATACCAGTTTTAGTGAGGCCACGCACTGTTTTTTTAACAATTCAAAAACGAAATGCAACAAAGAGTAACAAAACACGATTTCATTCAGTCTCATCTTAAATAATTGTTATCAAATAGCCTTGATATTTCCAGATGATCATTATTATTGTTACTATTAAAAAAGAAACAGGGTACCAGCGTAGCTGCGCGTAACTGAAAAGTCACTTAGCAAGATGGCAATGAAGTTGGTAATAAGAATCTGTCAGATTAATAATTTTGGTATTAAAGCAATGATATTCAAAATTTTTTAAAAAATGAAAATGTCCAATGTGTCAATGACAGACAAAATGCGTATTCAGACATATCTTGAGCAAGATCATGGAGATATAGGGTTCCATGACACTTAATCCCGCGACACTTAATACCGCGACAGTTAGTACCGGACATTTAATCCCGCGACACTTAATCCCGCGACCATTTAATCCCGCGACACTTAGGCCTAATCCCGCGACCATTTAATCCCGCGACACTTAATCCCGCACCGATTTAATCCCGCGACACTTAATCCCGGCGACATTTAATCCCGCGACACTTAATACCGGGAAAGTAAAACAACGTTTACAAAAGAAGTTAAATTCTATAAATAGGCATATTCACAGCAATATTCACTTTGTGTTTAAAAAAGAGTTCAGCCTTTGCAGTAATATATTATAAAACTGTACAATTCGATAAAAAACAATAGTCACAGCAATATTCACTAATAAAAATTATCAAAAACTGTACAATTTGATAAAAACAATAGTCACAGCAATATTCACTAAGCAGAGAGGTAGGCGTACCCAATTGGCTATGTGGACAACAATAGTCAAACCCCTACTTACAGTTGGCTATGTGGACAACAATAGTCAAACCCCTACTTACAGTTGGCTATGTGGACAACAGTAGTCGTACAAATATTCGTACTCACGTGCGTACAGGTATTAAGTGTCGCGGTATAAAATGTCGCGGCATTAACTGTCGCGGTATTAAGTGTCGCGGGATTAAATGTCGTGCTACCGAGATTATAGGCTACGCTATGAGCAACGTTTAGGCTACTCTGATAAACAGTGAGAGTGCAAAAATTAAAAGTTAGGCTGAGAGTTAAGAGGTCTCCCGTCAGAGTCCCGTGAATGAAAGGAGGTCGGCATAATGTCGATTGTGCTGGTTTCATTGAGAAAGCTAATGACTCCATATCTCCTCATTAGAACCCGATGGATTGATACCGGTAATCAATTGCGGAGAACTATGCCGGAGAAATATCACGATGCAACCAAAACCAAGAGCGGTAGGCCTAAGAGAATTGATGAGCGCATTGGAGTTGATAGGACCTATGGGAAGATTTGCCTTTGGAACGCATCAAGAACTTTGCAAAGGGACTCAAACGAAGTTTTGGCACTGACTATGGGCACATTGAACACAAGCTGTGAACCACTAGGCTATCAAGTTTTTGTTCCAAAGAAAAAAGATTGAGATGGAAAAAACTATGGTATTGATACCAGCCCTCTTGGTAGCCCGAGGGTTAAGATTATTTTACTGTCGTGGTTATAAGTGTCCCGGTATGAACCGTCGTGTGATAATACGTCGGTGGGATTAACAGTCGCGGGATTAAAAGTCGCCGGGATTAACAGTTACACCTACTCTCTCGGAATTAATTGGTCGCGGGATTAACTGTCACGGTACTAATTGGTCGCGGTGTTAAGCGTTGCGGGATTAAGTGTCATTTAACCGGTCTTTCTTGGGACCCGCACTAAAGTCTTCATTTTACACCCTAACTTCCTTATTTGCTTAGTTTGGGCACTTCGATACGGCCTAATTATTATTATAAATATTTCCGAGTTTTGTTAAGTATTAATTTTAAATGTTTGAGATCGTGTCCGGCGGCACTGTCCGCTAAGTTAAGCATGCTTCAAAGTGGTTCTTCGATGTCAAGAATTCATGGAGAATTAGGCCCGCCACGTTGTTCCGTTGGTAAAACTATAGGAGCAGAATTATTGGCCCGGCATGTAGGCCTAATTGGTGTCTATTGCTGGATCTTATTAAGATAAATAGGCCTAGACCTACCTCGGTTAAGTTCTAAATCAATGTCACGAAGGTTAAACTTCGATCACATCATCATGAATTGTCTGAAGTGTCATTCGATGGTAATTTAATATTCATTAATTAAAAAAAAATCATGGCGTTACGTAACGTTCAGCTCCACCCACCCACCCACCTAGGTAACGTTTCGTAACGTTTTCAATTACCCCACCCTCGAACGTTACGTAATTATGCAATGACCCCTTGCTAATTCTGGTCAGCGCGCGCAGCTAAACGCATTAAACCGAAAAGGGTGCGGCTCAACTTTCTGCCTGCCGACCAGAAGTCGTTCGACAATCTCTGTGGTCACTGGTCACGCTGATTCCTCCCTCTTCTCTTCTGTGCTCTGCTCCGCAACTCCTGCCATGTCCTAGGTCCTCTAATACCCCCCGCCCCATTAAGAATGTTTCCTAGAATCCTAGACCTACTCACTCCATCCTCGTTTTCACATTCCTCTTGCTGACGCTTTAACCAGATTCTGATGTGGTTTTATAACACGGAAGCTATTCAAATGATCTTAATTTTATTACTCTTTCTTTCTATCTATCCGTTCTCTCTCAAATAATTATATTTCTGGGCCTACCTGTTACAAAGATAGGCCTACCTGTTATGTTTTTTTAGATGTATACTATGATTATTGAATTGCATACTAGGTCTACTTCGATTTTTTATCGTACACGATGTATTGTGTTCTCATCCAATGTTCCTGCAGTGCGTTTGCATGCGGTTTAATAAAGTATAAATACTTACCTACTTCCTTACTTAGGTCAAGATTACGCTTCGGAAGGCTACCTCTTGTGTGAAATGTATAATCTTTTGCAAATGCAACGAGCCGAACTGTATTACGTCACTAATTTCGGGGTCATATCGTAAGGTAACTCGTTGAATAGTTGAAATCTGCGGTTAAAAAACTATAAACTGAGAACTTGATTAGGCCTACAGTTTACTAGACAATTCGGTCTATTCAGATTTAACAGGTTTTTCAACTGATTTCAGCCTTTCAAAGGATAGTTAGAATTATTTATCATCAGTAGAAAGTTTCACGGGAACGTGTATTTAAGCGTCGGAAATTATTTTCACGCTTATAATCGCACAAAAAGCGCCGTAAATTATTTATGCCAACGGGCTATTACCTAACTGATGTATTATTAATTTATTATACTTGGAAGTCTTTAAAAATAAGGAAATCCCAAAAATATGTAATATTTTGTAATTACAAACCGCCGAACCAAGTTGTTGTTCTATTTCAGATCTAGAAATTAATGCCTACATCCAGCTTCCATTTGACCATTTCTCATTTTGAACTTAGGACCGCCGTTTGACGTTCACGTTAGTAACATATTTAAAGTCGCATATACGTCTATGGTTTGGGCGCGTACCCCAACTTCCGGTCAGACGTTGGGTTCAATGGCGATTGGAACGGCGATTTCGCATGGTAAATGTGACATTTTAAAAACATTTTCGGTCAATATTTGTATTCTTACCAAATTTTAAGGGTAAAACTGTATTTTAGCGTATTTTATTCGAAACCGCTTAGGTCAAAATAAATAGCGTATTTTATTGTTTGTGTACGTTTTCGAACTTCCGCAGGTATTTTCATCAATCCGACTTCTACCTTGGCATGTATAACTGTCGGCAATCCAGCTTCTGTTGCAGCAACAATTTTTTCATCAATCCTTATTCTATTTAATTAACAATTATTTGTCATCAGCCAAGCTCTCATTTCATTAAGTATCTGTTCAGCAACCCGCTTCTATTTAAGGGAAATAATTTTGATCAATCCAACTTCTATTTCTCAGGCAATCGTTTCATCAGTTCCGTTTCCATATCTCGGGCGTTATTTTTGTCCATCCAGCTGCTATGTCAGCCATTAGATACCTTAATCCACCTTCCATTTGTCAAGTGTTTTCTCATCAATTCAGTTTCTATTTCACCAAGAAGTTTTCACCAATCCAGCTTTCAATATTCTTTTTAAAAGAAATATGAACCGTTATAACGATTTCATCAACGAAATATGCTAAATAATAAAATACGCTAAAATACATGATATCGATTTTGAGAAAATAAAATACGCTAAAATACAGTTTTACCATTTTAAGTATACTGTTAGATGAGTTAGACCATTGCACGCCATTAGGAATAATATTCGTCGCTTTTTGTGCAATTATAAGCGTGAAAGTAATTTCCGACGCTAATCGTTTCCCGCCTTATTGGTGCATTGCTCACTGTAAATTGATTTTAGTCCTATTTATGGAGTGTTGGGCATTGTTTCTCCGTCATGCAATGCTGTTTTTTTATCTCAAAATGTCTTATTTATTATAATTGCGATGATTATTTAAATTTTATCCCTACATTGTTTTAATAAAATGAATAGAAAAATAATTTGTTTAAAGAAATTCACTGTTTTAGGTTTGTTCTGAGTGAAGGAAAGCTCAGAAAATATGTACTGGATTATACAAAACTAACACAAATTTTGAGAACACTGGCAAACCCATTGTAGTAACAGGCAATATTGGATCAGTGTTTAAAGACATATTTTTGTCAGAATTAATATTTGGAAACATTGCTTCGGAAATCTGTGCAATCACTAGTGATTCTTAGAGAAATTTTCTTACAAGCATTCGTTTGCAAATTCCACAGGAAATGCACCACAAAAAGAGAGGCACAGTTCTAAACAACATCACAGAGCATAATTATGTGCTGCCAAATAGCCAATCCAAAGAGAAGACATATGCATGCGAGATGTGTAATAAAATCTTTAAGTCTGCAGGTAAACTAAACAGGCACACGAAAATTCATACCCGAGAAAAAGTATACCTTTGCCAAGTATGCAGTAAAACATTCTTAGAATCTTCAGTTCTGAAAAGACACACTAGAACACATACAGGGGAGAAACCATATCAATGCCAGTTTTGCAAGATATCATTCGCCCGACGTTCTACTCTTACGGTGCACACTAGACGTCACACAGGAGAAAGGCCTTACCAATGCCAGATCTGCAAAAGCTGTTTTTGCTTTGCTTCCTATCTGAAAGATCATGTAACTATCCATACCGGAGATAAACCATACAAATGTCAGTTGTGCACGTTTTTGGCTAGTTCTAAAAGTAAACTAAAGATTCACGTGAGAACACATACTGGAAAGAAACCATACGTTTGCAACGTATGTTCAAAAGTATTCCGAAGCAGTTCACATCTCAGATGTCATGAAAAATATCACTTTGGAGCGAAACCATATGTTTGCCAGACGTGTCAGAAAACATTCTTCACAAATTCTAATCTTAAAAGTCATATTAGACTCCATACCGGAGAGAAGCCATTCCAATGTCACCTCTGCTCACATAAATTTTCTCATTCTTCCAGTCTACAATGTCATATTAAAATCCATACAGGAGAGAAGCCATACCAATGTCGCCTCTGCACACAGCAATTTTCTCGTTCTTTTCATCTACAACAACATGTTAGAATTCACACTGGAGAGAAGCCATACCTTTGTCAGATATGCCAGAAAACATTTTCAGGTTCTGGAAACCTGTGGAGTCATGAAAAAACCCACTCTTCATATAAACTATTTCTTTGCCAGGTATGTAAGAGAACTTACTCATGGAGTTCATCTTTGAGAAGGCATGAAAGAACCCACTCCGTAGAGAAGGCATTCATTTGCCTGGTATGCAAGAAAACATTTTCACACCATTCCACTCTGAAAACACATCTGTTAATGCACACAAACGAGAGACCATTTCTGTGCTATGTTTGTGACAAAATATTTTGCCGCTCTTCGACTCTGAGAAGTCATCAGAAAACCCATTCTATAACGAAATCATCAGTGTAATGTCTGTACAAAACATTTCCAAAAAGAAAATGATCATGTTTCAATCTCTCTTGATGATAAATGAAACCTTTACTTTTATGCCAGAGGAAATTCTCGCAGAATTCAGCAGCGTTGGTTCAAAAAGATCATATATAAGACTAGAACCACAATCGAGACAATTTTTTCATCCAAAGTATAAACTATCAATAATTTAGTATAGCCTTCCGGAATCATTCGAATGCACTCTAAATATGACAAGAAGTGATACGCACATACTAGAGAGAAACTGCTTCTTTTGACAGGTTAAAAACATTTTTTGTTCTTCCAGTTAACTGAATCATATTAGAATCAACGCCTACCAGTTCCAGTTATGCCAGAATGCAGTCTGCAGTTTCACAAACGAGCCCATTTTAAAAGCATAAGATAGTCGGAAGACGAAATGGAAACTTCAAAATGGAAAGAGAATAACGTGAAATGCAGACTAAAGAAACTCCGTTATTACGATTGATCAAAGGAAATTATCTAGAATTCTAGATTAATAAGAAAATGTCCCTTGAGGATCACAGCAACAAGCTTTTATTGTAAAAAAACGTGCTACTTGACAATGTGTTTGATTATAAACCCATGGCATAGAACATCTTGCTTATGTTTCTACGGTTTTAGGAACCTTTTATATCAATGGCCAGTGTGATAAAGTGGCGTACCACAACATGCATTGATACGAAGATATAAATTTTGTCATTGTTTTTAAAACTAATTGTTGTTTATTTTTTACTGATTTCTCCAACGAAAAGGGGTGTTTTTTAGTTGTTTCTGGCATATTGTCTCACTCAGCAAGCAGTGAATTATGGTTAATTTTTTTTGACTATACGCACTTTAGAATCTACTTTGTTGGATAGGCTTGCGTTCTGCATTGCCAGAAAATATTTCGATTAAGGTGGACAATAATTCAAATGCATTGAACTGTATTATTTTAGTTTAGCGATAATTTTCCTGTTATCATTAAGATCGCTTGTTGTTTTATCGATTTTCCTCGCTTTAGGCTTAGGCCTACGCCTACAATAATAAACTAAAACTCGAAAGCACAGTCTTAGTGTTGATTTATGAACTCTTAAAGTAATGTATGCAGGTATTCATATTTCACGCTTCCTCTAGGTCGCAACGCGGCGGCTTGAGGGGGGATTTGAACCTGGAACCATACGGCTGCAAACCACCATTACATCAAGGCGCCCCTTTAGGATCTTTCTGTTTCTTCTCAGACTGATCTTCTGGACATTGACCTGAATACGAAGTGTGCTTTTGAGCGCCATCAGTTGACACTTTGTTCATTAGACCACGTTTAGTTGACAACGAGCTGCTACTTTGGAACGCCGGACACGTCCAACTAGGCCTATACTATAATAGGCCTAAGCGATGACCTGAAGAGAAGTAGCCTAAATCGGAAACAGTAGCGGAGCTATCATTAAATTTAGTCTCGGCCAGTCATGCGACCTCCAAGACCTAGTTTACCCTTGACCTGTCTTATGAGAGTTTTATCATCAGCATCATCATTAATCCACTGTACTTTTTTTAAAACTACACTTCATCTTGTAACCGTGTTGCGGTTTGTCAGCCTGATTTTTTAATTAAACGAATATTATAAGCATTGCACGTATTGATTATAATAATGCATTGAGAGCCATTAACCTATAGAATAGATCGTTTACGCTTTCAACTCTGGTGAAATATTATTTGTATAGGCCTATATAACAAGTTCAAATGCGTTCATATATATATATATATATATATTATGTACTATGTTCTTTGGACTTTTTTCTAACCCATTTTTTTATTCCTTGACTTTGTGTATTTTTAAATAAAATTTATGTAGTAGATGCATTCTTTATCCGTATTTCATTGGAACTTTAAACAAAGATATTAGAGTCGTAGACTCTAATATCTTTGCTTTAAACAAACTCTACGTATTTATCAACATAAACCAGTCTAGCTTTTTCTTGCCTTTTTGAATGCCGAATCTAACCTTTTTGAAAGTCACAGTGGCATCTGTGGTTCAATGCATCGCTTTGTGTAAAGGCAACGAATGTATGACGTCACCAATGTTTGCCATCGCTCGAGTTTACCGTTGAATAACTGAAATCTTTAGTTCACAAATAACGGCTTAATTACAGTTTTCTTTTACATAATAATAAATCAGATTTCACAGGTCTTTCAACTGATTGTTACATTTGATCAGAAAGTACAATACTTATTTAGGCTATTAGGCTATGAGTAGAAAGTTTCACAACTAGCGGCCGAAATTAACCTAGGGTTCTAGTCTAGTTCAATGTCTGTAGTGCGGGGCTCGAACTCGGATATGCTGATTTTTATGCCATTTTGACATTCAATGCGCTACCGAGCCCCAAATATACAGTTAGGCTAAGTCTAGTTTTAAAATAACGACTTAATTAGCCTACAATTTACTTTTAGACAATTTATCAGAATAACAGATTTTTCAACTGATTTTTTGCCTTTCAGTCGAAAGGGCAATAATTTTATCGCCAGGAGAAAGTTGTACAACCAGCGACCCCAATAGGACACACTAGAACACATAGAGTCTACTGTGGAGAAACCAAATCAATGCCAGTAATGCAAGAAATCATCTGCCCGACATTCTCATCTTACGATGCATATTAGACATCGTACAGAACAGTTCTTAACCAATGCCCGAGTTTTCAAAAGATTTTTACTTTGCTTCTACTTGTCTGAAAGATAATGCAACTGTTCATACCGGAGATAAACCATACAAATGTCAGTCTTACGCGTTTCTGATTAGTTATAATAATATTATAAGCATTTACTGAAGATGGACGTGAGAACACATACTCGAGAGAAACCATACGCTTGCAACGTATGTCAAAAAGCGTTCAGACGTAGTTCAGGTCTCAGAAGTCACAAAAGAATCCATTCTGGAGAGAAACCATATCTTTGTCAGACGTGCCCGAAAACATTCTCCTCATATTCTAATCTGAAACGTCATATTAGACTTCATACTGGAGAGAAGCCATTCCAATGTCACATCTGCACACGGAAATTTTCTCTTTCTTCCAATCTACAAACTCATGTTAAAATTCATACAGGAGAGAAGCGATTCCAATGTCACGTGTGCACAAAGCAATTTTACCATTCTTCCAAGCTACAGGATCACGTAAGAATTCATAATAGAGAGAAAACAAAAGTTTGCAACGTATGCCATAAAGCATTCAGATGTATTTCAGGTCTCAGAAGTCATGTAAAAACCCATTCTGGAGAGAAGCGATATCTTTGCCTGACGTGTCAGAAAACATTCTCCAAATATTCTTATCTGAAAAGTCATATTAGGCTCCATACTGGGGAGAAGCCATTCCAATGTCACATCTGCAGACGGAAATTTTCTCATTCTTCCAATCTACAATATCATATTAGAATTCATACAGGAGAGAAGCGATTCCAATGTCACCTATGCACCCAGCAATTTTCCCATTCTTCCAGTCTGCACCGTCACGTTAGAATTCATGCTGGAGAAAAGTCATACCTTTGTCAAATATGTCAGAAAACATTTGCAAGTGCTTCAGAACTGAGACGTCATAATAGCACCCACACTACAGATAAACTACACCTTTGCCAAATATGTAAGAAGACGTTCTCACGGAGTTCAAGTTTGAGAAGGCATCAAAGAATCCACTCCGGAGAGAAGCCATACCTTTGTCAGGTGTGTCAGAAAACATATGCAAGTGCTTCAGATCTGTGGAGTCATCAAAGAACCCACTCTGCAGATAAACTGCACCTTTGTCAGGTATGTAAGAAGACTTTCTCTTGGGTATCAAATTTGAGAAGGCATGAAAGAACCCACTCCGGAGAGAAGCCATTCCTTTGCCAGGTTTGCAAGAAAACGTTTTCACTGAATTCAAATCTGAAAGTACACTTAAGAATCCATACAGAATAGGAACCATTTCTGAGTCTTGTTTTGAGAAACAATTTTTGTACTTTTAAAATCTGAGGAATCACGAAAAACCCATTCTGTGACCAAAATCATTTTGGTCTTGTTTAAAAAAAATGATCTTCAGAAAGAAATTTATCATGTTGGAATCTCTACTGATGAAAAGTCAAACATGATTTAATGCCAGTTATTACCAGAGTAAATTCTCACCGTATTTTGTTTTGTTTAGTTTAGTTTAGTTTTGGCTTAGTTAGGTTCCCGAAACCCATAGACTGTGATACTGGAAGCACAAAGCAAATCTATGATTCAGTCATCCAAAGAAAAAAACGATCAGTTCGGTGACATTCGAATGCACTTCAGATCTGACAAGACGTGTTCAGCCCATACGACAGAGAAACTGCTTTTTTGACAGGTTAATACAAGCAATCTCCGAGATTTCAATATACTGAATCATGTTAGAATCTATAGATGCCTGCCAACTTAATTTTGTAGAATTTACGTGTTTCCAAGGCAGAACCTGGCCAATTTGAGTTACGTTTAAATAAAGTCAGAAACGCATAGAAAAGCCAGAACGCATAGAAAAGTGAAAAATGGAAATAGAAACTGCTAAGACAAAAAGGAAATGTTTCTATCTGCTGAGAGTGTTAAAGCGTTTAAGAGGATTATTATGAATGCAGATTAGGCCTATGTGTTGCTGCATTTAGGTTAGAGAATTTTAAAAATACTACCCTTGTCATAGATTTACAACCCCCTCTGTTTCTGTCAATGCACCAAGAGACTAACGAGAGACTCAATGTTCAACGAAATTATTTGACCGGATAATGCAAACTAAGAAACTCTGCAGTTATGTTTAATCAAAAGAAATTATATCTATAATAATGTTAAGATGTCGACGCAAAGAGCTTTAATTGAAAACAAATTGCTGTTTGTGTTTCACTGTAAACCCTTAGGACTCATGTTTCTTATGTTTTATGAACTCTTTTCGTTGATGGAACGTGTTATTAAGTAGCTTATGATACATTATTACTCACTTTCCATTTTTTCCGGTTTCGTATTTTTAGTTTATTGTTTTCTTACTCTGAAGCAGTGAACTACATGTATGAACAATGATGACCTTTTTGTCTATACCTCAGGGGCTCAGAAAATGACTGTTGCCTTAAAAATTTGCTTTTGTAACCAGGAAAACCATATAATTTTGTAACATTTATGATTTACGTGTTTCCAAGGCAGAACCTGGCCAATTTGAGTTACGTTAACATAAAGTCAGAAAACAACATGGATGAGCATTAGCCTAACATGTCTTCACACTTCACTTATACACAAAATAACCCTATTTCAATGTAAAAATAGGCCTATTTCTTCTAGATTTACGATAATTATCCTATTCTAATAAACTTTTACCAATTAGCCCCTCCAGCTAGACTCCCAAGATGCGCGCGCTATGCGGTCCGTGTTTGCATGAACTTTGAAGGACACGTTGCAGCTCGTTCTGCCTTAGTTCTTCGTCAGAATTTCAACCCGCGCCACGCAGTTTTCGGTCTTCTAAATTCTAATTAACCCAGAAGCGTAACCACTGCGACTAATCTGTTCCAGGGCTCTTCCTCCTTCCTGCTGAGCCTCTTGCAGCATTCTTTTGCAGTCCAAGACTCCAAGGTCTTTTCCATCTGTATTCCAACGCAGACACCGGCTCTAATCTTTTCCTCAGACAACTTAGTGGAACAGTCCTGAAGGGTCTTAGCGACTGCTGAATCCTTGTCTAGAGCTGCAGTGACAAATCGCTGCTTAAGCCTTAAGGCCACATTATGACGTATAGTGTTCACACCAGCACCTCGTGGAAACCTCACCAGTGGCTCCTAGTTAATGTTGAACCTTCCCACACAGCACACAGCACACAGAGCTCCGTCCGCTCTGGCAATTCCCGTCTGCGGTACTGTCCATAGGCCCTGCTATATACTGGGAGGTGCCAGTCTCAATCCTGGACAAACGAGGAGGGCGACGTTAATCATCGTTACTATGACACAACGTCGCTGGATATAAGCTATCTGACTTCTCATTAGTCGAAACTTATACTCAACAATAATTGACTTACAATAATTGTAATGAAGCGACGTTAGCCAACAGGGCGGGTGACGCATTTCATATTCGCTATGACGTCGTCAAAAAGAAACTACATGGTTGTAGTCTCAACACCCAGCCACTGTCTTAATAGGTCTACTCGTGTGGTGCCAGTTCCAGTACTGGATGAAGGAGGAGGGAGACACTAACCAGTTTGCTATGCCAGAAAGTCGTTGAGGCAATCAATGTCAATCATGCATCGAGTATAATAATACATGCAAGTAAGCTAGGATAATTATTTATGCCTCTGTTTCTTCGCTACTGATCTCTCTGGCTATTTATCTGAATACGGCTTGGCTTAGGAGCGCCATCGGATGATACTCTGTTCATTAGGCAAGGGTGCAGGGGCGGATCCAGGGGGGGGCCAATCCGGCCATGGCCCCCCCATTCCAAATCTCCATGGGACGTGCCCCTCCCCATTCATGGTCACCCAAAAGATTTTTGCAGGGGATCAGTCCTGGCCAGGAGAATTAATATCTAAATGTTTTTAAAATCTAAGCCTCTCAGACAATTGCATTGTCTTAATATAAAGCAACGAAAAGAAATAATCTTTCAACAGTATCCGACTATAATTTATGGCATACAATGTATGTTATTCGTGTATATATTCATAGTAAAATGTAAAAATATTAACACCAATAAACACAATTAAAACCAATAGCAACTAACTATTAATTACAAAGCAAGTTAACACTAACAATAGTATTAGGAATTAATTTAGTTTTTTCCAAATGCAACTTGTTAAGTTTTGAATTTAGTCTATAGGTCCTATGTGCAAGAAACTGCGGTGAATGATCACACATGTTTACTTCTTGTTCTTATTTATTTCTTACTATGTTTCATTCAGTGGTGGGACGTATTTTATTTACTGTAGTCTTAAAAATAATATAATACAGTGAGGTCTATTCATACTTTAACTTGGAAATGTTTTGAGCATTCTGTGCTTCATATTATAAATACATAGGCCTAAATACTTTTTAAAATACTTTTGTTTGCCATTAATAACAGCTAATAGGAGCAATGTTGTATGCTGTATGCAGTAGACCTACAATAGCTATTATTCACTATTATTATTTATCGGGAAAGTCTCTGGTTATGGCCCTAAGCCAGATATAACATACATCCATGATCCATAACATAGCCATAATGTCATGGATAATATATATATATAATATTATATATGCAGTCTACCAGGCAACATTTGCAATGCAACTTGTCAACCAACTGTCCACTGCCAGTGTGTGCCTTCACTTCAATCTGAGACTCAAATGTAAGCCTCTTGCACAATTGCATTGTGAAATAAAAACTTTGGAAACCACTTTCACGAACAAGAGTTTGATCTATGCTTCTAAAAAACCTTAATTTACCTATTTGCTCAAGAAAGGAGCACTCCTGGCCCCTTTTTCTACAAATTTTCTTGTGTCAGTTTCAAAATCGATTGTTCTAGCAATATTATACTCAAAGGCTTCAAAGGTCAACCTGGCCAAATCCACAAGATGTTAATTAGATATTGTAGATCTTCAAACATTTAAATCTATCATTTTGTGTTTGATAAATGATCTCTTTGCAGAAGCTACCGCTGATGGAATTGTCAACAGTAAGCCCATGCGTTACCTGACACACATTTGGAAATAACTTTGAAGGATTTTTTTATATTATGTTAAAAGTTCAACAGGTTCAATGGGCACATGAAAAGGTTGCCTGTTATAGGCCTACCGATGGTAGGCTAAATGTTCAATTTATTTTCCAAATCCTGACCATTATGGAATGCAGGATAAAGCTAGAGCTTTTCCTGCTAAATTACATGTAGGCCTAGGCTTATACATGATTATTTAACTCTGGGTAAAGGGTTTAATTCTTGTGCAAATAACTAAATAAAATATGCAAAAAAATAGAAAAAATTTG
Source organism: Lumbricus rubellus (assembly GCA_945859605.1). Classification (NCBI taxonomy): domain Eukaryota; kingdom Metazoa; phylum Annelida; class Clitellata; order Crassiclitellata; family Lumbricidae; genus Lumbricus; species Lumbricus rubellus. The sequence continues at coordinate 1,526,146 of OX243817.1, forward strand.
ATTGCAAGCTCCTCCTAGCCCCTGAAAATGTACGGCCAATTTTTAAATCTGTGGGTTCTTGGGGGGGCCTTAGCCCCTAGCCCTGATAAACTCCGTGCATGCCTATAAGAGTGCATTCCTTGTATTATAGGCTACATGTATACTGCATATACTGAATTGTTTTTAGCAATCTGATACAATCCTCTGTTAAAATGAGTGTTACTTACTCTTAATATTTGCATGCACAAATACTATTTTTGTTCAACCGAATAGCTTCTCTCCAGCGCTATCTTTCAAATTTTAAACTCAAATTTCAAAATGTTTTGGTTCTGTTATTTGAACACCTGGTAAAACAACATCGTTACTACATGACTTTCAGATTTTGACCCTCCAAATTTATTAGTTCTTGGCTGGTTTGTGTACCATTTGTAATTATTTAACTGCAAAGTGTGTTCTGGTAATTCAGGACCATCTTAGAAAACAGGGATAAGCTGATACTTGTGCTGAAAAGTCAGCTTATGTAATATAATTATACTCATGTCTGACGTTATTCACTATAATAACCCAGCAACAGCAAAACTGAGCCGCTGAACTCGATACATAATATAGATATTATTAATATTGTAATTATATATATTTTTTATTAGTACTGAACAAATTGAGTAATTCTGTTCAAATGACATCTCACAAGAGCACTGTTGCAGTGTGAAAATTAAAAAAAAACTATTTTTAAAGCATAGTCTATATTTATTGAGATTTTGTGGCACTCTTATAAGCACTGAAAATACAGCTATTTTGCTAAGAAAACAGCTTAAAATGCTACAATTGCATGTGAAAATTCAAAAAGTTTCTGGTGGGGAGGAGATATCCCCTCCCCATACCCCTCCCTCACCACTCTCACCCACAGAGGGGGGGGACTAAATTAAACTCTGGTTTCGGCCAAACGACAAAAAAATTCCGACCCAGGCCCAAATTTTTTGGCCCCCCCCCTTCGAAAATTCCTGTATCCGCCCCTGCAAGGGTGCAATAGTAGTTAATAACTAATTATAGTCATTAATTATAAAAATAATTTGTATAGGCCTAAGCAGTGATTGGTCCTACTTTTCGGGCAGAAGTGCATAGCTGTTTTTAATCAACTTAAGAACATGCACAACCACTTCTTTCCCTTCCCATCCGCCATGGTAAACTATTCCCAATCGTCGGCAATCGAATTAAATGGACAGTTTACGTTACTTTTAGCTGCACAAATAAGTCTTTCTGATTGCAAAAATTCATTTAGAGCTTCCCATTTTGTTTACAACTGCACACTAAAAAGGTTCTGAAGAAGTGTTTCGCTTAGTTGAGCTGGCAGGCTATAGGCTAGCCGCTAGGGCCGTAAGCTTATAGGCCTACCTTGGAATGTCCAACAACAAACGATGAACCCAAGATAAATCGCCTAAATCAGGACCTCGCAGATTTGTTCAGAAAAGAAAGAGAATTGTCAACTTAGGTCTATCAATCAGGAAGTAGAAATCATCAAGTTTCAATCAGTATTAATTAATCACTTTATAGCAGTTATCGATGTCTTAAGTTCTTTGAGAGACACTATAACTACAGTAGATAAGAAATCGATAAACGTAGGCTAGCCTAAAGGCAATCGACCAACGTCATATCCGATAAGTCGACTTGAACTTTAGTTCGGCTAAGCTTGGATTTCTAGGTTTCTCTATTAGGCTAAGCCAAACAGTTCTAGGCTTTCTAAATCGTTTGAAATAATTCCGTTGCATAACGTTAGGTAGGGTATTTACTGTGTTCATCGGTTGGAACTGGCTAGATGGATCTAAGGAAATCCGGATAATCCTGTTAACGGAAAGACCGTCCAGCATCGGAATACATCATCAGGTAGGTTGCTCTGTGTGTTTGTTAGGCTAACTGAAAATGTCTATGTCCAGTCGCCCATGAACCCTACCGGTCTCAGTCAAACTACTATTAAATAGTAGTCTGACTGAGACCGATAGGGTTCATGGGCGACAGGACATAGACATTTTTCGGTTAACAAACAAAATTTTAGAAAATTTTAGTACGAAGATTCCACGACTAAAGTCACTAAAACAGTGCAGGTCTATATCGGGAATTTGATAAATGCCTGTCACATTGACAATCTCGTTGACGTCGATAGGCTGTCAAGCATTGTAGGCCTAGGCTTATTGCGAGGGGCGCATGCAGCAAGTCCTTAGAAAATGAAGTGGCTGCGAAAAAATTTGATAACTCGGAGTCTATGTCATTATTGCTCACCTCCTCCCCTGTAGGCTGTAACCGAGTGAAAAACTTAACGGATTTGAGCAAATTGTGTGGGTCATTTTCTTCAGAATGGTGTGGATCAATCCACCCCAAACCAACTCGTGGCGTCGCCACTGCATAATTATTGCTCAAGTTTATTATGTACAATATTGTACATCATGGACTATTCCAGAGTAAACCTGCATGTTTGTTGTCACCAGTGTAAGGCCAAAAATGATATCAGAATCCCCAATGAAAGACATGATTTCTTTGACATTGATTTCACAGGAAACATCCGATCATAATGGGTTCCAAAAGCAGTAAGCGAACAGACGGAGATACGAGACCGCCAAAACGGAAGAAGGACCCGAAGAAGGGAAAAAATAAAAATAATCCACGCAGATCTGGGTCAACACAATCCGTCAACATAGACGATGACTCGGTAAACTTCTACCCAGATCCCAGTTCTCGAGGTGCTTACTCGCAGCCTGATGGCCCACATACCCTACCAAGGTATCACAGCTCTGAAGACGTATCAGGTCGGGGACGTCCAGTTTCCCAACCGCCGCCCATACCCCAACAATCCCAGCCGCACAACCAGGAGCATCGCATGCAAGCCAAACCGCAGTTTAATGCCTTTGAAGAGACTCCAAGACAGGCCAACCCAGCTATTCCACCGCGAAGCAGGCCACCCCCAGTTTCCAACAACAAAGAGACGCTGGTAGGCAGAAAGGATTCTACAGGTAGAGGTATGCAACAAATGAACAACTTAACATAAGCACATTTTCAATTGTCACGATCATTTCTGTCAACGTTATCTTCGACAATAAAAAAATTCTTATGACGATGAGGATGATTAATTGTATTGTATATGTATATTTATATAGCGCCTCTTACACAATGAATGGCTTTTCAGAGGCGCTCTAAGCATGAAAAACATCAGAGGATTCCTTAGAGAGTGAGAGACAGATGAGGAAAAACTAGTCATTTGTAGCTGTTTAGCCGTTAGTGTGGCATGAAGGTAATTCCAAATTGAAGGGTGAACCACAGCAAAATAATGCCCGATGCTGAGCAAGAGCAGTCCTAGTCGTGGGAACAAAAAGATCAAGACGATCAGCAGAGCGCAATTATAAGAGAGATGAATACGCAGATCTATAACGACTTTGCCTTATTGGCTGAGAGGTATTTCGAGGCTTTTCCCAGCTGTGCTTTGGAGACAAGAAACAGGATCTTGTAATGAATGCGTGAAGTTATAGGTAGGCTACCCAGTGCAAAACTTCCAGCGTATAATTATGCAGAAATCTGCACAAATCGAGGGAGTCGGGCATCAAGATGACCATTTAGGCTACTGAGTGTTTAGCAAATAAAAGTGGTATGATCAATATTAGTATTATTATCATTATGAAAATAATATTTTTATAGTGAAAGGTCCTAATAATAGTAGTATTGCAACAGCAGCAGTGGCGGTGGCAGTAGCGGTGGGTGTGGTGGCGGTGGTGGTGGTGCTGGTGGTGGCGGTGGTGGTGGTAGTTGGGGTGGTGGTGGTAGTGGCAGTGATTGTGGTGGTGGTGCTGGTGGTAGTGGTTATTGTGGCGGTGGTGGTGATCATGGTGGTGTTGGTGGTGGTTGTGGTGGTGGGGGGGTGGACCTACATTCGGGCAGAGTGCTCATCGTCGTCGTCATCATTCTCATCATTCTCTTGTTCTCCTTCGTCATCATTCCACATGTGATGTGCTTGCCATGTTTCTTGTTTTTTCAGAAGATGACGGTCGTTATCTGAAAGAAGGGAAGAAAAAGACAGCTTATCACCAAATCGAAACGGGTAATAAGTGTTTGAATCTCAATTGGCTTCAATATGAAACTTGTATTTCGCAAGAATTTCAACACCTTCTTTAATCAATTCTCTTGAATCATAATTACTTTTATACATGAGCATAAAAAGCATAAAATGGATGACATCTGCGTCATAGGTCATCATTAGTAGTAGCAGCAGCAAGTAAAATGATATCTTTATTATATAACACTGTACACATTCAATTGGTTCCTTAGTCATTGGAAGTTATTGTATTGAATAATGTGGTTTTACTTTCAGAAAAGAAGAGGAATCCCGATCACTTTTACGACTCTCCAGAATCGAGTAAGAACTGTTTACATCGTCAAGTATTCTATAATCAATTTGAACCACGATTATTATTCAGAAATTTATTTACTTTAGCGCAAATTGCACGGTTGTTGAGTTGCTTTCTTTATCTTCACTACAACTGATTTAGCCTTAATAGTAGACCTACGTGCATGTCTTTTAACACGAGAGCCATGGGTAGGCTAATTATCATAAGTTTAAATGTTATGACAATGATAATAATCATAGTTATATTTAAAATTCTTGCGCAATAGCCTACGAGTTTCATATTGTAATGACAACAAAAAATTAGGCTATACAAATTTTAGGATATCATCAATAGTAAACAGAATAAAAATAATAATAATAAGTGCAACTACAATTTTTGTCAATATAATTATTACCACACATGTGACTGATTTTATACTTTTTCCTCTGAGGTACTTCTTTTCCCCAGAATTTAGAGATTACTATTACTATGACCATTATAATTGTTATTATTACTATTATTATCAATTTATCATCATTGCAATTTTTATTATTGCTAATATTATTACTATCACTATGATTATTATTATTATTATCATGACATTTAAAATTATGACAATAGTTGTAAAATTACTAGGGTTCTGAGACAGAAATAAGCTAACTAACAATAATAATAGATTGCTCCTACTTAACCCTGGTTATAATGGTGATGGGGAACTTTTAGATTCGAGGTCAAAATTGAGAGCGGAAAGAAACTACGAATCGTACCACGAAAATGACATAAATTTGAGAAAAGGAGACATTCTACAGCTACTCAAAGACGAGTAAGAATTACCACTTATTTGATTCTGTGGTTTATTTATTTCAATCATCTATCTATCTGTATGTTATCTATCAGTCTGTATTTTAATCTATCCATGCATCTATTCATTCATTCATCCATCCATCCATCCATCCATCAAGCCTACTTTTATCTTTCAATGCATCTATCAAACACTAACTATAAATTTGTGTAGAATATAATTATCTATAGGTCTAAGCTTAGGATATATTAGAAATTTTCTACATTGCCTTGTAAAGTAAGCTGGTGACCGGACAAAACCCCCCTTGGACAAAACCCCCCCGGACAAAAACCCCTCCGGACAAAAAACCCCCCGGACAAAAACCCCCCTGATTTTGCCTAGGACATTAACCCCCCCGGACAATTCCCCCCCTTTGCTGCACAAATGCAGGTAGACCTATAATTTGCTTAAACTTAGGCTAATTATACAGTTCCCCGTGCTGTGTCAACTAATTAGTGTCATACGGGTAAACACCTGTCGCTGTCATTCAAGCGTGAACTTATATAACTTGTTAGTGTCACTCCGATATGAAGCTAGTACCTGTTCGTGTAATCTAGTACAGCGTGAATCGTTGTCAGCAATCCAGCTTCCAATGAGGCAAAAATTCGTTTCATCCAACTTCTATTTAAGTGACAATTATATTTGTCCATCCAGCTCCAATTTAAGAAAGAGTATTTTCATCAATCTAGCTTCCATTTAGGCAAGGACATTTTCATCAATCCAGCTTCCACTTAAGCAAGAACATTTTCATCAATCCAGCTTCCATTTATGCAAGAACATTTTCATCAATCCAGCTTCTATTTATGCAAGAACATTTTCATCAATCCAGCTTCTATTTATGCAAGAACATTTTCATCAATCCAGCTTCCATTTAAGCAAGAACATTTTCATCAATCCAGCTCCCATTTAAGTAAAATTTATTTGTATCAATCCGGCTTCTATTTAGCGAGAATTCTTTTCATCAATCCAATTTGCGTACTTCGGACCACCGTTTTATAGTACGACAACTTATGCGCAATATATTCTACCAGGGGGTTATGTCCTACCCTAGGGGGGGAATTGTCCGGGGGGGTTAATGTCCGGGGGGGGTTTGTCCGGGGTTTTTTTGTTCAGGGGGGGTTTTGTCCTACAACCAAAGTAAGCTTACTTGGCGCAAACACAGCGTTGTTGCTACAATTATTTTCAATATGATGAAAAACACAGAATTTACTCCTTCGATCTTCAAAGATCATCTCAACGAAATTTTTTGTCACAGACTCTATTTAAGAAACGCATAATTTATCATAGCATCACAGTCATTGAACGCTTTCACAGTACCGTATATAAAACTGTATAATATGTGTAATAATGAATTAAACAGGGCGGAGGATGGATGGTATTTCGTGAAGAACCTTACCACGAGAGACGAAGGTTACGTACACAAAGATTGTATCTCCATGGTGACCAGCCACGACGTGGAATCACAAAAGTAAGCAAAACTACATAACGGGCAGGCATAGATATTAATACATGTATAGAGAAATAGATAAATGGATGGATGGACGGATGGATGGATGGACGGACGGACGGGTGGATGGAAGGATGAACGGACGGGTGGGTGGATGGATGGATGTACGATTGTACGGATGGACACATAGACGGGCGGATTGAGTTTATAGATATATTTCAATATTATTCTTGATTTCCGTGGAAACCGTAGGCGATATCTAAGCTAGAATTGAAATAAGAAGTTGATAAAAATGATAACGAGAAGGAGGAGGTAGCCTACAGTAAATAAAGGAGAAAGAATTTTAACCTATATTTACTTTATAAATAGGCCTAATGAAATAATTATGTCTAAAGGAATTACATTACATATTCTTGCAGAAATTTGTAGATACGATCTCTTCTTCTTCCTGGTTTTCAGGCGCGGATTCAGGGGGGGCGGAGCCGGCGTACGCCCCCCCTAAACCTGCAGAAATGTTCTAAAGCTAAACTGACATAAAACTAAAATAATTGCAATTTAGCCTACGATTTGGAGATCTTGCAAAGCAAGCAATTCGTGGTCTACATGTAAGTCTCATTCCATGCATCTAATGTTTAAAACATCGACGCACTCACTGCTGATGGTATACTTCATTACTATCATGATGAGCTGCTTTCTCCGAATTCTTTTCATCAAGAGTTAAAGCTTTGGCAGCAGATGTGGAGAAACGCTAACAGCACACCAAGCACCCTGTCGGACACCCTCGCTGACAGCCGCTCCCGTTGTATTATGTATCCAAATATTACCACAATAGTTCACATTTTGCTGCTCACTTCTGTCACGGCTTGCAGTGTTGAGCGAGCAAATTCTAGTCTGCGATTTGTGAAGTTGTGTTTCCAAAGTACAATGAACGAGGACTCATTTTTACTGTTTGTCCACAAGGACATCAAGTTAGACATTGATGACAATCTCAATGTCTACGCCAGAAAGCATCCAAGGAGAATGACACTGTTAACCCACTGGCATGTGACACTTAATTATTTCCTTTTTGGGTCAAGGGTTGCATGATCAAAACCGATAACTGATTTATAATCGTTTCACTGTTAACCTTCAGTGGACACCAGTGGTTTTATATGAGAAACTATATATTTGTTTAAAGTTCCATGACATTTTCTATAAAAAGGATCATTATAGTTTTGCATGATCTAATTTCATACATATCAGTGGCAGCGACAGGAGAGGGCTAGGGGGGCTAAGCCCCCCTAAACGTGTCTCATCTTCCCCCCCCCAAAAAAAGCTGAAAATGTCTAAAACGGCTTATACTTCGTAATAATGAAACTAGACAATGACCAACGGCAACGAAATCAACCATAAAAATTATTATTATAGTGTAGATGCTTATGCCATTGGCGGCACCAGAGGAGTGGTCATGGGGTAAGCCCCTAAATGTGACTCAGCCTCATCCCAAAGCAAAAAACAATGAATGTCCATGTATCGGCTTAAAAGTTATTATTATTATCTTATTTTCGGACCTCAACTGCGGCGGACGGTCATACATCGACTCACATGTGAGACATCAATTGCGACTGGGCTCGACTACCGGACATCGACTCTCTCTGCCACTTAACACTAGTCTGCGACTCTGCAAAACGACTTCTTATTTGAGTTTTCGTGATTTTATCGTTCAGAAATAGTTGGCAAAAAAGAGCCTAAAAATGGCTCTAGTTGAGGTCAACAGAGCTTAAAAAAATGCGTTGGTGGCTGGGGCTCCGCCCCAGACCCCGCTGGGGGAGCTTACGACGCTCCCCCAGACCCCCTAGTCGGTATGGGCTTCGTGCCTTCGGCACTCGCAGCTCCATAAAATTTTTGCTATAGGCCTAGTTGGCTTCAGCCCCCAACCTGAGATCCTGGCGCCGCCACTCATATATATATATTTACGGGTTTGGATTGGTAGTATTTGCGCCCCCCCTAACCAGAAATCCTGGATCCGCCCCTGGTTTTGTTATATAAATGTTTACTAACATCGTGCTAAGTAAGTTGACAACTTAGTGTTCCAAGTGAAAGCAGACATAATGGTATTTCGATTTTCCTGCTTTGGCTTAGATGTTTCTTCGCGGAACTGGGCAGAGAAGAAGCCGAAGAAAAATTGATGGAACCACACGTGGAACTCGGAACATACTTGTTAAGACCCGGTGCAGGTAAAACTTTCACATCATCATTATGCACAGCTCCAACACACACTACTCTGCGAGGCGATAACATTTTTTTAAAAGTTTACACTGTGGTGTATGTGGCGGACCGGCAACGCGTCCGCTCACAGAGCGGAAGGTTGCGGGTTCGACTCCGGGTAACGACCTTGGGCAAGTTGTTCACGCACACGTGTGGCTCTGTCACCAAGCAGTATAATTTGGTACCGGCAGGCATATTAAGCTGGGAAGTAAACAGCAAGTCCTGCGACACACTGGCCCCGTGTCCAGGACCTTGGGATTTGTCCATTGCTGGCTCAGGGTCATGGAAAAGGAGATGAGCGCCTCCCTGTGTTCCTCATGGAACGGGATGGGACTTTACTTTTTTACGTATGTCATTTACTACATCACACGTCTGCGAGTTATGAATAGCCTGGCAATAGGCTTCCATAGAGACGAACTTTGTAATAATTTTTATGTTATGAAATGTCATGTTGTTGCTAATGCTACTATTTATCGTTTACTTTGCATTTATAGCCCACTTATGGTAGGCTATTATGTTTTTATTTATGCCAAGTGCCGTTCTACCCTTCTGTGTTATTTTTGGAAAACAGATGGCTATGCCCTTTCACTTCGATGTCAAACTGAATTGTATGAGTTGGAGATCAGACATTACAGGCTCAAAGTCGCTCAAGAGGGTATTTGTTACCTAGAAACGGAATTAAACAGAAAACCTTTCAGTAACATAACAGAATTGATCAGATACTACTCGGGTAAGTTGAATCATAACAGATATCAGCGAGGTGTTAATATGTAGCCGAAGGGTCTTTAGCCCTGCGTTGTATGATTGCGCTCCAGTGATACTGGGTTCGAGCACACTCTATGCCTACTGACTCCGTATGACCACTGTGGTATAATTATTTATTTGCATACACTTACAATGTATGTCTGTAATTTTCGAAGCATTAGAATTTGATAACCAAGAACAGATAATGGGCGCCTCAGCGGTGTCCACTTGCTGTATGACACGATTCCTTTAACTTAACGTTTGTTGCAGAGTTATTTCAGGAGTTGGTGGAAAACTCAAAACTGCAATAATTTCTGCAAATAATTGAATAGGCCTACAACAGGCAACAATATTATTTGATTGGTTCTTTATTTTTGACGATAGACGTCTTTATTAGTAGGCCTTATCATTATCATCAGCGTCAAACACTAAAATAGATCACATTATTTTGTCAAATTTCCTTGTCCTTCTACTGTCATCATTATTGTCGCAGTCGTCATCATCATTATCATCATAATTTCAAAGAGGTCAAGACGATACGCTTGGTTACATAACACATGGAACTTCGGAAGGCTGAGAAGGTTCCCCACTAGCAGGCTCCTTCAGACGAGTAGAACCCAAGCATCGAAATATCCAGGGCTTTTTAACGTGCAGTTGGACACAAAATGTGCCGTTGTAAAAGCACTTCTGTACAGTTAAAAATAGCAGAAAGTCATGGAAGTAATTTACCATGGATGTTGTGTGAAAAAATAAGGAGTTGTGCAGTTCTAAAAATTTCTTTAAAATAGCCCTGGAAATATCTTTAAATCTCATCCGGTCATACATGATACATATCATAAAACGCTGTCTTTCTTCATTGCATTGTTTAAAACAGAGATTAAATAATTATGTTTGAAAATTTCAGATAAACCTGGCCTTCGATGTAAGCTGAAGAAACCCCTTCCTCATGATGTCCCACTGAATGATCTCGCTGTCAGGTTTTCAGATTTGAAACTGGGCGACCAACTGGGATCCGGGAACTTTGGCTACGTATACGCTGGTACTGTTCAAAATTCGTATCTCTGTGGGTTTTCACAATAATAATTTACCCCCACATAGCTTACTCTGAGATAATAAGAAATATTTAGGCAAAATTGGACGAAGCAAGTTGGCGTGATGCTAGCCACTTGTGTCCACGATAAGAATCAAATTGCCACGCATGATTTAGTAGGCCTACAGAGGAAGACAAGACCGTGTGTTCACGTCAACAATAATCTTTGTTTAACACACTTTTATCAGGTGAAATAAAGTACAAGAAGCCTATGATGAAGTTATTGAAAGATATTGCTCAGTTCTCATGTAGGCCTACTTGTCCTGTAGTGGAACCTTGGGTCCTTATTCCATGTTTGTCATCCATGGAGCCTCACTTAACGAAATTTTTAAAGTCTTGGAAAGACTTGGACACGGAACACGGAACCTCGCCAGACTTGAAGTTCATTGCCTAAATGATGTCGAAAATGAGAAGAGAGATTGGAGAGAAACTTCTAATTGTTGTCTGAAACAGTTTCTGTTTCTGAATTAACGTTTTGAGTAATCAGATAATTAATCAGATAAATGAATTACTACATATAGCCTACGCTGTCTAACAATATTTTTCAAATAATAATTTCAGGCACTCTACATGGCAATAGACAGGTGGCCGTAAAATCGTTGAGAGACGGAGGTTCAATGACCCTAGAGGAATTCCGGAAGGAAGCAGAGACGATGCATAAACTGCGTCATCCGAATCTTGTTTCTCTTTTGGCAATCTGTGAATATCGTGGTACGATCCACATCATCACGGAGAAGATGTCGCGAGGATCCCTGCAAAATTTACTCCGAAAAGACTCTGGTAGCACCGTCAACTTCCAAGATCTTATGCAAATGGCAATTCAGGTATTTATTCGTAGTGATGTAGGCCTACGCTAAAGAGTGATAGGCCTAGACACCTAGTGGTATCAGTAGGAAGTTACAAACTTTTGAATGAGCATCTTACTTCAGGTGCTAACAGTCATTAACAGCAAATGTTTTTAACAGTAAACCAAGATTGATTAGATAGCCTAGCTAGAAATTCACCTCTCGGTCCCTTGCCTAAGCAAAAAGTTGATAACGTGGCAAGGCATTCTCAAGTAAGCTGAGTAAACTTAAATAAAACTCTTCGAGACTGACAGAGAATGCATGTGCATCGCCTATTCTTCTCCGTAGGCCTAAATTGAGTCAAAGAAAGGTTCCGATAATTTCCTACTTGCCTTTCTGGAATTCTAAAAAAATTCTATTATATTATTTATTTACTAAGTTTACAATATTCGTTCTTGTTATTTTCTTACTATATTCTTTCCTCCCATTTTCTTCGAATTTCGCCTCTTATTTCAATTTTGCATTCAACGTTCTGGTCTAGATCATCATCGTCGTCGTCATCATCATCATCACATCATCATTATCATCATCATCACCACTACCACCACCACCACCACCACCACAACCATCATCTTCTTTATTACTATCATCACTTTATTCTTTTACTTGATCCTCTTCATCATACTCATCCTCCTACTCATCATCATAGCCATCTACATCGTCATCATCATCACTATTATCCCGTCATTTCGATAATGGTCGCAATCATTATCCTTGTCGTATTCGCAGTTCATATTTTACATATAAACTACCTTATCGACTGATTGGTAGGTAATTGATGGCATGTGTTACCTGGAGAAGAAGGGATTCATCCACCGTGACCTCAGAGCTGCCAACGTCTTAGTGGGAGATGGAAACATCACAAAAATCGCAGACTTCGGTTTGACAAGACTTCTCGATAGATATTACGAACACGAAGATTTCTATCAGGATAAAAAGGGTTTGTAGTTCAACATTGCTGTAATTTTACATCTTGATATCGTCTCATCGAGTTTTTGTTTAAACATTTATTATTATTTTAATCAGGATGGCGGCTGGTTCCTGCGTATTGTTAATTCGGACTGTGGAACTCGCTGCATTTCCATTCGCATATGATTTATGCACTATTTTGTTCAAATTAGACAATACATTTTGTCCACCTCTAAAAAAACAACTTGTAACTTATGACCTAGACCCATCCATTAGTTCTACCAAAAAAGAAACACAACACTTTATTCGTAGAGTCTTCCTTGCCGGTTCCATCAATGACATTGTTATGTCAAGTTTTTTCTAGGTTTAATATAGGCCTACTTCGACATGAAATTGAGAAATTGGGTGCGGCATGTCACCCGGATTGGTCTCAATTTTAAATAAAAGAAGATATAACATTGCGTCTGATTAAACTAGCGTCAAGACTCGGATGAACATTGCCCTAAGTTGAACATAGCTCACCCCAAGCTGTTGCAAATTCCATATCACACTCTCGTTTTGTGTACAAAGTGGTCCTAAGAGTTCTAGCTACAATGAGTGAACTGTTTCAGGGTCTGTCTTTCCGTACAAGTGGACGGCTCCTGAGGCCATCAACCAATTGAAGTTCACCATTAAATCTGATGTCTGGTCTTTTGGAATTCTCCTCTACGAAATGGTGACATACGGAAATGAACCATACCCAGGTAGATCAAGTGAACTCGCTTTAAATTCTTCTTGTGTTATAATAAATAATTATGGCTTCTTGCCTCGTCTCATCTATCGTCGTCACGTTCGGTTTTCAGGGTGAGAATTTCCTGAGAGTTGGTAATGTCAACCCACCGTTTTTCCTATAGGGGCCCCATAGTTAAAGTCTTGCTTTTACTCCCCAACTCCACATTGATCATAATTTGATGCACAGATAATTTTCTGCCAAATAAAACTAACGAAAGCAATTATTGTCAAATCCAATTTTGCCTCATCACCTCTATGCAACGAGAATCTTTATCAATCCCACTTCTACTTCTGCTTGTCAAATTTCATAATAGCCTGAAGAGTTCCATCCACAGTACCATCTTTTCTAATAATAACATCTCATGTGTTTCTTCTCCTGTCGTTCTCTAGCGATGTCCAATCGTGAGGTGCTTGAATGGGTGGAGAAGGGAAATCGTCTGAAGAAACCGACGGGTCAACACAATTGTCCGGTGACGCTCTACAACATCATGAAACAATGTTGGCTGATCAACTCAAGCGAACGACCGAACTTTGCAGACATCAGGGAAACTCTCATCGAGATTAAAGCTCACTAGCACGACTTACTATAAGCAGGGCTGTAGGCTAACTCTGCGGAATACGCGGGTATGCCTATACAACGTACACTCACCGCCAAGGGCGGATACAGAAACTTTGGACGGGGGGCGGGCAAAAATTCTGGACCTTGGGTCTGGAGAAAAAAATTAAATCGTATCCGCCAAAAAAGTTGATGACCTTTTTTTAGTCATTAAGTCCAAATCCTTGAAAATATACCAAATTATAAGCTTGTTGAAACCAAATGGGGGTCCACGATACATGGGCATTTCTAAATGGAGGCCATGGCCGGATTGGCCCCCTGGATCCGCCTCTGCTCACCGCCGGTAAAAATGGCAGCGTGTACTCGCCTCCAAAAATGAGGGTACACAAAAATAGAATACAGCGTATACTTACCTCAGAAAGACCAAGATTAAAACATGGGCGGAGTTTGGTTTCCGTTCTTGGAGGGACTAATGCCTTCTTAGGGAGGCTAAGCAGGGAAAAAGATACCATTTTCATGGTAAAAAAGCTGAATCTGGGCCTTCTTGGGGGCTTAGCTCCCCATAGCCCCTGATAAACTCCGCCCATGGATAAAAACGTTCAGAGAAAAAAATGACGAGCAGAAGAAAGGGATAAATCGCGATTTGTGAAAAAATTTAAAAATCATGAAATTCGAACGTTTTACGCTTTTTCGGGCGGAAATCTAAAAACAGGCATCCGATGACTAAAAAGGGTCTTCAGACATTTCAAAGACTAATTTTGTACCAGAAAAAGTCGATTTTTTTTGGCGGCATCGTGTACTCGCCTCTTAAGAGACTTTCGAAGCCTCCAGGACTACTCAAATCCTCCACAAGACAGATCTGTTGAACTGGTGACATCTGGAAAGATTAAACACAAGTAGATCATATTTTAATAGATTATAAGTCTACTAGGAAACCCAAACGCTGTCCTATATATAGGTGCATACAACAGCCAGCTCATTATTTTAGTAATAGGCCTAAAATAATGGTCAGGAAAATCGAAGTTAGAGTGCTCTCAAATGATTATTGTGTAGTCCAAAGTCCTCTTAAACGAGTAAGCCGTTTTGAGTTCGACGTTAAGCCAAGAGGCCATTGCGACAAGAGACAATCTGCCGTTGAATAGCTGCCAGAATATGATATTGACCGGACTAACTTTCACTTGACAAAGACAAACAACAGATACCTTGATAATAGTGTGATGTCGTCACAACAAAGATCATCATTGCGACAAGAGACAATTTGCCGTCCATTAACTGCCAGATGTTTACTGGACTAACTTTACTTGACAAAGACAAACAACAGACACCTTGACAATATTATTGTGATAGCGAAGATCATCTTAGATAGCTAAGACTAATTGGTTGCCCAATAAAATGTTATGTTTGTTGATATTATTGAGCTTAGATTGCATTAGATAAGATTTCTGGCGTCTATTATATTATATTATATCTTAGCTCAGCTTTGACTAGACTTGCTGAGATCATAATTAATAGACAACATTGGCGCAAACTTTTTCAAAATAGATTTAAATAAATCATTAAATTAATTTAAATTCAGTTACGCTGCCAGCTTAATGCAGGAAAATGTAATTTTAAAAACGTATTTTTTTACTTCCATTGCGCCAATGTATAATGCACAAGACTTTAACCGATGGCGCTCCAAAACACAAGCCGTATTGATGCCAATATCAAGATTTGCCCATGAAGTCAGAGGGGCAGCCGATGGTGAATAATAAACCTGGAAAAGGTCAGTTTTAAGTTGGGAATGAAACGGCACGATCGATCGACTGATATATATTATGCTGATGGAGATGCAAGGAGGCGCGGTACCACAAGATCTCCAGAGGCATCCTATAGTATAGCGTATACGTTTGTAGCTTGGCAAGTGCGTGCCACAAGGAAAGTGTTATTGATTAATTACAATCGTTAATTAAGCTTAGTCAATTTATAAATAATAATAATGATGATAATAATAATAATCAGTACCCCCGCGTTTGTAGCGGTCGCCTTGGAGACCGGCGGCGCGTGGTGTAAAGAAGGACTGGATTTCATATCTGAATTGGGGAAGAGAATTGCTTCTGCTACCCATGACCCTATGGAAGCGTCGTGCTTATTCCAGCGGACTTCGGTGGCTCTTTAACAGGGGAACGCCATCTGCCTCTCCGGAACATTTTCCACCGCTCCCCGATCGACCTGAGAAGGAGATTGACAATTCGGCAAAACGAGCCGTGGAACGACAGGAGGAAGCGTCCTACAGCAGATGAGACCGTGTCGGCCGAAAAAGACAGTCACGCGTCGTGTATTACGTTCCTTATAATAATAATAATAATAATAATAATAATAATAATAATAATAATAATAATAATAATAATAATAATAATAATAATAATAATAATAATAATAATAATAGTAATAGTAATAGTAATAGTAATAATAATAATAATAATAATAATAATAAAAATAATAATAATAATAATAATAATAATAATAATAATAATAGTAATAGTAATAGTAATAGTAATAATAATAATAATAATAATAATAATAATAATAATAATAATAATAATAATAATAATAATAATAATAATAATAATAACGGCCATTTATATGGTGCCGTAACGCGGTCATACCACTACAAGCGCGCATAAATAGACCTAGTTGTACATGTATTCAAGACCAGGAAGTTGCCTAAGGACTAGTTTTAGGTGCTTGAAGCAGCATTCGTGTAAGACCTAATCATACTTGTTGTCAATAAAAAGCCTTGTGTCTTGAATCTCAATCGATTCACTTCATCGGAATCGAAAATTCAAATCAGTCTCATAAAAGCTCTCGAACTTACATGTAAATGCGTTTCAGTCAGGCAGAAGGTGGACCCTATGATGTGCGTTTCGACGCAAGGCCTTTAAATGCATTAATAGTCAACAGTCACTTCACCGTGTACCTTCTCGAAGTTCTCATGGTTCAATAAAACATTCGATAGCTCTTTTGTTGTACAAACAAATTCTAGGTAGACGCTATTCCAAATCGAGGTTTCAGTCTGCTGCAAAGCTCAAGAGCATTATAATACCATTAATCGGTTGAGATCAATAATTTCGCATTGTGTGCCAACCATTTTCATTTTCAAAACACAGGTAGCACAGAAAAGTTGAGATTTTGCTGGATCGGAATACACTTTGAGGTCAGCTGGTTTCTGTCGTTTCATTTATGAAGGATTTAGAACAGACTCAGCATCTATAGTGCCGTTTTCGTAATATTATAATGCATCAATTTACGATGGTTGCCTTGAGTGAACTGGTAATCAAAGTCAAAATCCATTATGCGTACTTGTTATAGCGTCCTTCAAGATTCTACACAGAGGCGCTCCCAGCCACAGCGCCGACACTGCAGGTTTTTCGCGCCGAAGTGCGCAAATAATTGCGAGTGAGGGACTTGCTTAGGGTCTCAACGCGGTGGCTTGAAGCGGATTCGAATCAGCAACCATCCGGCTCCAATCTATCGTACACATGGCCGTAACCAGGATTTTGTTTCGATGGAAGGCCGGACGGAAAGACAGTGTATCGAGTATAAGCTAATAGGCAATAACGACGCACCAAAGCTTCAAGGGTAGCCTATAGTTGAAGCCAGCCTTAAACTTCTATCTTTTAGGCTTACAGTTTATTAAAGTCTCTGGCAAATATAAAGTTAACCCACTGTGTTACAGCCTAGTAGCCTAAAACCAATGCGATGTCGTTGACATTAATTTTTCAAAGATCATATATTCAGAATGGGATCCATATTTGGTAAGAAAAAGGACGTATCGAAACCACCAAAGTCGAAGAAGAAGAAAACTCAAAAAGCGAACGGCAATTCAGACATTCCCGGCTCATCACTATCCCTCCCCATAGAGCATTACGCGGCATCTCCCTCCCCAAATCCCGGTGCTCCCAATGCCTACTCGGAGCCCGAGAACGCACATACTCTACACAGGTATCCTAGCGCTGACGACCTCTCAGGTCATCCACGTCAGGTTTTCCAATCGCCGCCCATGCCGCCTCCATCTTATCCGGCTAACCAGGAACATCATAAATTATTTATGCAAACTCAACCCCAGTTTCACTCATCTGAAAACCATCCAGACCAGGTTTTCCCGATCGTACCACCGCGAATCAAGCCACCTCCAGTCCCAAGCAGCAGAGATGCACCAGGTAAGCAATAAACCAATATCTTAACACCAACACATTACAAATAAAATGCAAAGACTGTCGCTATCACTTAAACTTTAAATTGATAAAACATATATTACACCGTGATTCAACACGCTAAAAATTTCAAATATTTAGAGAATTGGAAGAAGAATATGATTCCAAAAATTCATGAGATAAAGTTGAACGGATAAAAAGATATGAATCGTTAAACTTCGTATGCCGAAATTGCAGTTTACAAGCAATTTTCTGTTAGATTCGATAAAATGTAAGTCAAACTGTTTTTTATTATCTTTATGGCCTGATAATTAATCATCCTAAAAATTTTCCAGATAGCCTATGTAATGAATTGAACTAACAATGTGATTCCAACAGTATGGTTTTGATTATTTAAATAATTAAGATGCTCAAAATGTCCTCCTGTTTGCACGCAAGCCTGGAGGCGCTGGCGCCAATGGGCAACATCAGCATCGTCGATTATCCTCTGGTTCAGGCCATCCCACACTTTTTTTAGAACAAGCGTTGCTTAACCATAAGCATAACCATAACCACAGTTTTTGTTGCTCGAAGTGACAGTTGACAAAACATCTTTATTACATAATAGTGCCTATAGAAACTAACAAAAAGCAAAAAGAGAGAACCTGTCCCACTGTCAGGGTTTCCCAAATACAATTGAAAGTAAACAGCAACAGGTTATAACGAATAATAGAGTATTAAAGTTAAATTTTTATCTTAACTAGTTAACTAAACATCCTGGGGAAAACGTCTAAAAGTGATGTTGAGTGTGCCAAATTAGAAAAGTCGTTGAAAATAAAAGAATATGGACAGATACAAGTCATAGACAGATTTGTAGTTTAATAGGAGACAGCGTAAAGTAAATGACATTTAAGTTTACGTTTAAACATGGTGAAACAGAGGGAATTGCGAATAAACAAAGGTAAGTTGTTCCAGGTCTTAGGACCAGCACTTTTAATTGAGAACATACGAGTATTTGTTCTAGTGATAATACGTCTATAATCACAGATCGTTTATATCATGGGTTGTTGTTGTCTGGTAGACTCGGTCTTGCATCACGCTACACACTTTACAATGTATAGTCCACAGGATTCAATCCTGGGCTGTTCGGAGGCCATAATGTGAGAGAAATGAAGCCTGGCGTCTCTCTTGTCAGCATTTCGATGGTTTCCGTGGCTTTGTGGGCTGGCGCTATTCTGTTGGGTCTATAAATTTCTCGTAACAGGTGGAAGATGTTGTGACAGCAGAGCGTTGCGATAATATGCTCCGTTAATTTTTTACTTCAGGATCACTGAGCACCAAAATTGGGAACTATCAAGAATCGAAAACGCAACGAACACCATAACAGACTTGCTGAAATCCGAAATTTCTGGAGATGAAGTTTAAATATTCATATCTTTGTATCCGTTCAAATTTATGGCATGATATTTTGGAATCCTATTCTTGATGAAATTCTCTATATATTTGGAAAATTTTAGATTAATTAATCATCAGATATTACAGATGTAAGCAGTGACGTAACTAGCGTTGGGCTTGGGGGAGCTTAAGCCCCCCCCCCCCCAAACGAAGCTGAAGCCCCCCCCCCCCCCAAATGAAATCAAGCCGTTGTATGCTTACGGCTAATTTAAATAGACTACCGCATGGACGGCGTACATGCAGTTACGGACGACCGGCCATGACTGCCTATAAAACTGGCTCCATTTGAGGTCGACACAGCCAAACATGCGCTGGTCACTGGGGCTCCGCTCCAGACCCCGATGGGGAGCTTACGGTAAAGACAAAACCTTTCTCTTTTACAGTAGCAGTTTTATTTTTATTGTTATCCTGGTAGCTTGAGCCTTGCGACACTGAAAAACGACTTAATCTTACAATTTTCGCAATTTTCCCGTTCACAAATAGCTGGCAAACAAGAGCCTAAAAATGGCTCCATTTGAGGTCGACACAGCCAAAAATGCGCTGGACGCTGGGGCTCCACCCCAGACCCCGCTGGGGGAGCTTACGACGCTCCCCCAGACCCCCTAATCGGGACGGGCTTCGTGCCTTCGGCACTCGCAACTTCGCGCCTTCGGCGCCGCCACTCACGACCAATTACAATACAGCGTCCTGGCACTTCTTTTACACTTTAAGCATTGGTCATACTTAAGGCTTAAGCCCCCCCCCCCAAACTAAAAGTCCTAGTTACGTCCCTGGATGTAAGTAAAACAGTTTGGTTTACATTTTGTTGAATCTAACAGAAAAATGCTTGTAAACTGAAATTTCGACATATAAAGTTGAACGACACACAATTTATCTTTTTATCCGTTCAAATTTATCTAATGAAATTTTGGAATCATATTCTTGGTCCAATTCTCTAAATATCTGGAAAATGTTTGCGTGATATGTTATCAGGCATTAGAGATATAAGAAAAATAATTTGGCTTTTTTTAATCATGGTGTATAATCTTTTTCCAAGTATGTGACATGGAATTATCTTGCCAATAATTATCTATTATTATCCTGCTATTCAGCTCCTGGGCACATTGCTTGCCCCATAGTTGTTTAAAAGGTTTTTCGTTTTTTATTCGCTCCCAAAAAACGGGGTTTTTTCGTTTTTCATTTTTTCCATCGTTTTATTCCGTTTTTAAAAAAAAAATTATGTAACGCTATTTATTTATTCTCTGTCTCTTATTATTTTCCTTAATTTAGTTTTTCCTGATATTCCTTACGTTTTCAGCCCAATCTCAAGGTTTCAGATAACTGACATCATTATTTAATCGTTTAACGTCATCATTTAAGCGATACATGTAGAAAGTAAACAAGGGTTTCATGTCTAAAATGCAGTTTAAGATGTAAAATGTCAAATTATTTTTGGTTTTGGTTTCTTTGTCTTTTTTTCAGTTTTTTTTCGAATAAAACGACGTTTTTTCCGTTTTTTATTTCGTTTCCATAATTTTTTACATCTATAGCTCGCCCACAATAATTATTGCCTGTGTGGTAGGCTACCGCTACCTCACTCATCTCAATCGGGTGATAGGCTATTAAGGCAGATGGAACTGCCTTCGGGCAGAGATCTCATCATCATCATCATCATCGTCGTCATCATCATCATTGTCAGCATCAGCAATTCAGCATCAACAACATCATCCCATTCATCAGCGAATTGCGGGAACTCAGAGGCAACGGCTACCAGACCAATCTAGCAGAGCATAAACTTCAAGACGGAGGTTGAAATCACCGGCTATAGGCTATATCAGTGGTTCCCAACCAGGACTGCACTCAAGGGTATACGCGGGTAAACGGCGTATACTCACCTCCGGGAAACCAGGGTAGCCTATACGCGGTTCAAAACCAGGGTACACGGGTATTTATCGTTGGTACACGGGTATACGATAAATTCGGGCCAATTCGGAGCAAATGACTAAAAAAGTCACCAGGTTTTTTCTTGGCGACTTTTAGGAAAGTTTCGGGGCGGATGACAAAAAAGATCATCATTTTTTTCGGACGAAAAATTGGCGACTTTTACGAAAAAATTTGGGCTGGAAAATTTTACCGGCGGTACTGTGCGCTCACCTCAAAAGTTCTGAGTACAGCTCTGTAATTCCAACCCGTGGCCCGCGGGCCAAAATTGGTCCGCCAGACCTTAAAAATGGCCCCACATCTCTCAAAGAATTAGAAACTATATGAAAAAATTCACATTTTGAACAGGATATAACACATAATTAATTTCTATTACAATTTCTTTCATTTTGACGTCTATAAAACATAGAACATTCTATTTTTATTTGGTTCCATGACACTTAATCTCGCGACACTTAGTACCGCGACAGTTAGTACCGGACACTGGCGGACAGTACTGTTAATCCCAGCGACACTTAATCCCGCGACCAATTAATCCCGCGACAGTTAATCCTGGCGACATTTAATCCCGGCGACACTTAATCCCGCGACCAATTAATCCCGCGACAGTTAATCACGGCGACATTTAATCCCGCGACACTTATTACCGGGGAAAAAATAGCCTAACATTTAAAAAAGTTAAATTCCATAAAATCAATATTCACAGCAATAATTCACTATTGTTCAATAGAGTTAAGCCTTTGCAGTTAAATATTATAAAACCAGTAAAATTCGATAAAAGCAATATTTACAGCAATATTCATTGTTTTTCATAAAGGAACTCCGTTGGCATTGTCGCGATGCTTAATGCAGGCTATTCGTAATTTCCATGTATTACAGCTTGTTTACTTTGCTACTGCAGCCGAAATTCGCCTCCATATCACTGCCCTAACGTAGAATGGACTTCACAAATCGCGTTTAAAATCCTTTAAAGTGATCGTTTTATGTACAGATGTACAACAGAAAACCCGAACAGATCTACCTAATTTGCTATGTGGACAACAATAGTCGTACAAATGTTCGTAGGCCTACTCACGTGTGTACATGCAGGTATTAAGTGTCGCGGTATCAAATGTCGTGGGGTTATGTGTCGCCGGGATTAAATGTCGCCGGGATAAACTTCGCGGGATTAACCGACGCGGGATTAAATGTCGCTGGGACTAAGTGTCCGGTATTAACTGTCGCGGTATTAAGTGTCTCGGGATTAAATGTCGTGCTACCTTTTATTCAATTGCAGCAACTTTATATGCTTTTAGTTAATTAAATTTTAGCTCTGTGGCCCCCTAATGTCCTTCATATAAGAAAGAGTGTCCCTCGTGTCCTCCAACCTAGAAAAAGTGGCCCCAAGCCAAAAAAGTTGGGAACCACTGGGCTATATATAGTAAATATGCACTTGGGTCTTGTACAGTAGAATTGTTCGGGTAGCAAGGTGAATTCGTCGAAGAAGGCTACATTTTGTTTGCTATGTTTCTGGTTTCAGAAGACGATGGTCTCTATCTGGAAGAAAAGAAGAAAATAATGGATCACCAGATCGAAACGAGTCAGTGGCTGAATCTTAATTGGCCTCAATCGCTCCAAAATAATAAAACTCGTTTATTATACTCAACAATTTAAAAGGCTTCTTTAATTATTTGTTTCTCGCATTGCAATATTATTGCGCAGAAAACTAGCATCATAAGAATTATATACATTATATAACATCGGCTTCTCAAGGAGGCCCTAATCATGTTCAGCAGCAAACATCAGATAGCGTAGGTTCCTAGAGGGCCTATGTTGATTTAAACACATTAATTTTGGTCGCTTAGTCATTATTATTTAGCGTTTGCAGTTCGCGCTAAGCCAGCGCACAGCATCGTCATCAACAATATGCAAAGCGGACAGTCCACCAGGAAAACCAGTTATTCTGCAGTCATTGACTATGTGATACATTGTCTGCACCTCTCCGCAGTCGCAGAGAGGGTTCGAAGCTTGCTTCCACCCAAGGGCGGATACAGAAATTTTTGACGGGGGGCTAAAAATTCTTGACACCTTGGGTCTGGGGCCAAAAAAATTCGCATCCGCCAAAAAAGTTGATGACCTTTTTTTTTTTAGTCATCCGGCCAAATTTTCGGGAAAATCATACCATTTCATCCTCCGGTGAAACCAAATGGGGGGGGGGCACGATACATGGGCATTTCTAAATGGGGGCCACCATGGCCGGATTGGCCCCCCCCTGGATCCGCCCCTGCTTCCACCGAACTTGATTTGCAGCGCAGCGGCCCTGACCGGTTCTGAATCGATTCAGCGTCGTCCAGAGGCGGCGAGATAAGTTGTAGCCGGGGGGCCAGACAGATGGCACGGCAACAAGGGAATGGTTTGCAGCGTCAGTTGTTGACCATTCTGCACTCCAGGCCGAATTATTAGCTGTCATGTCCTCAGCTGGTGGATCTAACCATATCGGCCGTCTCGAGGGGAGACGCATGGCGGGGTGGAGTAAGATGTCACGTTGTAGCGGTAGACTGTCATTTGAGCGGACTTTACCGAGTTGTTTCGCCGTAGCCTCCAACCTTCTGAGGTGTGGAGGGGGATGTTAGTCATTGCGTTACTACATTGACTAATGTTCTCTTAATTTCAGATCAGAGGAATCCCGAAAATGATTACGCCTCTCCAGAATCGAGTAAGAACTGTTTATAATTATCGTCATCGTATCTACATCAATGTGAACCACGACTTTTGAACAATTATTTTATTGACACGTTCTTTGGCACAATCTTCTTATCATAATTAAACTATTGGCAAAACTAATAAAACAAAATAGACATTATGTTTTCGATTATTATTTTGACGTCGTTGTCGTTAAATCTGAGGCAAACTAATAGACATTGCCTGTATGTCTACTTAACCCGTTAAGGACCATCGTTCGTTTTACGAACATATTTTTTGAAGACGTCAATTTGGGTGACGCCATGATTTTAATCTCCTGTACCAATGTTTTTATGTCAGCAGGAAGATTGATTTGTCAGATAGAATGAAAAAATTATAGTTTTTTAAGTTTTGAACTGTTTTTAACTAATGCCAAAAACTGCAAAACTACGTATAATCGCCGTATTTTGTTAGCAAAGTTGTTATTTTGGTGTGATGTGCGAGAACACTCAAACTGATATGCATTTAAAAAGTGCACATATTTGTCACAAAACACATGACATTTGTATAATTTTCCTGTAAAAAACGAAGTTATAAAAAATTCATATCTGGGTCATGTTCGTTTTACGAACAATGGTCCAATAGGCTACTGATGCGTCATGTCAAGTCAACGTTGATTTACAGACGCCTACATGCATATATAAGTCTGAGTTACATAATTATAAACCAACTCAAATTGCAGGCCTATGCTTGTAGGCCCATGCACGTAAGCATGTATGCATGTATGGTGTATGTACAGTATACATGTATGCATACGTGCACTTATGCGTGCATGTATGTATTCGTACAGGAATGTACGTATGCATGTACACATGCATGCATGGATACATTGTTATATGTGCATGTACTGTATTTATGTATGTATGTATGTATGTATGTATGTATGCATGTGTGCGTGTATGCGTGTATGCGTATATGCGTGTATGCGTGTATGCGTGTATGCGTGTATGCGTGTATGCGTGTATGCGTGTATGCGTGTATGCGTGTATGCGTGTATGCGTGTATGCGTGTATGCATGTATGCATGTATGCATTTATGTATGTATGTATGTATGTATGTATGTATGTACGTATGTACGTATGTACGTATGTATGTATGTACGTATGTATGTATGTATATGAGCATTTATATAGCGCCCTAACAAGAATCTCACGAAGTAGCTACCCAACAGATCTAAACAGATGCATACATGTATGTATGTATGCGCGTATGTATGTATGTATGTACGCATATATGTATGTATGTATGTATGTATGCATGTATGAATGAATGAATGTATGCATGTGCGCATGCATGTATGTATGTATGCATGTATAGTATGTATGATCGTGTGTCTATATGTGAATATGTATATGTATATATGCAGATATGTATGCAAGTACGGTATGCAGGCATGCATGCCTGCATATGTGTATGCATGTATCCATATGTGTAATTTTATGTATATATATATGTATGTATGTAAGTATGTATGTACTTATGTACGTATGTACATGTATGTATCCAGGTATGGATGTATGCACGCAAGTATGCATATATTATAATAGATGTGTTAGTGTAAATGCATGCATGTCTGCATGTATATATGTTTGCATGCATGCACGCGTTCATGTATGCATGTATAATGCCTGTATATATTTTGCATGTAGTGTGTACTGTGTATATAATGTATGTAGCCTATGTATTGTATGTATGTATATATGTATGCATGCATGTATATGTATGTATGTATGTATGTAATACTATGTATGTATGTCTGTATACATGCATGTATTGTATTTTCCATTTTCAATACTTTATTATGTTGCGATGTCATTTCCTGCAAGGTCGATATAGCGCATGTTGTCAGTAGCCTATTAGCCCAATGTTCGTAAAACGAACATATGCCGTTTTGCATATGTTATTTGAGATTTGTCAAAAAACAATACATATACGTTGAAACATTATTTTTAAGGTCCAAAATATCATCGCAGTTGATAAAAATTTTGCCTAATAAAGTTTTGGTCCATAACGGGTTAACCCTGGTGATAATGGTGATGGGGAACTTTTAGAATCGAGGCCCAAATTGATGGCGGACAGTAACTACGATTCGATCTACGGAACCGACATCAGTTTTAGAAAAGGAGACATTCTACAGCTACTCAGAGACGAGTAAGTATATTAGGCCTACCACTTATTGATTATGTGGTTTATATATTTTAATCATCCATCTATCTACAATTTATCTATCAGGCTGTCTATTAATTAATTGTGTGGCAGAGCTGTACTGCTATCACACGCGTCCACAGGTGGCGGATAGTGGAACGACCTCTAGATAATTTATAGAGGCTAGCTGCAAAATAAGCAGGGTAAAACCTGACGAATAAGCAGTCATGGACCAACAGCGGCAAGGCTACCAGGGCGCAGTATGGGACGTGGTTGGCACCGCGTCCTGTGAGAAAAGCTGCATGTGCCCTACGACGGTCTTGCGACAAGGTGAGTATAATAGGCCGCCTTTAAATAAGCCTTAATAGTGAGGACGTTAAGCTCTTGCATTGTGCAAACTGTGGATAAAAGCAACAAACTTTTTTGTATTGAAGAAAAACATATTTTAAGACTTTTCAGCCAGAGGCATCAATTAATTCGATCCGGAACATAACTAAAAAAATTAGTAAAATGTCCGAAAATTCGGTTACTTTTGCTCTTAGATCGACCATTTGGGCGAATTTATTGGGCTATTTTCGATCTACAGAGCCAACCTTGTGCGACAGCTAGGCTTTAAAACTAGTTTCATGAGCGATAATTGGGCTGAACACTTATAAACAATTATTAATTAAAGTTGTTTTTCGCTCGTATTGTGCGCAAGAACATTAATATTTTTGAACATGGATTATGTAAATTTGCATGCATTTCAATAGTTGTGTTTGGAAGGTTAGAATTTGAATAACGTAGCGATGTTTAACCAGTGCTTTTAATCGACTCGGCAGTCTCAGTACTTGCCAGTTAATTGAACGTGCAGTGTGTGTAATGTATCGCTTAAATAGCGTTCTAAATTATTCACCTATCGCAGCATAAGTATTTTCCATCAATCCTACTTCTGCTTTGGCATGAATACTTTTCATTTTAATTTTGCAGACTATGGCCTGTCCATGTAAACGGTATGGCCGTCCAAGAAATCGCTAAAATAGAGCGCTGCGACTTATCAGCATCATTGCCATGATGCAATGCTCTCATTAAGTAATCAACACGAAATCCCAAGTAAAAGGGTTAAGTTAATAGGTAAAAAGTTAATAATTATAATTTAAAATATTAAGTAAATAATACCATTAAATAGAAAGTTCGAAAGTGAAGAAACCTGCTCTCCTAAAACTGATTATTCGCTTTTAAGCATCTCTTGATGTCTTGGGTCAGGTTGAGCATTGTGAATTTCGGTTAGGGTCTGGTTAGGCGCCTTGTTTGTTGGTTTGGGTTAGGAATAGCGTTAACATCAGATACTGTGCAAAGATATATGCCAGTGAACAGTATCTAATAAGAACACAATCTAACTCTAACCTACACTCATGATGCCTTAACCTACTATTGTGTGCTTCCATTATTTTTTCCCCAACATTTTTCTTATTAACTTGAATACTTATTTTTTCATCAATTTGGTAGACCTGTTTTAATTATCCCTATTTCGTCATAATATGAAAACTTAGTTTTCATTAATTTGGTCTACATTTCTTAATTTCTTCTATTGCTGTAATAAAATAAAATGTACTATTTACTTACTTAGAAGTTGTGCTAATTTGTTGTGTTGATTACTTACTCAATGCATTGCACCATGGGAAAGGGCTGATATGTCACAGCACTCTATTTTAGCAATTTTTTGGGGTGGATATACTGCCTGCATGAACAGGGCCGTTGTCTGCACGATTACCCTTTTCATCGATCTAGCTTCCATAAGTTTCATTAAGGGAAGAATTTATTTTTAAATCAGTATTGCTTTTATTTGGTCTACAACAACTATTTCGTATCAATCTATGTTTAAATAAAATATATTGTTCATCAATCCAGTTTTAATTTCAGCAATAATCTTTTCATTGATTCCACTTCTATTTAAGTAAACATTTTTCATAAATCCAACTTCTGTTTACCGAGAAATCTTTTCGTCAATCCTACTTATCTGCATCCAACGCTACAATCCACTAAATGATGAATAATTTTTAGAACACTAATGCGATAGATTACCCTGTGTGTTTGTGTGTGCCTGAATAAAGTTGCTGTCGAGAAAAAAGGTGGAGCGAATTGATTGTGGAATTCCATTCTGTAGAGAGGGATCTATGCAGGCAAAGCAACTGGATTGAGCCAGTGCAGACATGAGGAACATATAAGTCAGGCTAATCAGAGGATATGAGAGGATCCAATGGTGAGGCAGAGAGGAGACGAAGCATGAGATCACAAAGATGCTTAGGAGAAAGACCCAATTGAGACATAAAAACCAAAGAAAATATTGTGTCGCAAATTCAGCCTTTGTTGGCCGGAGCTAAAAAACTTGGCCGGAAGTATTGCATGAAAAGGTAGAACAATTGAGAACATTCCACTAAGGCAAGATGCATTACAAGTGTGACATCTCAAACATTCTGGGTATCAGGCTGGATATGTTTGGAGTCAAGCTTTCTTTGCCTGTCTTGCCAATTCCTGCAGGCTGTTCTACAAAAATTACACTGCTTTAAAGATTACTTACTTAGAGTTTGGTGTCAATAAAAAGGTTTTTCTTCAATTTCTCCAATGACGTGTGATTGACTTGTTTATCAGGTGTCCCACATGCCCATTTGGTCAGTTGAAAGTGACTGCTATCACGGAGATGAAAGGTTTTTGATCGTGCAATTTTATGCAATGTTCATAACTCAAAACTGGAAAACAAATGTGTTTAGCTGCTCTAGATCAAAAGTTATGGAAGAAGTCTGAAAATGTCATAAATTACACCGATGCATATTTACGTACTTTTTTGTTCTACCCAACCAACTTCAGCAGCAAACATATTTTGGTCAGTTTTTCACTTTAGACGCTTCAAACTGTCCAGTTCTTCATACCAAATGACCAGGAATTATTGTCACAAGTACTGGTTGTCAGGGTAAAATTTTATCTTAATGAGACAACCGACGGGCAGATCGTGAATAACTGGACAATTTTGTAGAGAAAACACTTTGACATTATGTTAAAATAGTGATAGAAATAAATGACAGCATATTTAAACTGACATTTGGCCTCGGCTGAGCTATCGTGCTATATAAATCATAAATATTATTATTATTATTATTATTATTATTATTATTATTATTATTATTATTATTATTATTATTATTATTATTATAACACACATTTATTTTTTCCAAAGAAAATAACAAAGTCATTTAAAGTCTAATGGAATTACTCCTGTTCACAATAAGAACTAACATAGGTCTTCAGTGCAAGACCTCCATGTGTATATTATTATTATTATTATTATTATTATTATTTAATTACCTGGTACTAGTGATACAAAATGTAAATCAAATATTTTCTAAAAATTGTGGTGCCAGCATGCATTTTTATAGGAAAAATCCCAAATGTTAAAGACCTGTTTTACAACTGGAATTTTGACATTGTGTCTATTTATGACATTATTTTTATGTTATTTCTTCCATGACAGAAGCAAATGCATCACTGATATTAGTATTTGGTATCTGCTGAAAGTACTCTTCAAGTTCTAAAGTTGTATTGGTGTGCAGAACATTGTGCTACCCCACACGACTATATTGCAACCGTATATTGTAATGTGTCATGTTGTCAAAAGACGACATATTCTGCATCTAAGTGCAATATGGAGTTGCCTATCGGTTCTGGAAAAGTGCAGTTTTAGCAAGTATGCATATGTGTATGGTTTTAATTAGGTTAGTAATGTTTCATGTTGTCAAAAACCACATATTCTGCATCTATGTGCATAAAGAGTTGCGTATCGGCTCTGGAAATGTGAATTTTTTGCATACTTTCATAGTATACTTGTGCTCTATCAATTGTTCCACACAAGTATGCATATGTGTAATGTTTCAATTAGGTTAGTATTGTTACATGTTGTCAAAATACCACATATTCTGCATCTATGTGCATAAAGAGTTGTGTATCGGTTCTGGAAATGTGAATTTGTGCATACTTGCATAGTATACTTGTGCTCTATCAATTGTTCCACACAAGTATGCATATGTGTAATGTTTCAATTAGGTTAGTATTGTTTCATGTTGTCAAAATACCACATATTCTTCATCTATGTGCATAAAGAGTTGTGTATCGGCTCTGAAAATGTGAATTTGTGCATACTTGCATAGTATACTTGTGCTCTATCAATTGTTCCACACAAGTATGCATATGTGTAATGTTTCAATTAGGTTAGTAATGTTTCATGTTGTCAAAAGACCACATATTCTGCATCTATGTTCATAAAGAGTTGCGTATCAGCTCTTGAAATGTGAATTTTTTGCATACTTTCATAGTGTACTTGTTTTGTATCAATTGTCCAACACTGTGTAATGTTTAAATCGGATTAGTAACATTTCATATTGTCAAAAGACCACATATTCTGCATATTGGTGCCATAAATAGTTGCAACTTGGCTCTGGAATGTCATTTTTTAGCATACTTTCATAGTATACTTGTTCTGTATCAATTGTTCCACAATGTACAATGTTTAAATCAGATTAGTAATGTTTCATGTTGTCAAAAGACCACATATTCTGCATCCAAGTGCAGTTTCGAGCTGCATATCAACTATTGAGCATGTGCATTTTTAGCATACTTTCAACCATCTGTTTAAGTATGTTCCCGTTTGAATTTTTTGATGCCTCTGGCTGAAAAGTTTTAAAATATGTTTGTCTTGAAGCTGTAAAAATTTGTTGCTTTTATCCACAAGATGCACAATGCACTGCGTTTTTGGACCTTAACCTCCTCACTATAAGCCCTTGCTGCCTTGCGAGTAGGTCCAAGCACCAAAGGCTAGGTTCTACACCGAAAACAAGGGTTGACGACAGGAAGGGCATCCGGTTGTAAAAACTTTTCTCCAATTTTTCTCTATGGATCCAAGTACACTTTCGAATGGACAAAAGAAGAGATGGGAGGACGGACATGAAACAACTCAAGCTGAAAGATGAAGACACCAAAGACAGAGGAAAGTGGAAGAGGAGGATCCGAGTGGCTGACCCCTCCGTTGAGAGGGATTAATTCAAGCCTGAAGGAAAAGAAGAAGAAGAAGAAGACTGTCTATTAATTAATCAATCCTTCCATATATTCATCCATCCAGTCATCTACCTGTTTATTAATTATCTCAATGCATCTATCCACAATTTATGTCTATCTATCCGTCTGTGGATATATAGTCAATTAATGATTAATCCATCCATCTCTCCATCTACTCATTGATAAATCCATCCAACCATCCATCCAACTATCTTCTATCTTCCAATGTATCTATCTAGCATTAAATATAAATTTTATATTTTATAAATCCATCCAACCATCCATCCAACTATCTTCTATCTTCCAATGTATCTGTCTAGCATTAAATATAAATTTTATATTTTATAAATCCATCCAACCATCCATCCAACTATCTTATATCTTCCAATGTATCTATCTAGCATTAAATATAAATTTTATATTTTATAAATCCATCCAACCATCCATCCAACTATATTCTATCTTCCAATGTATCTATCTAGCATTAAATATATATAGGCCTAGTCACAACATATTTTTTACTCTATTTTCTCTAGCTCACTCACTTTTCGTTTGTATACAATATATATATGTGTATATATATACATATATATATATATATATATATATAAATAAAAATGAAACTTTCCAATAGTTCCTGTTAACACCACGCCGAAACTAACCCACCGATTGTTGTGAAAATTTACCAAAACCTTCCATTCCAATAGCACCGTGTCTTAAGATTTTTTCACACGAAAAAACGCAATCGTTTCCACAAAAAGTGAACTTTGCAATCCGTTCGTCCGCCATTTGCAAATTTAACACGTCCCACACGGCTGCCAGATTTCAGAAAAGCTGTCTCCAAACACAGCAGCCGAAACATGAATGATGTCGTGTCCTGTGACGTCATAAGCGATTCAAAATTTCACTAAGCGGCCTTTCCCCAAAGCGGCCTTCACGGCGTGACGGAGGAAAGGAGCGGAGGGAGCGGGACGAAGACGGTGGGGAGGGAGCGAAGGGGAGGGGCGGGGGAGGGGAGGAGGGGGAGGGGGGTCTCTTTTCAGCCACAGCAACGCGTGGCCGGGTTCAGCTAGTATATATATATATACATGTATGCATGGGCGGAGTGTATCATGGCTAGGGGCTAATTCCCCAAGAGGCCCAGATTCATCTTTTTTTAAACTGTGAAAATTGTATATTTTCCAGGGTTAGCCCCCTCCCAGAAGGCCCAGGCTAATAAAAGGTCTTTTCACGAACGAAACTTCAATCGAATGACTACAAAAAAGGTCATCAACTTTTTTGTCCGGGGAAAAAATAGCATTTTCATGAGATTTTACCCCGATGACTAAAAAAGTGGCCATCAAGTTTTTTGACCGAGAAAATATTTATTGCATGTGCCGCTCGATCTGGACCAAGTCTCCGCCCCAGCAAAGCCCAAGTACTTTTTAACCCCCCTCCCTTCCCCAGAACGGAAACCAAACTCCGCCCATGCATGTATGCTAGTTAAGATTATATTTTTGTGTTATTTCATTTCACATTCGGCCGTATTAGATTTGTTTAACCCAACGCTCTCAGGTGGTCCTAGCTATAGGGATCTTCGGCCCCTTTTGGGTCTCATGGGTAGGCATAAGCCAACATGTTTGACTACTATGATGTAATTACGAAATGTTATGAATTGGTTGCCGAATAAAATGTTATGTTATGTTATGTTATGCTATATATGGTACATACATGCATACATACATACATACATACATACATACATACATACATACATACATACATACATACATACATACATATATATATATATTATACATACATACACAAATATTTTGTGCGTATATACAGGGTGCGGCCAAAAAAATACCCCATGACGAAAATCGCGATTTCTCAAAAACTGCTGAATATTTTGTTATAAAACTTCGCCAGTCTATTTGACACATATTTATCTACAACTTGGCTAAATCTAATTAAATTCGAATCATGAACACCAAAATGGTGCAACCCTGATGTGAAACAATGCAATTTTCGCTTCAACAGACATTTAGTGACAGCAATAAGTAACAAAGTAACGGCGCAGACAGAAATGTAACAAAGTTCAAGGTTACTTATTGTTCTTGACAAGATTAGGCCACACTGTTAAGTTTTGTGCAATGAATGTTCGAAGTGAACACCGTTTGCCTTTACTCAAGCTTGCAGACGTTTTCGAAAGCCCAGAACAGTCTTCTGAATGGTTTCAAGTGACAAAAGTCATTCCAGATGATTTGCCGCGTATTTTTCAGTTCAGAAATGTTCTTTGGCTTTGTGGTAAGTTTGTTGTAAGTCTCAAGCATTGCACCCCAGACAGCATAGTCGAGTGGATTCATATCTGGGAAATTTGGCGGCCACGAATCCTTGTCGATGAAGTCAAGACAGTGGCTTGTTAACCAATCTTGGGCCAGCGACGTGAGCGGGCGCTCCATCTTGCTGAAAAGTGAACTGATTTCCCTAGACAGTGTGACAATCATCGACAAGCTTAGGCAAAAGATTCTCCACGTAGTAGGCTACTTACATGTAGCATTGACTTCGACCTTCTCGTCAATGAATTTTAAGCGTTCTTTACCCTCGTAGCTGACACTTGCAGAAACCATGATGTGGGGAGAGAACTTGGCTCTCTCGACCAACAGACGCATGGATGGATATCGGCTTTTTTCTTCTACGCACAGACACGGCTGTTTTGATTATTAATTGGTGGGTTGATGTAAAAGATCTTTTCATCGGTGATGAACACGATCCGCAAAGCGGAAATGACGTAATTATGGCACACCACAGGCTATGTTATGTAAAAAATATGGTTTTCTATTTCGTGAATGCCTTGTTCAATTGAAAAAATGCAGTTCTTTCTTCTGCCCGATGTCATGATCACAAATTTAAAGATATTGACATGAAATTTTAAGAGAATATGTAAAAATATGTTACGAATAAGAATGAAAATATTTGTAACAAAATATTCAGCGGTTTTTGAGAAATCGCAATTTTCGTACTGGGGTATTTTTTTGGCCGCACCCTGTATATATATATATATATATACAAAACATGCGGAGTCGTCGTTCTCTGTGGTTGGTCCAACAACCTGGAATGGACTTCCCTTG
Organism: Lumbricus rubellus; assembly: GCA_945859605.1. Taxonomy (NCBI): domain Eukaryota; kingdom Metazoa; phylum Annelida; class Clitellata; order Crassiclitellata; family Lumbricidae; genus Lumbricus; species Lumbricus rubellus. Next base: position 1,560,556 of record OX243817.1, read on the forward strand.
ACTATGCGACACCTCCCAAACTGTTCTCAATTTCAAAAACTGTTGAAGACGTTTTTTGGCTTGATCACGGCCAGGACCGCCTGTGAGTAGGTACCTTGATGGGGCTCAATATAATTTCTAATTGATTGATTGTTATGAAACAGAGCAGCGAATGGGTATTATTTCGTGAAACACCTTACCACGAAAGAAGAAGGCTACGTTTACAAGGATTATGTCTCAATGGTGACTAGCCACGACGTGGAATCTCAAAAGTAAGCTAGAACAACAGGAATTTATAAATGTGAAGAGATTTAATTCGGAGATTTAATATAGCGCGTCTGAAAGATTTGAAACATGGATGGATGGATGGATGGATGGATGGATGGATGGATGGATGGATGGATGGATGGATGGATGGATGGACGGATGGACGAATGGATGGATGTATGGACGGATGGACGGACGGATGGATCGATGGATGGACGGATGGATGGATGGATGAACGGACGGACGGATTGAGGGACGGACGGACGGACAGCAAGCCGATAGACAGACAGATAGACAGATCGTGGATCTGTGGGTATGTTTTATTATTAGTTGTGATTTTGAATTAGTACTAGGAAATGAATTCCAAACTTGAAAGAAAAAAGAAGCTGATTACTGTAATGTAATGATGATGATGCCGTCCATTCTCATTCCTGAGGGTCGGGGACCAGAGGCAACGACAGCAGCTTCCTCCATTCCTCTCTGTCCTGCGCCCATCTGGCACAGTCCACAGGTGATAGTCCGGTCCAGTCACATACATCATCCATCCAGCGCCTTCTTGGTCTTCCCCTTGCTCTGGTTCCATCGATTCGTCCATGTATTAGCAGTGTCGATATGTTATCCGCCCTCATCAGGTGTCCGAAGTATCGCAGTTTCCTTTTCTGCACCCTCTCCAACAGTCTCTGTTTCGGTTGCAGCTCCGCCAATATTGAGACATTTGTTCTGTGTGCCCTCCAATCAACCTGCATCATTCTTCTGTATGTAATCATCTCAAAAGCTGTCAATCTCCTTCTATCCGCCGCCTTCAGAGTCCATGCCTCACTTCCATACAACGCCACCGACCATACCATCGCCTCCATGACTCTCCTCTTCAGCAAATCACCGACTGAACGATCCTTCCACAAGCAGTCCAGTGACCCCATCGCCGTCCGAGCCATCCCCAATCTAGCCCTGATCTCACGGCTACCGTCTCCAGTGGCATCTATCAATGCTCCCAGATAACGGAAAGCCTCAACCTGTTCTAGAAGTTCTCCATTGCATGTGATCTGAACTGCTTCTCTCGTTTTGGATACTACCATAACTTTTGTCTTTTTTATACTTATTTCCAACCCGTACGCCTTTGAGACCTCGTTTACCTTATCCATCAGTTGTTGAAGTGCTGCCGCTGAAGTCGCAATTAGAACGATGTCGTCCGCATAACGCAGATTGTTTATTGTGCGTCCACTTATGGTAACTCCTATCCAACCCAGTTCATCCGCCGATTCTCGCATCACGTACTCTGAGTAGCAGTTGAAAGACAATGGCGACACCAGACAGCCCTGCCTCACTCCTTTTCCTATCCTAAGCCATTCCGTTAGTTCTTTTTCCACCCGGACCGCGGCTTGTTGATTGCTGTATAGATTCTTGATCGCATCCACCGTATGGCTACTCATGCCCATTCCTTTCAGCACCGACCATAATTTCCGATGGCTTACCGAGTCAAAAGCCTTCTTGAAGTCAATAAAGGCCATGTACATGGGTACGGAGGCTTCCCGCGCCTTCTCCATGATGATTTGCAGGTTGAACATTTTATCTCTAGTGCCCATGTGCACCCCTTTACGAAAACCCATCTGTACATTTGCCAGTTCCTCATCCGCCGTCCTATGTATCCTGTTGAGTAGAACTCTAAGTAATATCTTGCTTGCATGACTGATGAGAGCAATTGTTCGATGTTCCTCACATTTTTCGGTACCCTTGACTTTTGGGATGGTCACAAAGATAGACTTAGCCCATTCTACAGGCCATGCACCTGTCTCCATTATTTGATTGCATAGTCTGCAGAAGGCTTCAGCCATCGCATCGCTGTCGACCTTCCATAGCTCCGCTGGTAGATTATCAATTCCTGTTGCCTTCCCTTTCGGTAGCCTTTTGATTGCATCTCTGATTTCATCAATAAGTATAGGTGCAAACTTCTCCGTGTTTCCACCATCTACCACTGGGCCGTCTTTGTCCACCACCTCGCTCTCGTCGTTCTTATACAGTCCTTCGGTATATACTAATGTATACTAATACTAATGTAATGGAACGTAATTAATTAATTAATTAATTGCTCCATTCCTAGCAATCCCCATTCAGCAGCGTTCCAAGTTCTAGTACACAGATATAAAAAAGAGAGAAAACAAGAGATATATACACACAGACAGAGAGAGAAGGAGAGACAGAGACAAAAGAGAGACAGACAGACAGACAGAGACAGAGGGAAGTAAGGGAATTGCATAATGACAGGCCTACTAAAATAACGAGTTTGAGCAACAGTTAGTTCTAGCTCGTGGGACAAACATGTCAGACCTGTCCATGTCCTTAGAACAGATAGGTCGATGAGAAGATGCAGAAAGAGGAGAAGAAATGCGGTCCTCGAGATAATGTGAGTACAAACCCAGTTTAGATTCGAGTACTCCGAGCCAGGGACTTTATATTGGATGCGGGCAGAGAGCAGACAGAAGCCTGTTCAGTTTTCAGTTGGTTGACCATATTATACCCGATTATAATTTTATGAGGATATTTAGGGAGGCGAGCAAACAATCGAGCAGCAGCATTGAGAATTGATTGAACGGGTGATAGGCGGACTTTAGGACGACCAATAAAAAGGGAATTACAGTATATAGTCAATTCTGGAACAGACAAATGGGTGGACTAGGGATGTCATGCATGGGAAAAAGGGATAGATCTCTGAATGACCTTGAGACACGACGTAGGTGAAGCTCAGAGGTGCGTGCAAGGTTGGTCACGTGTTCCAAGATCGTGAGTGAGCTGTCGAAAGTGACACCTGTAGTGCAAGATGGGAAACCGTAGCCTTATCAATAGCTGCATATAAGCTTAGAATATGCATCTGCAGTGGACAGTATGCATGGCTGTTTGAGTTGAATGGAAGGTCCGATTAGGCCTACTATTACATTACAACGAGGAGGAGGAACAGAAAAAAATGGATCATTTCACTAGGACAGGTTCTTACAGAAATTAGTAATAAGATTTCTTCTGCTTCCTGATCTCATTCCGTAATAGTGTCTTGATTTGACATATATACATGTATGTCACTCAGTATGTGTATGGCAGACAAATGCTTCCAAGTAATAAAAGAAATTGGATGTTCCTTTTTTGGTTTAGATGCTTCTTCGTGGGATTGGACAGAGAGAAAGCCGAAGAAAAATTGTTTGAACCATACGTGGAACTCGGAACATACCTGCTAAGACCCGGTGCAGGTAAAACTTCAAAATATTGAAACACGCTACTCTACAATATCACATTGTTGAACAGTTTGCATCACATGAACAGCATTTTAAGGCTGGACTGTCAAGATATTTCCAGGCAGATACCAGTGTTGTACAGTAACGAAGTAAAAGTAACGCGTTACTGTACTTAAGTAAAAGTTTGAATACTTTCACATGTAACGAAGTATAAAAAAATTAAATACTTTTACTTTCAACGAAGTAAATTTTACCCATAGGCCTATTTTAGTACTTTTACTTCGTTACAATTTATGTGACACTCGTTACAATGTTCGTTACTTCCTAGAGCTAATTAACATTTCGTTACACTAAGCTAAAACAGTTGATTTAAATTTGCATGCCTAAAAATAGATTTTCGATGGTGCACGCTGGATGCACTGTCATTTCTACAGCAGAACGACTCTTCAGCTGTGCACTGTGCTAACAATGAATCAGAAGCGTGTGTAGTAGACTCGATCAACGATAACCATTTCGAGGATTTAGTGTTTTTGAAGGTTAATGAAAAATAATCGATTGAGTTATAGAAAGACTCGGTACTTTTATTTTTACTTAAAAGTATTATTGGAAGAGGATACTTTTTACTTTTACTTAAGTATTATTTGCGATGAGTAATTTTACTTTTACTTAAGTAATTAAAATCCATATTACTCTTACTTTTAAATTTGCCCGGTACTTTCAACAACACTGGCAGAGACCATCATGGTAATTTTATGTTATGCAATGTTATGTTTTTATTCATTCATTCATTCATTCTGAGAATTTATATAGCGCCTCTTCAAGACACATCTACTCAGAGGCGCTCTCTGCACTAACTAGCCGAAATGATGTTAAGAGTCATAGCGAGCGAAAAATAACAACAAGTTGCCATAGGCGCCGAGTTGACCCGAAGAGTGGGGGTGCCCAAAAATAATGTGAAAATATGCGCGCGTGAGCGCGCGAAATGTTTTTTGACCCTTTTTTATAGGAGACTTATTGAAATCACCACTGTTCATATAGGCGGAGACATGGTCCTGGTTTTAAGGGACGAACTCGCTGCCAAATAAAAGTACGATCGCCGAGAAGCATAGCGCCGAGCAGGGAAGGGGTTTGGGAACGGGATGTGCTCCTCCCCATTTTCGAATTTTTTATTTTCACACTGCGATGGTAGAACCTTAGGCTGTCATTTTAACGTCATGACATCCTTGTCAAAATTTCCTGTTATCTCATTGCATAAAGACATGATTTAAAACTTCAATAAAATAATGTTCTTCCCAATTTAAATTTTTTTATCATTCTTTGTGTTTGATGTAGCCCATTTCTCTTGGAATCCACACAGAAGAAAAGCACAATCTTCTTTTCATGGGCGTCTTGAAGCACTCTCCCTCAATTAGGTCAACAGACTCAAATTTTGCACAAGAAATCAGACAATTAGCCACTGTTAAGAGAGCCAATATTAACACTGTGGAATAGTTTTTCAAATAGTATTTCAAGTAGTTTTTAAAGACAAAACAATATCCCACTTTTATGATGCTGGGAGGTGACTCTCGAGCACTGAAGAACACTATTGAGCATGTATACAGTATAGGCCTAAAGAAACAATGTCATTCAAATCGTCGCCTTCGTCCGTGATAAAAAAAAATGACAGAAGCGGATCGAATGAGCAGGATTTCGGGGTTTCCTCGTATTCGCTGATCGACTTAGGACCAATGGAGTTCAGACTACCAGATGGGATAAAACTGGAGTAATTGTAAGGTAAACTAACCGAGATTTTAAAAAGTATACTAAAGATGGAAGGATTTTTATAGATAAGCAATCCCAACAGAGAAAAAATATCTTAAAAGCACATCTTGCCGGCTGATTTCGGGTGGTGCCCATGCATAGGAGGGCCTCGCATGGCCAATTTCTGGTGGTGCTGAGCACTCACGGGCCTCGCAGAGTCGGCGCCCATGCAAGTTGCAAAACAAAACACAGTAAGCTGTAAGATTCACCAGTGGCGAGCCCTCGCAAACACGTAGAGTTAACCATCAGATTCCCGTAGAGCTGGTAGATGGCGTGGTTGATCAGAGTCTCTGGTAGGTGGTAGATGACTCCCGTCTGGCTAATCGTCGAGGCTCAAGGATGCGTGTAGTAGAAGGCGTTCGTCGCTCGTCGATCGGTTGATGGAAACGCCGTCGGTGACAACAGTCGAGGTCACTCCACAGACCCGTAACCGTTCTCCGACGAGATGTAAACACCGGCTGGCTAGCAGCGGTGTACACGCAGGCGTATATGGAACGACTCGACTGTGCATCGTAAGGATGGTCGCTGATGCAGTCACGCGGCCAAGGCGACTTGCAACAAAAACCCTCTAAACAGCGTAAAATCCTTGAGAAATCCAACGAAAAGTCCAGTACGCGAGTCTAGATGCAGCAAACTCCAACCAGTCTGAAAGCACATCTGCAAATTCTGCGTTTTGATGAAATAATCCGTCGAAATGACAGAGAGGTCGGTAAACGACCACCTGGCCGCTGACCTGCGCAGAACTGATTATGTATTATGTAGCATTTATGGCCGGTAAGTTGTGGTATGTGATGCTATATTGTTTATGTCATGCACCCACCTCCGGTATTTTCTCTGGCAGATGGCTACGCTCTTTCGCTACGGTGTCAAACTGAATTGTATGAGTTGGAGATCAGACATTACAAACTCAAAGTTGCTCAAGAGGGCATTTGTTACCTCGAAACCGAATCGAACAGAAAACCTTTCAGCAACATAACGGATTTGATCAGATACTACTCGGGTAAGTTGAAGAATCTCTGGCAAAAACAGTAATAAATACAGCAGAAGATCTTCAACCCTGCACTGCATTGTACCTCTCCAACACCTGATCTGTGTTTGAACTATTGTGGGTTTCAGCCAACTCATCGGACTCTGTATTACGGTAATGTTACAAATATTTGCTTGCATATACATTGTATATAATGTTGTATAGTAGGCATTAGAATTTGATAGCTAAGAGTAGAAAATGGACGCCTTTGGCGGGGAGCTGCCTGCTGCGTTACACTGTTACAGTAGTCAGGACCCTTGCTTAACTTTTTCATCAAGTGATTTCAGGAAACCATGGATAATTTCAATAACTTCGTGGTATCTTCGAAATTGACAGATACATGTAGCATTAAAGTTTATTTGTGTCTTATTGTCATCGGCACGCATCATTATCATAATAATCAGCAGCATCAGATTCGGCAAGGCATCGCAGTTGTCAACGTTCCTACTCCGTCTGATACTAACATGATCATCATCATCATCATCATCATCATCATCATCGTCATCATCATCACCATCATCATCATCATCATCATCATCATCATCATCATCATCATCATCATCATCATCATCAACAACATCAACATCACCACCACCACCCTCATCGTCACCACCACCATCATCGTCATCGTCATCGTAGTTACAGGGACGTCTAGGTGACACGTAGAGAGATTCTTGAGAATAGTTGGGAATGTCCCCACTAGTATTAATACCCTGCAGCCGCGTAAAACCCGAGCATAAAAATCTCTGTGAAGCTCATCCAGTGATATAATAAAATATCTGTCTATGTTCATTATTTTTGCATTGTTCAACACCGTGTATAAATATAGGCTAGTTGCACATTTTAGATAAACCTGGTCTTCGGTGTAAGTTGAAGAAGCCCCTTCCGCAGGATGTTGCGCTAGATGACCTCGCTGTCAAGTTTTCCGAGTTGAAACTGGGAGAGAGACTTGGATCCGGAAACTTTGCATCCGTATACGCTGGTACCATTTGAAATTCATGACTTATTATGTGGGTTTTTTTTCAATATAGGCCTAGGCCTAATGTCTAACTAACTCCTGCATAACTCAATCTGATAAATGGGACATTTTAAAATAAGAACTGAGACATTAGCGACTAACTTCTACGCCAAAAACCTGTTATTTCATCAACCAAGCTTCTATGTGAACGAAAACTGTTTTCATCGGTGACCGGACAAAATGGTAGCGGACAAAATGGTACGGACAAAATGGTATGGACAAAATGGTATTGGGACAAAATGGTATGGGCAAAATGGTATGGACAAAATGGCACGGATAAAATGGTATGGACAAAATGGTATGGACAAAATGGCTCGGACAAAATGGTATGGACAAAATGGTACCTGGAGAGGAAGATTCTTAGACTTAAATCATTTCATACATATAAAAAATCTGTGTTGCGGCCCTTCAAAAACCAACTCATTAACTGTACTCTCTCTATATCCCTCTCCATCTCACTCTCTGTATATATATAATTATCACGCCCTGTCAAAGAAGCTGACTTTAGACTCATCTCTATCACTTCCATCCTCTCTCGCATCTTGGAAAAAATTGTCGTACGGAAGTATTTTTGTCCCTTTGTCGCAGAACCCTGCACCAACCGGATCTTTGCAGACCAATTTGCTTTCCGCCCTTCTGGATCCACATCTTCCGCGCTGATATCCATTACTCATGAACTCCAAACCATGCTCGTTTCTGAGCCCTATGTAAGACTCCTGTCCCTTGATTTTAGCAAGGCTTTCGACACTATGAGACACAAGCACCTCGCCGATCAATTAGCATCACAGCCCATACCGGATTTTTTATACAACTGGGTACTTGCTCTCTTGCACGAGCGTCAGCCCTGTACCAAATTTGGGGGGGGGGTTAAATCTCTCCGCCCTGTACCATCAATGCTAGTATTGTGCAAGGCTCTGGCCTTGGACCTACTGATTTTTGTTATAGCCATTTCCAGTATCATACCCAAATTCAATGGTAACCGCCTTCCTAAATATGCCGATGATAGCTACTTGCTAATCCCAGCTTCTTGCATTGACACCACTCTTTCTGAACTTGACCATATATCACAGTGGGTAATGGGCATCATTAGCAATCTTAAACTAAATCAAGCTAAGACCAGTGAAATGATCATCAGGCGACCTCGGTCTAAACTTTAAAGCTACTGCACTTTCTCCCCCCATCTCGGGCATCGAAAGTGTCCAGCAGATGGTTATATTGGGTGCCACCATCTCTGATCGGATTGGCTTTGAGGCTCACATTAGCAGAATATGCTGCAAAACCCGGCAATCCATGTTTGCTCTGCGTGTTTTGGTTGCCCACGGCCTCCACGGTCAACGTCTGTTTTACGTTGTTAGAGCTACATTGCAAGAATACTTTATGCTTCCCCTGTTTGGTGGGGTTTTGCCAACGCAATGGAGCAAAAACGTCTTAACGGTCTTTTAAGAAAATTGACCCGTTCTGGCTTCCTTCCTGCCGATTTTCCTAGTTTTGCCGAACTCTGTACCAGAGCCGACTCTGCTCTTTTCCGCTCCATCCTCTTAAATTCTTGCCACATTCTTCACGATACTGATAAGGTCACTCTTTACAATAGGCTACTCGACCAAGGTCACATAATCTAACGCTTCCTAGAGTTGATTCTTTTGCCAGAATAAGTTTTTTTATGCGAATGCTGTATAACTTTGCATAAATGTTTACCATTATTTATTTCCTTTGTAAATTACTGTGCGTTTGCTAGTGGTCTATTAAAGAATATTCTTACTTACTTACTTACTTACTTTATTATATATGTAATCCTAATCAGAAGGATTTAAAATAGTGTAACATGGGGCGCAAGCTAAGCCGTTTTAAGGTCCAGACACGCGAGGCTCGTACCTAGTGCCCCACGCAACAGGGGGCTGCGGCGACCCATTGCAGCAGTCAGCAGTATACTACTAAACTAATAAGTGTAAAAATGACCCACATGCACATTGCACATAGAAGGCACGAATGCAAAACTCTATATCTGAGACTGACAGATTGAGGCGGAAATCGGGTTACGTTCAGTGTTCAATCTAGACATCTCCCGAGCGGGTATCTCCACCCATAAGTGACTACCCAAAACATTTTACCAAATAATAAGAGTTTTTAGTTGCTATTTAGATAACTGTATTACACGAGCTCTAATAATTATACAGTGACGTTATTTATTAAATTATATGATGGTAATAGAAGGGTCTCAGAAGAGTGCACCTTGCGAAAGCCCGTGTAATAAAACCATGAGCGGATTATTCAGCTCTACAATGTCTACATGTAAATTTAGCAGTGCCGGGGTAAGTTGAAATATCGGAGCAGGTCGCATCAGGGTTGTGGTATTTACAGATCTACAGTAGGCCCTAACAGAAATAAAGAAGATGTAGATTGTAGAACATTCCAACGAACTTAGGTTGGGGCCAGGCTCACAGCCTCACAGGCAAAAAATTCAGATAGCCTAAAACATTTCTTTTGCCGCGACCTATATGGTAGGGTAGCTTCAGCACAGTTTTGCGGTTGTTAGGCCTATGTTATGAGCTGTATTTTATACACCAAAATGAGAACAATGTCGAACAATTCAATTCCATTTTATCCGTGCCACTTTCTCCGTACATTGTGTCTGATATCATTTTCTCTAGGTACCATTTTGTCCATACCATTTTGTCCGTGCCAATTTGTCCATACCGTTTTGTCCATACCATTTTGTCCGTGCCATTTTGTCCATACCATTTTGTCCTAGTACCATTTTATACGCTACCATTTTGACCATACCATTTTGTCCGTGCCATATTGTCCGTACCATTTTGTCCTAGTACCATTTTATCCGCTACCATTTTGTCCATACCATTTTGTCCGTGCCATTTTGTCCGTACCATTTTGTCCAATACCATTTAGTCCCAATACCATTTTGTCCATACCATTTTGTCCGTACCATTTTGTCCGCTACCATTTTGTCCTAGAACCGTTTTCATCAGTCCGGTTTAAATTTAAGAATGCACTCTTTTCAACAATCCAACTTCTATTTTAGCAAGAATTATTTTAGTCAAATCAGCTTCCATTTAATCATGAATTATTGTCATCAACTGAGCTTATATGCTTATATTTAACAGCCATTTTTATCGATCCGCCTTCTATTTAAGCACGATTTCCTGCCATCAATCTAACTTCTATTCTACAAAGAATTATTTTAATTTATCCAAGTGATATTTCATTTTGACTTTTCTGCATCAATTCAAGTTCTATGTTAGCAAGAATCATTTTAATCAATCCGTGCGACCTGGTGGCGGACCGGTAACGCGTCCGCTCACGGAGCGGAGGTTGCGAGTTCGACTCCGGGTAACGACCTTGGGCAAGTTGTTCACGCACACGTGCCTCTGTCACCAAGCAGTATAAGTTGGTACCGGCGTAAGCTGGGAAGTAAACAGCAAGTCCTGCGATACACTGGCCCCGTGTCCAGGACCATGGGATTCGTCCATTGCTGGCTCAGGGCTATTGAAAAGGAGATGAGCGCCTCCCTGTGTTCCTCATGGAACGGGATAGGACTTTACGTTACTTTACTGTTTCTATTTAGCAAACTGTTTTCATCAGCCCGGCTTATATTTAAGAATGACCTCTTTCAAACTTTTATATTAGCAAGAATTGTTTTCATCAATCCAACTTCCATTTAATCAATTATTTATTGCAGGTACGATGTCTAACAACAGACAGGTAGCCGTGAAATCCCTGAAGGCTGGAGGCTCAATGACGGTAGAGGAATTTAGGGAGGAAGCTGAGACGATGCACAAACTGCGTCATCAGAATCTAGTTTCTCTTCTGGGGATCAGTGAAGATCGTGGTACGATATATATCATCACGGAGAAGATGTCGAGAGGATCCCTGCAAGCTCTACTCCGAAAAGACTCCGGCAGCACGATCAAATTCGAGGACCTTATGCATATGGCAATTCAGGTAATTTCACTCGATAGTGAGGTACGCTAAAGCGAGGTGGACTCTATAGTTGTATGAATAATTTCAGCCAGAAGCAGCAAGCTTTGAAATAAATAAAGTAGTTTCCTACTTCAACTATAGATATAAGATATTGTTAACTAACGGTCATTGAAAGCCAAACGTTTTCTGCTTAATTTGTGTCTCTTCTTAAGACTGTCTTATTCGACCGGGTTTGGACTGGGAGTGCTCCTGTGTAGCTAACCTTGAAGGAGCGCTATATCAAATTACCAGAAATAAATAAATAAGTATTATCAGTTAACCAAGATTGATTAGACAATATAGAACTCACCACTGTCGGTCCCTTGCACCCGTATACATGCAGAGCCTAAGCAAAAAGGATGCTCAACAGTAACAGTAAGTCTTACTGTTCATTGAGAATAGACAGCTCATTCGTAAGGAGCTGACTTCTTGGTCATAGTCGTAGAAACCTCCCAAGACTGACAGACCATGCACGCTCCTGGTCTATTCTTTTCTGTAAAGGAAATGAAAGGTCAATTATCTTGAGCTAAGGAAAGGTTCCACTCGTTTTTTGGTTGCCATTTCATTATTTTTAATTCTAGTACACAATTGTTTTATTATTTTTTTATTCTTCCTATTTTGTTCCCCTTACGATTTTCTTCGTATTTCTTCTCTTAAATCTTATCTGCCTCCAAATATTATCCCGTTTGACATTCTTCTTTTTTTCATCGTCATCAACCTCACCACCATCTTCATCGTCATCATCATCATTATCATCATCCCGTCATCATGATAGGCTAATGGTCGCAATCATTAGGCTACCATTGTCGTATTCTCTTTTCACGGTTTACACATAAACGGCCTTACCAACTGATTGGCAGGTACTTGATGGCATGTGTTACCTGGAGCAGAATGGATTTGTCCATCGTGACCTCAGAGCTGCCAACGTCTTAGTGGGAGATGAAAATATCACTAAGATCGCTGACTTCGGTCTCACAAGACTTCTCGACAGCTACTACCAACACGAAGATTTCTTTCAGGCTAAAAAGGGTGTGTAGTGCAATATTGCTAGTAGTTGAACGCTATTGGTGAATTTATTGTTCTCACAAGACAAATTATCAAATTTGCAGTAGTAGTATTCTGAGCCATTTTGGCAACTGGTTCCAGTGTAGGTGTTTGTTCTGCTACTGATGCTAGTCCAAAGCAGTGGAATTGACTGATTTTGTATGGACCTACGTGTGTGCGATTAGAATTAATTTTCTTCGATATTTAGGTCAAATAATACTATACTAATTATGTGCTTATGTTCAGTAAAAACAATTGACGCCAATACTTATCAGAATGGATTGCTATAAAGGCTGGGCATAGCCATAGGCGTAGGGAACATTAAATTTGAGCAGTGGGGGAGTCAAACTTTTGCCCGAAAATTCTGATGATCTTTTTTAGTCATCCGGTCGAAATCTTCCGAAAATTTCCATTACTTATGCCGACCAGACTTGCCGAAATTTGGAGGGGGATTTGCCCCCTCTGGACCCCCGTCTCCTACGTCCATGGGCATAGCGGCATAGCTCACCCCAAAATGTCGTCAACTATAGGCTACATCACACCCTTGTTTTTAGCACACACAGGAGGTCCTACAATGACTATAATTCGTTTCAGGATCTGTCTTTCCGTACAAGTGGACGGCTCCTGAGGCCATCAATCAGCTGAAGTTCACCATTAAATCCGACGTCTGGTCTTTCGGGATTCTCCTCTACGAAATGGTGACATACGGAAATGAACCATACCCAGGTAGATCTGGTGAACTCGTTTTCAGTTTGTGTTAGAAAAATGACTTCTTGTGTCGCCTGATCTCACCGCATTCCGTCCAATTTGATCAAATCTGATCTTGCCTAATCTCTTCTGTGCAATAAAGTACAGCTGTGTGGTTGATACTACTCTCCTTTAAAAGATAGGAAATGCACACAGTAACGCTCAGTAACTGCAAAACAAATTAATTCAATTCATTCATTAAATTTTAACCAATTTCGTCAAATCTCCTATTATCTTGAACAGTTCCAATCTAGTATCATCTCGTCTAATAATTAGATGTCATGCTTTCTTTCTGGTCCACCTGAAGCGATGTCCAACCATGAGGTGCTTGCTTGGGTGGAGAAGGGAAATCGTCTGGAGAAACCGACGGGCAAACACAATTGTCCGATGACGCTCTACAACATCATGAGACAATGTTGGCTGATCAACTCCAGCGAACGACCGAACTTTGCAGACATCAAGAAAACCCTCATCGAGATTAAAGCTCACTAACAAACTGTCTACCGGATTTGTAGATGCACCACCATTGACTGATTTATTTCCTCAGTATTATTAGCTTAAGCCGCTACTGAAGTTATTGCTCAACGGCAGGGCCGGATTAAGCAATGTGGGGTCCCTGTTCGGGAATTTTTGTGGGGGCCCTGTTCGGAAATTTTTTGCGGAAAATTTTTTCACATTTTCCGGGAAAATCATACCATTCTTAATCCGCCAAAACAGTTGATGACCTTTTTTTAGTCATCTGCCGACATTTTTGGGAAAATAGTCGTGTGGCCGAAATTTGCTCCAAAATTTTTTTATTTGTGGGGCCCCCTAAAGTGTGGGGGCCCCGGTTCGGCCGAACATGTTGAACATGCCTTTATCCGGCCCTGCTCAACGGCAACACTTTTGGCCAATAGACTACTATTATGATCCATCGGGGTTTAGGCTATACAATGGGTCGACTGTATAGAGGACAAATGGGTTATGTCCATATTTCATTATTTCGAGAAAATCGAATTTCTAATTTCAAGTGCTTATGAAAAATATAACAAAGTAACATTATCATACTTTTTTGGTGTCATTGAATACGTATTTAAACAGGGAACAAGGTTAACAGAGCAATGGTATCATGTGACATGAGAATAACACGAAAAAAATGAAGTTTGTAAGGGTGGGGTGCCCAAAAATGGACATACGACCTTTGTGCTCTACAGAAATCTTTGTCACATGGACATATCACATTCAACAGATCATTAATAACGCATGGTTACTGGGCTTGTTTGCTATTTGAAAGGTCATAACAGAGTTAAACAAACCTGAAAATAAGCAAGTAAGTAAAATTTGACATGTAAACCTGTTTTTACACAAGTGACATGCTCAAATTTCTGTTTCAGGTCACAAATAAAACTATTATTGTTTTTGAGCTCATAGAATTTGAGCTATTGTAAAAATTCATTGGAAAAGAGAAGTGCTAGCAAACTGGATTTGATTTTTGTCCAAAGAGTTCATGGAATCAAACAAATGGATGAATGATCAATGATAATGACATTTATTTGTGAAAATGTTTGCTTTCTGGCAAAAAGTCTTGAATTACTGAACGTTAGGCAGTCAACCTTCCGTATTGGCCACCTCGATACAATGAGGAGATAATGTTTTGCTGAAAAACTTCTTACACTCTTTGCCTTCAACCATTCACCATAAACAACACCCATGGCTCATTTTTATGCTTATCAGGTGTTCTAACCAGTAGCTAACAATTCCTGGACAAAGTTGCGCAGAAAATGCTTCTTCATATTGAAGTATGACTAAGTCCCCTTTTACCATCTACAACTGAATCAGCATTTTTCACAGTTTACTGGTCTTTGCTGCTTGCATATCTGTAGGCCTATGCTGCCCTCTTATCCTTCTTTTGATTATTGTTTTCCGATCACAGTCTGCCTTTGTTGTAAGTATCCTGTAACAATAAACAGTCCCGATCTTTTACATCAATTGTCCCCTCTCTTTGGAACACTCTGTCTCCATCTACTCGGTATCAACTTCAAACTGGTAATCCCTCCTCCTCAGTGTCTTTCCTCAAAACTTTTTTCTCGTGGCCTTGCGCACTGGGGGCGCCTCTGAACGATTCACCCTATAGTAGAGGCGCTTTAAAAATGTTTTAATGCAATGCATTATACAATACAATAATGCAAACAATAAGTTTAATTGTGATATAGGAAAGAGAATATAAAAAATTCTACTAGTTTTGAGAACTCAATAGACAAAGCAAGAGGCAAAAAACATTAAAGGTTTAGGGGTTAATCAACCATTGGCTTATGAAAAAGTTTTTTAAAAGGTTATTTATCCACTCAAAATAAGAAAAACAAAAACAATTGTGTGTAGTAACAATTGTTTTTCTTACTTTGTACCCTATCTTAATTTTTTCCTTTTTTATTTACTGTAATACTGTTTGGTTGGTGTCAGGAAGGGCAGGCAATAAACCCTCCCAATTATAAATTCCTGGCAACGCCATTGATACTAATGCAATAATTATTATGGCCAACTTACGATTGGTTTTCACACTGTGTGAAGTCGAACTCGAGATTAATACCATTGACGATGACGACTTCGCAAGTTAAGCGAACATCGGATAATCGCGACTGAACTTTATAAAATCATCTTTTGATTACTTTAGACCGACAAGCAGATATTGACTGCCATTTAATATGAACTCTTTATAACAGTATTTACTAAAATAACCAACCTCCGAACCGTCAGCATGCCAACTGGCTTGACGCCATCTTGCATAAAATTAGCGTAAACAATAGCTGATTGGCCGTATTTCTCCGAGCACAAATGTCTTATGTCCACATATGACATTTGTGCTCTGCGGATTTTTACGAAGATGACATGTGATATTTGTAACTTGTGTATTGCACCATGAAAACGACTTTAGCAGGACATATAACTATTGTGCCCTGAAGCCTTATGCCATTACCTATAAGAATCGCTAAAAACATGGGTTTTGAAAAAATGTGGACATAACCCATTTGTCCTCTATACAGTCGACATGTAGAAGATCTTTGAAGACTGTTATCATCGTTAGTTTCACATCGAGGACTGCGAAATTGTTTTCAGTTTAAAATCTCACTGTAGAAATTTTACAATATTAAATACTGCAGTATTGAAATAAGGTTTATTATCAGCATTCTTCTTTTATGCTTATTGTTTTCTTTTTATCATTCATTGTTTTCTACTCAATCGTGTCGTTAGACGAATTGTCCGGAGACCACTTGTCGGTAGACGAGTTGTCGTTAGACGAGTTGTCGTGACACCGTTTTCATTTACCATTTACAAGATAGTAGCAGACTGCAGATCATGTTCCTGCGATATTCGACGACTCGTAGATGTCATAATTTTTATAGCATAGCAATTTTTTTATATAGACTATTATTTCAAGCAATCATAGGTCTATATTTTAAAAAATATCAGCGATGGATAGAACGCCACATGGGCGGAAACCTAGGGGGACAGAGGGACGGTCCCCCGAAATGTTTGGGGTGGAGGGACCATCCATGCATGTGTTCCCCCATCCCAAAAAAACTTGAGTGCTAGGACACATGCATGGTCAATCTACTCTATAAGCTTACCTGGTAACTTTATAAGAAATCTTCGATGAAAAGACCAGAGGACTAAAAAAAGTCATCAGATTTGTTGACACGGAAAATGGTATTATTTTCCCGGAAATTTCGACCAAATGACTTTAAAAAGGGAAAATTTCGTCGGCGACTCGGCCGTTCGTCCGCCCAAAAAGTCACGTCCTTCCTTTGGCCACTCGTTCGTCCCCTGCATGTTGCAGACCGAGAGTCCGCCCATGGAACGCCATAATATTTTATGTGTTAATTAACCATATAGATGCTTTAATGCATAATCCTAAACCTGAATGTCTGTACGAACATTTGTGTTGTAACTTCTGATGGCGTTCTAGCGTGAAGTTTTGGTAATTTAAAAACATATCGATTTTGCAGCTAACCTATATAAGGCCATTCAATGCAGAATCATTGAAGACTGTCCAAGTTGCCGTAGCTCATAATAGTTACGACGCAGAATGGCAAAATTCACGTTATTCTAATACTTTTATGTCGACGTTAGCGACAATCATCGAAGAAAGAACTTATTAATTTTAGTTTCATAATGTAGGGCGTAGGCCTAATGGAGAGCTTGCAGATTTTAACTTAGGCATCTTTCATTAACAAACCTTAATTTCGCATGTCCCTACGTTAACTTAGCTCTTCATGCACTACCATAGGCCTACCGTGTCTTTTCTCGTATGCCAACTGACCTTTGTCATTCTACCACACCTTAATTACCTAGGCCTACACCTCGTTAAACTTTATAAGGTTTGCCAGCCTCCTCGACTACTCATTTTCTCCAGAAGATAAAAGAACTGAACTGAGTAGCATCTGGAACGACTTAGCAAACTTGGATCGGATTTGATTACAATGGTTAGGTTACACCAGGAAACATAGACGCCGACTTACAGGTGGCATAATATTCTAGATAGCTGTATACACCAACCGGTTTG